>CAJNOI010000139.1:86639-229840 GCA_905250115.1 Adineta steineri
AATCGGGAAAGGAAATACTCGAATCGGGAGCTAAGATATCCTACGTACGTCTATCTACACTCACCCGCACTCTCAAAATTACACAGGTCACAGCAAGCAGGCCTGTTTACGGCTCTGTTTAGTAACCTTATTGTTGTAGCACTACAGTAAGTGTCTCATCCAACAATATGCAGCGCCCAATTGTTTTCCTCGTTCATTCGACAACGAAGCGAGATAAAAACCATAGGTTTTAACAATGCTGATATCATTAATATATCTAACCGGCATTTATAAATTGAATTTTCCTCGCAGAGACGGGTACTTCTAATAGTTAATATTATAATTTTAATATTAAATAAATTGTTAATTTATCGAACAATGAGTTTAATATCCGTAGAAGTTTGAACAGATTTTATTGATCGTGGATAGACAAGAACACGATCATTTGACTTTTCTGCTTGTCTAATTTCAATATGCAATTTAAAAACAAGGGAAAAGGCAGTGAGCCTATTGACGTGCATTATTTGCAAAGTAAATATGTGTTTTTTAGTAACGATATTCTCTCTTATCTGTGAAGAAAGCTGGAAAAAATGAATTCATTTTTCTTCTTTCTACTCACCTTGCTGTGCGATATAAGCTGAGTGATACGGAGAGCAGGGTTTTATTATAGGCAATAGTAATATACTTAGAAAGCAAGGTAATAATGTCATAAATACATTGTAATAAAGAGATCTAATTCTCAAATAAATCGCAGTGTTCGTTTCTCTGTTTAACCATCACCACAGCTCTTCAACTATATTCAATTATCGTCCGATTATTAATATATACGTATGATGGACCCGAAACCTTCAAAACCGAGTGTAAAATCACTTCATGAAGCAGTAGCGTCTTATGTTCGTCAACCACGACAACGTATGACTCAAAACTACGTTCTCCTATGGGTGGATACCAGAATCGCTCAAATAAACGAAGATTATGAAAATACATTACAACAAATACGAACTATTACTGGTGACATCAATGTCTTTACGGAACGAGATGCATGTATCGACTTTCTTACAGATGTCCAAGAAGATATCATGTCTTTTCTCGTTCTCAGGGATGCTATGTTTCAACAAATAATGCTTCTCATCAATGATATTCCTCAACTGCATAGTGTCTATATCTTCAATGATACTAAAACTCTGCATGAAGAATGGACAAAAAAATGCGACAAAACCAACAGCATTCATACCAACATCGATGATCTATGTCAAGTATTACAAGTGGATATAAAACAATGCCATCAAGACTCGATACCCATGAGTTTTATCACGGTAAATGAAATGGCTTCGACAAATAATCTGAATCAGTTGGAGCCAACTTTTATGTATACCCAAATATTCAAGGATATTCTTCTTGATATGAAACATGGTAAACAAGCCATCAAACAGTTTACTCATTATTGTCGAAATAATAACAGCTTGTCATCAATCAATATTAACCGTTTTGAGAAAGAATACCATGCTCAATTATCTATTTGGTGGTACACTTCCCCATCCAATATCTATTCTATGCTCAATTATGCTCTTCGAACACTGGATGCTGATACAATTATTACTATGGGATTTTTTATATGTCATCTGCATCAACAATTACAACAGTTACACGAACATCAGGTCAACAGTTATGGACGAAAACCTTTTATAGTTTATCGAGGTCAAGGTCTTCTGAAATCAGACTTTGAAAAACTTCAAAAAACAAAAGGTGGACTTATATCATTTAACAGTTTCTTGTCCACGAGTAAAGATAAAGAAGTGTCTCTCGAATTTGCTCGATGTGCTTCAACCAATCCGGATATGGTGGGCATTCTGTTTATAATGTCCATTGATCCTTGTATTAGGTCAACACCATTTGCCTCTATCAAAGAGATGAGTTATTTTAAAGGAGAAGAAGAAATTCTCTTCTCAATGCACACTGTTTTTCGAGTAAGCGAAATTAAACAAATGAATAACTGGAATCAAATTTATCAAGTTGAATTACAATTAACATCGGATGATGATCAACAACTACGATTACTTGCTGATCGGATACGAGAAGAAGCTGGTGATAATACTGGATGGAAAAGACTGGGTAGCTTATTGCTAAAAATAGGCAAATTTAATAAAGCTGAAGAACTTCATAGCGTATTACTCGAACAGACATCTGATGTGGGTGACAAAGCGACTTATTACCATCAGGTGGGATATGTCAAAGGCAAGCAAGGTGATTATGAAAAGGCTATTTGGTATTGCGAACAAGGATTTGAAATTCAAAAAAAACTCTTTCTTCAAATCATCCTGATTTCGCTACTTCATACAACAACATTGGTAGTGTATATGCCGACATGGAAGAGTACCCGAAAGCACTTTCATATTACGAACAATCACTTGATATTTAAAAACAAACTCTCCCTTCAGATCATCCTCATTTGGCTACTTCACACAACAACATCGGTAGTATATATGACAACATGGGAGAGTACTCGAAAGCACTTTTATACAAGGAAAAAGCACTTGAAATCTATCAAAAAACTCTTCCTTCAAATCATCCTGATTTGACTATTTCATACGGCCTCATCGGTAATGTGTATGACAATATGGGAGAGTACTCGAAAGCACTTTTATTTTACGAAAAAGACCTCGAAATCTGTCAAAAAACTCTTCCTTCAAATCATCCTTCATTGGCTGTTTCAGACAACAACATTGCTGGTGTATATTACAGTATGAAAGACTATGCAAAAGCACTATCATATTATGAACGAGCTCTGAACATATGGCAGCGTGCATTACCTCCAACTCATCCTCATATCAAAACTGTGAAGAACAATATTGAAATTGTAAAAAAGAAATTATAAAGAATATTTGATAAATAAAAGAATGTTT
Source organism: Adineta steineri (assembly GCA_905250115.1). Lineage (NCBI taxonomy): Eukaryota > Metazoa > Rotifera > Eurotatoria > Adinetida > Adinetidae > Adineta > Adineta steineri. Next base: position 89,522 of record CAJNOI010000139.1, read on the forward strand.
CGTTCACTTGTTTTCGAAGTAGTTCTAGTTTGTAGTGACTCGCGCGCGCGTACACAGAAAAACTCTGTAAATAATAAAAATGTAATGGACAAATCCGGCTCAAAAGATAGTATACATACGATCTATACCCTGAAGAGTTAATCGAAATCAAGATAAGATTAGTCCTACTATCGAATTAAGTCTTGTTCTAGATGATCTAAATTAATTTAAAACACTAAATTTTGCTGTTTAGTTCACAACCGGGAGGTGAGTATTAAATTAGCTAGCTGAGTTGTAGTTTCAATGATTATTCAGCTTCTGATAAAGTTTATAGAATTAGTAGAGTCTGTAGAATTAACTATTTTCTTTTATGATCTAAGTGATTAAAATAAACTTATATAATACATTATTTCAAATCCTTTGTATTTTATATTTTTTTAAATAATCAATATTTATCATAAGAAACGATAACGTTATAGTAAAATTTATTTTATTTCATTTTTACATATAAAACCACATGTATAAATGATAAAACATATATTTTTTCTTGAAAGATCGAACTAAATTACTCCCTGAATATTTCGTATCAAGCAATAATTTAATTAGAATTACAAATTAAAAACAATATGCAATTTAAAAGTGATTTTTAAATATTTGCTTAATTATATGATATAATTTCCTAGTCGCCATTTATGTAATAAGCTATATTATTCTGGTAAATGATTAACATAATAATCAAACTAAATAAGAAGATTTCTTCGTCTTCTTTTCATGATGTCGAAATCTATATGATTTTTTTACGATACACTTAATATTTAAATTAATTATACTTTAGCTAAGTGATTCAAAGGAGCAGCAAGATCTATGAAAGGCGTTTAAAATGTTGAAAAAAAACATAGTTAAATTCCATTCAAAGAATTCCTTGATAATTAAAACGAATAAGTGTCAACAAGAACTTTAGAGATACTTCATGTATCAATATTTGTTAAAATATTTCTATGAAAGTCTACTAGAGAATTATAAATGTCATTAAAATAAAGAATCATGACTAATAGAAAAAGATCTAAAAGTATAATTATTGGCGCTGTTCGATTTATTAGTTTTATATCTTGCTTGGCAACGTTCATTTTCATTTATTTTTTTCTGTTTGTGTTTGTATTTGTTTAAAGTTTTCTACGATATTCGAAAAGAAATTATTTTAAGAATAGAAGGTAATCGAATACATAATATTGGTAACATATTTTGATTTTACATTTTTAATTAGTATGCCACCAAAACGATCAAAAACAGTAAATATATTTGATTTGATTTTATTGTTTCATATTATATTAATTTGATTACTTAAGAGTGATATCAACCGTGAACTATCGGTAGAAACTGATAAGAGTATGCAACGAAAAAAAAAGTTTAAATTTACAAATAAATATTAATTGTAGTTGGAAAAGAAATAAAAGATGCTAGCATTGATGCAAAACGACAAATAAAACAAGTTGAAAGCAAAGCTAGTAAAGCTTTAGAGCAAGGTATATATATATATATATTATGTTTATTAAATGACTTCATTTAAAATAGGTGCAAACGAAATTAATAATTCTGGAAAAAATGCAAAAAATGCTCTCGATAAAAGTAAGTGAATTCATGTCTGTTAGAGTAGTTTTATTATTTCATAAGGTATACATAAGTTTAATTCCTATTATAAGTATCTTTGAAATATTGAAAGCAATACATCTTCTTCTAGTTTTGATGTAAATTTAATTAACTAGAAATTCTATCATATGTTTAGCTGGTGATGAAATCAAATACAAAGCAAATCAAGCGAAGGATACTTTTGTTGATAATACTAGTACAGCCAAGGCTAAACTCAATGAAGGTGTTGAAAATGTCAAGGATGATATTGGTAGAGGTAGGCAAAAAGCTCTGTACAGTACATCTTCGACGTAATACTTTTTCTACAACAGCGGCGTTATTTATAATTTTGTTTTGTTTACTATAACCATAATAATAATAATATATTAATATATAATTAAAGCGATTTTATTCTTTTTCTTTTCTAGCAACCAAAAAAACGAAAACTGCAGTAAATGATGCTACCGACAAAGCTAAAGATATGGCTGAAAATACAGGAAAAGCTTTAGCTGATGGTAATTCTTTTTGAGCAATTTTGATGTATTTGATTGATATTCTGTAGGTGCTAAAAATGCGACAAAATCAGCTAAAAACGCTGCTGATAATGCTTATAATGAAACAAAGAAGACTGTTGGCAAAGGTGAGTTACACGTAGAAAAATATTATCGAAATACTTACATTTTATTATAGCTACAAATGGTGTGCAAAATGCAGGAAATACATTAACTGCGAAAACTAACGAATTTGCTCAAAAAGCCGGTAGACAAGGTTCCAATGGTGCAAATAAAATGGCAAAAGGAGCATCAAGCTTCAAAAAATCATTCGAAGGCTATTTTAAATAGAATCAATTAGATGCCAAATATATTTTTTCCCTAATTATAATTAAAATAAATAATCAAATAAAACAGATAGATGTTATCTCTCCTTTCTTGAATTTATAATTCTAATTTTCAAGTGATTCTTGAGCCTACATAATATATTTGATTATCAACTTATTTAATATAATCAATAAGCAAGTACAATTATTCATTGCTGAAACACTTCTTCCGCTTATCAATAAAGTATATATATGAATTTTAAGCTTTAAATTGCATCGCTTTTTTTTGTATAACATTATACTTTGAAGTTAAATTATCCATGAAAAGAACGTTTGTTATTATAGCCTTATTGATAATTATTTACATAGATCCTTGCCAATACATTACAAAGAAATGCAATAAATTATTTCTTTCAATTACTGTATCATTAGATTTCTAATATGTTTATATTATGTTATAGATCCTACTTAGGTATTCATCATAATTTTCTCTATAGAATATTATGTAAAACGTTGAATTTTAACTATTAGATAATCTTATATAAATCGAATTAGTAATAAATCAAGATAGCAATTCTGATGATGATGATCTCCATTAATAAATTAACATAGCAAAATGTCATATGAAACGAATCTCTTGTATACATTGACATTTGATGAATAAATCGCGCTGTTCTATATTAGTAATGAGATCTTATGATGACATTGAAAGACGACAATCTAATCTCATACACATACTTGTCATATGATGAAATATTTTTTCTTTTATCAACTGGCCAGTTTTCTTCGGTCTCCATTTCTTTCTTTTTTTATTATTATGAATACTTGGTCGTTAGCTGTCATATTCGTCAAATGAAACTATTGACATGAACACATGTGTTATATTTACTAAGCACTTTGAAGCACACACTCAATACAATTAACCCATTTGTCATGATTTTTATTGAAAGCAAATTTATAGACAAGAGAAATATATATATTTAGTTCAATTCTAAATCTAATACTTGAAAAATAAATATTAATAAAATTGTCATCAAAATGAATGTATGACATTAGTTTAGATTAAATACAATATATTTTTTTTGACTTGATATGATCTAATAAATAATAAGGAGAAGAACAACAGATTATTTCTATTGTATATATAAATTATTATAAATGTCATACTACTTTCTTTTACTAATATAATCTTAACATAGAGAATTGATTGACAATAGTTATCTCTCAACTATCAACAACTGTCTTTTGTTCTATGCATGAATGCAAATCGTCTCTCGTCAATAAATTACTGTAGTAGGCATTAACCTATAGATAATTCTCTTTAAGTAAAAGTTCTTTTTTGCATATATATCACGAAAGGGATAAAAGTAATTGTTCTTTCAATAATAATATTGAAGCTTTACTAACGAATAGAAAAAGATGCATGATTAGTTCAACGACTTTTTGTCTACTATATATCCACCCAGTGTTCGACACCTGATTAGCTCAACTAATCTTTTTCTCCTTTCATTCATATTCTCCTATATTATAATCGTACAGTTGTTGAACACATACATACATATATATTCATATATATAATTGACCTTTGTTCGTCCTTCGCCTACGTACATACTCTTTCGCTTTTCTTTGTTCACTAGTTCTATTTACACACTCTCATTGTCAAAGATCCGAATAACATGACGAGTGGTATGTATACTATAAAAATTTTATTACTAGATTTGATCATACATTCAAAGGGTACTATTGTCTATAGTCAAGGTGAATATTCGCTATAGTTTAAATGAATAAATAGGTGATAAATATTCTATTATATTCATTATCAAATAGCCACACATATTTTTTTTTATTGAATAAACACCTTGTCGTTTTTATCATATTTAAGTAAGATATTCCATATGATAATACTATCGAGACATATTTATCTCATCAGAATAATAAAACATCAATCTGCTAACTTCCCAATCTAATCTGTTCATCGACATAAGTGTCAATTTCTTTTTCCTTTTTTTATTCCTCTTTCTATCGTTCGTTGGTTCGTTCTTTCTTTCTTTTTCTATTCTATCTAAAACGCGTCAATTCTCATCCTTTTCATAAGAACTGAGAGTGCGTCTCTGCGTGTCCACTATACGTCTGTTCTTATTCTTTTCCATGCCGCTCTGTTCAACAGAATGATTAGTAAAATGTACAGTTGGCTGACGGTTATGTACTATTGAGCTTGCTTGACATATGTCCATGGACGACGGGTAGTACTGGAGTGACCTTGCCTATCCATTTCCACCAGGACGAGGTCAAGTTATGAGCATTCGTGCAAAGAATTGATAGATAAAGATAAATGAATTGATAGATGGTAAAGGCTAAATTTTTTTCCTTTTTTTCCCATTATCAATTGTCGATGAATAACCTTGAATCAATTAGCAACTGAGTAACTTTCTTTTTTTTCTATCAGAACACGAAGAATCTTGTATCGTTCTTTCTCTAAGTGTAATAACACTTTTTCTTCCTATTTTTTCAGATGATTTATATATTACACAACGTAGAGGAGAAAGAAAACTTTGCACAATTGTAATCGATATTCACTTTGACAAGAAAGAAATTGAACGAGAGTATTAAGCTGTATATAAGTGCACATCTTATCGATAAAAAAAGAAGGTAGGTTCTATTCATATTCGATAACACCACCACCATCATCATTAACTAGTGTGAGATTATTATTTACATTGTTGCCTAGAACGAACAATAAGTCAACACCCTATTGATCTACATGCACAAAAAAGTACAAGACAATATGTGAGACAAACTGCACTAATTAGAGACAATGTTTTTGGCAAAAGAAACATGCACTACTGGTTAGTATTGCGTCGCATACACACATATACACATTTTATTTCGCAGTCCTTGTTCTTTCGGAAGAATAGTAAATGATAGAGAGAAAGGGAAGAAAAAAAAAGTAGAAACAGGAATGTTTGTCTGTTCTACGACAGATAGACGTTTGTCTCTTCCCAATAAACGGTATACAAAGAGAAGATAGAGACATAGATAGAACCCGATCAGGAGCTACATTTTTTTTACTATTGGAACATACAGACAAATACACATACACACAATATTGTCGTCGTCGTCATCACCACTGTCTATATATATATAAAAAGGAATAACAAAAGCACTACCATAATAGAAAATGTGCAGATGAGAGAGTAGGTAAGTGATAGTAGTTTATAAATTATTAGATAGACGACTATTATATAGTATCTAAATCCTCTTCCTTCATCTATGATATGAAATGAGCTCTTCTTTTGCTCGTTGTTATGATGAATGGAGAGATAAACGTGGGTTAGTATATATGGCAAACATCAATTATATAATGAGAGAGATATATATAAAGCCGGACCACTTTCTTCTTCTTCATCATCATCTTCTTTTGTCATTATATATGTGTTGTTCGTCTAGCGATGATATGTCAACAATGTGGACACGAAGAAGAAAAGAAGATTAGAACAAAGAAAGTGGCTATTTTTATTTAGTATGTATGTTTGCGGTCAGTCATTTAGATGCTTCTATTGTTATCTCTTGACATGCAAAAGTTTCGTCTTTCTGGACTATCCCTGACAGATCGCCTCAAGTCTTCATATTTAATATAATCGCCACTACTTTTTTTTCTTTTACTTGACATTCTGTTCTTTCACTTTTCTCGATTTTCTTTTTTAACTTTATTGCGCAATTCCAATTACAAGATGACGAGGTAGACGATGGCAATGACAGGAAAAAAAGTAAAGAAAGACTGAAGTGGTTGCAGCAGTAGTTACGAATAATAACACAATGGCATTAATAGTGCGGAAGAGCAAGCTATTGACGTTGTCGTATGTCTTTATAGCTTTCAAGAGAAATGATTAGAGATTGGTCACTCTCATAAGGTTTCAAATGTTGTTATTCTTGACTTTACTATTATTTCTAACTATACATCAACGATGACTGTATATGACTGTTGTCTAGACTATATATACACTAAACCTTCAACATGTATATGCAGTTATACGTAGTCCTATAGTCCAATTTGAATATATAATACCAGCTGCAATCGAAATTTTTCGTTTCTTTCTTTTTTTTCTTCTTCTTCTCATTTGTTCATTGAACTATATGCACTTGTATGTACATTGTCGAGCCGATTGACATTCAAGTATGAAGGAGAGAGAGAGAGAATTTCGTTTATACTTGTCCGCTCATTTTTTTCCTCTCTTTCTGCTTCCTTTTATACACATCTGTGGCAGTATATATGTATGTCCTAGAATAGAACATTTTATTTTAGTCATGGCCAATGTGTCTAGTGATCGGCAAATATGAGTATATTACTCAAATGGAAGAACAAACTCCAGGATCCATCGTTACAAGAAGTAAATTGCAATCTTTTTTTGTCTGTTGCTTATTAATCTGTTTATATTTACCAGACGAAGATCCGTGAGTTTGACGAACGTGTGTCACTTCTCAAGAATGAGAATGTCGAATTGCACAAACGTATTGATCAGCTTGAGGCTTTGGTAAATAATATATATAATAAAAATACATTGCATCTGTATTCTTCTATAACTTCTTTTTTTTTCTCTCTCTCTCTATCAATCAATTGATAATAGTGTACAACAAGTGTCGACACTCAGCAAACACGTTTTCTCGAAGAACATATTCGCCAACTTGAACAAGAAAATGGACGATTATTTATAGAAAATCAATGTCAACGTCAAGAATATGAACGATTTTTAGAACAATTAACAACAATGGTTCTACGAACAGCAATGATGCATGAGGTAAGATAAAACAGAAAGAATGATAATGATTTAGACTTATGTCAGTCTCTTTCTTTTTATTTATCCGCAGGAAAGGTTAGCATGAAACCTATCAAAGCATTCTTTGTTAACTAAAAATAAAAGAAAGAAATCTGCGGCTAATTATAGAAAAAACTTTGATTTCATAATCCGCCTTTTGGTGATTTCCCATCTCTCAATCGTAGCTGTAAAAGTAGACTATAGCAGCATATGTCCTGAAACAATTATTCCTCTCTCTCTCTCTGTCTTTCTTCTCTTTTCTTTTCTTCTTTCTTGTTGTTGATGATGGTTCGTACTGTGCGGTCAGCAATCATGGATAGTAGTTACTATTTTTGTTGAAGAGAGAACGGATGAACAGTGAAAGCAGATGTGACATAGTCAAAGAAGAAATCACCGGACATTGCTCCTTCTTCATTTGAACATTTTCATTTCTCTTATGAAAATGGTTAGTCGACCGACAACAACAACGTCAGAGACTTTCATTGTAAGTAAACGAACTTTACGCTTCCTTGAATTTCACTAATCGATGAAAGGTAGTTCAATATTGACAGTTCTAAGTTCATAATAGAATAAATTGAAAAGAAAAAAGAAATTAAGGTAATGTCAAATTTCATTAACACAATACGAACGACGCACTTCCAGATGGTATTCTTCGAGATGGTTCAGTGATCATTCCACTCAAAATGTCTGTCTGCCTATCCTATCTATCTTTTCTTGTCAGTCGATTTCCTTCCATAAACTATACTATGTCAATGGGTCAACATACGACTCAGATTACCGTCTGTATATAGACAGGTCATAGCATCTTTCTTTGAATAAATAATCAAGCATATTACAATATAGCTGATGGTCAAATTCAATGTTACATTTCCTTAAGGGGATTTCTCTCATTTTTTTCTTATTATCAGTTCACCTCTTCTAATGACCTTCATTCTTGATGACGATGGACTTTATATAGTAGGCACAGCTCAAAGCACACATACGGGAGTGACACACGCATCTAATATTATATTTAAGTGAGGAGGGGCGAGTGAACATATACATTTATGACGCAACTCTTTCATTCATTTCACACACACACACACACACATACATACACACACAAATGATGCATCTATACAAAAGTAGAAAAATGAATACAAAAGAGCAACTATGATGATTTGATGATCTTATCTATTGATTGCAAAGAAATATTTATTTATTTAGAATATTCGTAAAGAATGTGCATCAATATATCATGTTATCGAACGACTATCAACATTAACTGCAAGTGCAATTCAAGACGAACGTTCACATCAAGTAATAACAATAATAATCATATATGACATAAAGATTTTTTTTGAAGTTTCATCGTTTTTTTCTTCTTCTTCTGCTTCTAAATATTTCTTTCTTATTAGATTGAACATCGAATAAAACATTTAAGAAGTTTATCTTGGGAAAATTTAAATCATTCGTGCGAACTTATTTCTAATTATCAATTCGTATCCACATCTCCTAAAACTACAGCTGAATTTATTCGACATTTATATCAAAATCGATCATCATTATCACCTTCAACATCTTCATCATCTTCCTGTTCATCAACAACTACTCATTGTTCATTTTCAACATCGGGCAGTTGGACACTCGATCTCGTAAGTTAATCGTAGCCTCTATTTTGATCTAAACTTCTAGTAAAAATGTTTTATTAACATAAATGACATCCGTCCGTTTTTTGTCTGACATTATTTATTATGCAACTTCATCGTTTCGAACAAATACTATTTTAATAGATACTCTCTATAGCTTCGGGTTAAATTCATCGTTAACGGAAACAGAAATAATTGTCTACTTTCTTTTTATTTATTATTTTGAAAAGAATATCGAAAAAAATATTTATTTATTTATTTTATAGCCATTGTACAATAAAAATACAAACGTTCAATCACCCATACTTCCAATTTCAAATGAATCAAAAGGTTAAATTCTTTTATAAATAAAGTTTCATCATATAATATGTTAATTATATTTTATAGAATTACAATCGATAAAAAAAGACGATAAAAAAGAAGAAGGAGAAGAAGAAGTAGAGCAACAACATCATAAAAAAGCTCTTCATCGTTCAGAAACATTTATAGTTACAAAGATACCGCAGAAAGAATTATCTTCAGCTTCGTCTAACATAAAAACAATGACAGTTAATGAACGTAATCTAAATTCAAATGTTCAACGTTGTTCACTAACACGATCAGTAGCTGCTACAACAACAACGACAACTGTTGTCCGACCTTCACGACTTCCATCGCGTTGTTCAAATAATCGGCATACAACAAGCTTAACTAATCCGTCAAATCTAAAAACTCAATCATCAAATGATAATAATCGTTCTTTATCTCTAAAAAAAGCTTCAAAATTACCAATTCGAACAGCGACATCGTTAACAAAACAAGCAACACCTGTAAAAAAATCTAATGTTCCAACATCTGTTACAACAAAGACAAAAAAGGACTTAACTGTTATATCAACTCGAGCTGTTGCATCAATTACTAATACAACGACAAAAAAGACTATTCGTCCGCCGATGACTTCAAAATCATCTATTGTACAAACTTCTTCAGCAAAATGTCGTTCTCGTTCAATCACAACAGTTAATACTACTACTAGTACTACGACGAATACTTCTATTCCATCATTAGTAAATAAACGGACACGAACAACACCTCCTACTGTAAAAAAAAAGTGCACTAGAAACAGTTATACCATCAAAGAAATTAGTTAAATCAATTGAAGAAAAACCAATTTGTCCAATTGAACAAATGAATTCAACATCAAGTGAATCAAGTATTGAAGAAAATCAACAAAGAAATAAATTAATAACTATTGTTCAAGATGAAGGTTATTCAACATGGTCATCAACTGATGTCAAAGATGAAACAGTATTAAATGATTTAAAGAAAAATGAAACTGATGAACGACAACGAAGTACTGGACTTGTGAAAAATTGGCTTGATACATCAAATAAACGATGTTCAAGAAAACCGGTGAAAGAAGGTATGATCGAAAAAGATTAGTTAAAAGAAAGATTTTTTTGTAATTTCTATCTTATATTTAGTTAAAACTGATAAACTTGAAGAATTTAGTCGAGAGTTATCTGATGGCTCATCAATTATTTGTCCATTTGTACGTAATCGTTGTTCAAATGGTATAATCATTCCTCTTGCATCAACAACATTATCAACATCATTACCAGCACCATCATCAACAATTCTTCCAATTAAAGATATTTCACTTGATAGTCTTGATGATGCTGCGAATTCTCTAGTGAAAGAACAAACTATAGTACCATCTGCATCATCCTCCTCATCATCATCGTCGTCCTCGTCTTCGACATTTTCTCGTTCAGAAACATTTGAAAAAATTCTAAATAAACATTCATTACCTATAATATTAGATGATCTTCCTGATTCAACTGATTCAACATGTTCAGATGTGAATCCATTATTTAATATGTCAGAATATATTGAAGATAATTTTCTTGATCAAGATATTAATTCCAATGAACATTCTTTAATACTTAATTCAACAATAAAAAATCAAATTGAAACAATGAAACCACAAAAACGTCTAATGTTTCCTGGTTTAATAAATCGTTTAATTTTTCTTCGTCGTGTTTTATCGGATTCAGATCTACAGCAAAAACTATGTTGTATTGCTGAAAATGAAATACAATTTCATGTATATCATACAAATACAATTAATGAACATTCAATTGAACTTAATTTACTAAATACATATGGTTCAGAATCTGAATTACATGTATGGTCACATGATTGTGCTGAACAACGAAGATTTGTTGATGAAAGACAAAAACAATTCTTATTAACATCAAAACAATCACAAGCAAAATTATCTCATATTGAAAGAATGGTATTAAAAAAGAAATTAATAAAAGAGAAATATATTTTGATTTCGTTTTTTTGTTTTATAGATACGAATGACTTTTGATGATAATGAAGAAGATGAAACAAATTTATTTGATTTAGATAGTGAAGAATATGATCAACAATTAGCAGTTGAACGTCAAAGATTACTTCAACAAATCTATGAATATCCATGGTTATTACAAGAAGATGATATCGATCAAGCAACGATATATTCATCACCAACGAGTGAACAACCATTATTATCACCTTCACCAGATTTAGTTGTTCCATCACATAATCCAGATTTTTATCAATTATGTGCATTAACAAATAGTAGTTCATTTGCAACATCTTATGGAACAAATTCTAGACATACAACACCACCCATAGCTTCATCTGTTTTATAACAACTTCGTTTTTTTTCTCTTTCTCCTTTTTGTTTTTTTTTCTCATTGAGTGTATACAATGCTTTCTTTTCTTTTAATAAAAAACAAATAGAAGAATAGATTTGTCTATTTTATTCACGCTTTACGAAGTGCTTGTTTGAGACGTGGTGGATCAATCCATGTATGTCCTCGAAAATCTAAGTATTTTTCTTCTTCTTCATCGAGTTTTGGAGGTGAACGAACTTGCATATGAGTACCTTCAACATGTAGATTAGCTGAAGGTGAAGCAAGTGTCTGTAAAAATGAATTCTTTATAATAATTTACCAACAATTTTGGTCTATCTACTTACGGAATTATCATCAATAGTTGATAATCGTGGTGTATTCTTATCTAATTCATCTAGATTATAAAAATTTTATGAATTAAATCTGTTATTTAATCAAACTTACTTAGTAATTCTTCAAAAGTTTTATCACCAGTATCACTACGTATCGTCAATTGACCTAAATCAACAGCGAGTATACAATTATTTCCAATATCTGTTGAAATATCATCTGTGAATAAATCTGTTACAAATGTATTTCTATATGAAATAAAAACAAAGAAGTTTTCAAAAAAAATCTTAATATATCGATCATACTTAAAAGTAGTTGTATCGGCTACATGAGCTGCAGCAAGTTTTTCACTAATAATAACATTTGTTTGTTCTAATGCACGAACTTGTTCTTCCAATTCACTAGCTCTTCGTTCCTGAAGACTGATCTTATAATTTAAATAAATAAAAAAGCATATTACAATAATTGAAAAGAATTTTTTCAAATTACTTCATGAGTCATATATTGATTTTCACTTAACATTTTTTTTGTAAATTGATCAAGACCTAATGCAACACGTTCAGTAGCTGTTCGAGTTTTTTGATTAATTTTATTTTGTGCCATTTGTGTTAATGCTGTTTGTTCATCATTTTTACTTTCTTCTAAATATTCTACAAAGAAAAAATTTTGTTACATATAATTTCTATATTGAATATTAATAAAAAAAAATTACTTGAAAGAACATCATAATTATCGATCATATAAGCAAGTTCCTGTTCAAGTGATTGAATAGCTCGTTGTTCTTCAAGTTGTGTTACATCACGATATTTTGTCAATTGTTTTATTTGACTTCGAACTTTAAATATTTCAATTTCAACATGAAACATTTCATCATGAATTTCTTTTTGAGATAAAAAAAAGAACAAAATTAACATATTATTTTAAATAAAAAATATTTACTTCTCAATTCAGCTTCTTGTTCTGCAGCTGCATTCATTTTTTCATGGACAGCTGCATGAACCTGAAGATAAAGAGAAAAATTATTATTTTATAATCAAAAAAACTATAATATTTACTTCTTCTCTATCAACTTTTGGATAAGTAATATTCTCTTTATCAAATTGTAAAGCATTAGTGACAAGATGTTTCATTGATGCTGCGCATTCATCTCGTAGATGTGCATCTCGTCCTAATAATGCTTCGTTTTCTTCTTCAATTTTATATACACGAAAACGCCATTCTTCAAGTTCTTTATCTATGACTGTTATTCTTTAAAAAATAATATAAATTGAAAAAGATATTTAGTTTTAATAAACTAGACAAACTTGTATTCAAGTAAAGCTTCGTAGACATTTTCGCCTGCTTTCTTCTTCTTTTTACCACCTCCTCCTTTCTTCTTTTTCTTGTCAGCCATGACTACTCTTTTTGTCTTCTAGTTTGACAAAATTATGATTGAAGTCTTTCTTAATCGTTCGGATGAAGAAAAGAAAAAAAACGACATTTCTTTGTGTCGCATGCTCACATGTTAAAAAAAGCAGACATGCTGCCACACAAAATCCAAGGCAATTCCTCCTTAAATAATAATCAAGTGGCGCCATTATGATTTCAAAGAATAAATCCGACTAAAATTATTATGAAATAAAATAATGAATATTAAAAATTGATAAACGCAATAATCATAAATAATAATCAAAGAAAAGAGATCAAATATATATAGAATATTCAGGATACTTCTCATGAAATTTTTTCGAGCATAGTGAATAGTAATATTAGAAAACAAAAATAGCTATTTCAATCTAATAAATCCACTGTTACGCTGACTTATTGTTAGTAGAAAAACTTTTTATAACGATCTTCATGAATTCTTTATTTAATCTGTATGACTCGTACACCCTGAAATAAAGTCAATCTCATTTCAATTGTCCAAGTAAAACATTAAAAGCACATATTGACTGTTTAGTTATTTTACTCTCTCTTTTTATTCTTCTTCAAATTATTGACAGACATCATTCGTTTAATACACTATTCTGTATAAGGATTATATTAAATACAATGTTTTTCGTCTTTATTCTAATGTATTTAAGAACATCATCAGCTCTTCTTCTTTCAACACGAGATCGTGTTTCTACTCGTAATATAACATGTCAAAATGGTTCATCATCATCAAATTTATTATTTAATTGTGAAGTATGTCTTGTTATTTCACGCAATTATGAAATTAGAACAACACTTTCATTAACTGGTTCTGGTCCATTAGGTGTAACTTATGCATGTTTACAAGTCAATCAAATTGAAGCCTATCATGAAAACCTTGTTCGAGAATGCAATAATTTTCCACAAGGTACACTCAATGGTTACGATGATTTTTGTGTTGCTTCACCATATAATAAACTACGTGGTTCATATCGAGCATGTATGTGTATTACAAATGCATGCAATTTAAATTATTCAGAATGTGTCCAACGTACTAAACCCTATTGGGATCAAAAACCACCAACATTTAGTAATAGTATTGTTTCATTAACAAATCGAATCAAATGCTATCGACCATATGAAGATTATAAACCACAGCAATATTCTTCTTTAACACCACTATGTTCGTCAAATGATTATGAATGTAAAGACTTTTTATTTGATCAGGGTATTTTATGTGTAATTAGTGTTGATCGAACTAATCAAATAACACGACAAACTTTACCACCTTCAATTTATTCGGCACATTTAATGAAATATAAATCCACATTTTGTAAATCATATACATGGACATCAAAAAGTATCTATTTTACACAATGTCAACAAGATGAAACAATATGTATGTGTGCTGTTGATGGATGTGATAAAGATTTAGAAACATGCCGAAAAAGTAGAGCAACATCTATTTGTCATTATTCATTCTTTTATTTTCTTTTACTTGTACTAAATATTTACTTTTAAAATAATAGAATAACATATTATTTTTTTAAATTAATCTGACAAGGATTTGTAAATCTAACTATTCTATATAAAATTCAAATCAATTTTGTCTTTAAAATGTTTTCGAAGATAAATTTACTTAGTGACATTACAAATACTTCCTTCTTTCGATCAGAGAATGGCATTTTTATGATTAATTATATAAATGAAAGTTTTTACACCTTGTTTCTTCAATCAAGATATTAATAATATCCATACGTCGCTAAAACTACTTTCATGAGTACGTATCGGATTCAATCTTATAATTTCTAGCTCAACTAACTATTTTACATTACTCGTCTTATAATTCTAAATTAATACCATTTATTCTATCTGCAACTCAATATTTTTGTTTTATATCGACAAAGATCTATTTTACCTATTCAATATTTCATATTTCATGTCACTATGTGCTTACTCGTCCTTCATCCTCTTCACACAATTTTTTATAGTCCAAAATATGCATCTGTATATATCAGCTTGTACGAGCATGACACGATGGTGGAAAATGAACAAAAACTTGAGAGTAATATGGTTGTTCTTTTCTGTTTGACAAATATCTCTAATATTAAAAGGTACATTCCATGTAGGTCTTGTCTTCAACTGAGAAAAAGATTTCCGAAATAGCAATGTTTTGTTTTAATCGGACACTGCTTTAGTCATCAATGTAACATGATAACTGGAATTTTTTTAATTAATTTTTTTTATGCAATTGTTTGGTATAAATAAAACTATGAGAAAACAAGGTTTTGTTTTTATTTTAAAGGTCATGTACAAAGGTATATGTTATCATGGTCTTCGTTAGTTGAAGCTGATCTAAATTTATAACAAACTGCTTCAATATATGAGATATGTTAGTGACATGGATTAGATAGAGAATTCACATCATTCTTCATCATTTGTTAATGAAACTTACGTTTATAATTAATAAATATGATTAAACGTACGTGTTAGTGAAACTAAAAATTTTTTGATACACTTTAGAGTACGTATTGCTCAATGACATCAGACAACTTTGACAATCATGACTAAACATTCTTGTTTTTGAGGTTATATGTTATGCGTACAAACTGATATACGATTCAATAGGACAACTTAAGTACAACAATTGTCTAGCACCACTTCGATATCGTGTGATAAAAAAGTATACGAATAGTTTAGGCAATTATCAAGATATGTTTTGATAACATGTCATCTTTCGTATAAAACTTTGCATATAGGACTATATATATCTCTGTATTTATATACAAAAAAAATCAAAAACAAACAAAGGGCAAAAATAGTTGAAAGTATAAAGAAAAATGTTTTGTATAAAAACAAATTCTTTAAAGTCATTCATTATAATCTTGACTAAGATGTCTATGAACTTTTAGCATTATTAACACCTGTTGATTTCTTTTCTCCACTTGATTTAGTCGTTGTCTTTTTTGATGATGTGCTTGTTTCACCTTGTGATGTTGTTGCATTACCACCTTCTGATTTCTTTGGTAATAACATCTATAAAAACAAATCTAGTTTGAAAATAATTCCTCTAAGATTTATTTACTTGTTGAATATTGGGTAATACACCACCTTGTGCAATAGTTACACCTGCTAATAATTTATTAAGTTCTTCATCATTTCGAATAGCTAATTGAAGATGACGCGGAATAATACGAGTCTTTTTATTATCTCGAGCTGCATTACCAGCTAATTCCAAAATTTCAGCAGAAAGATATTCAAGAACCTAATGAATATGAATATTTAATACTGATTTCAATCAATTGCATTGAATGATTTTACTTACTGCAGCTAAATAGACTGGAGCACCTGCACCAACACGTTCAGCAAAATTTCCACGACGAAGTAATCGATGAATACGACCCTATATGAAATAAATATATGATTAAGAAAATATAATATCAGTAAGCTATAATGACTACATACTACTGGAAATTGAAGACCAGCTTTTGATGAACGTGTTTTAGCTTTAGCACGTGCTTTGCCACTTCCTGTTACTTTACCACGGCCTGACATTGTTTTTTTAAAAGGTGTATGTGTATAAAATTAATAATAAGAACAATATGTAACTTGGTATTTTCTCCTGTATATATAGTGCTCCGCTAACGTGCAACTTTTTCTTCTATGATTCGTTGATTTCAACCAATCCTATTCATGTTATTGCATCAAATAATAGACAATCAATGAAATTTATTTTCTCAACGGCAATAACCATTTGTATGATAGCTTTTCTTTGCGTTCTGCAACCAATGAAATTCAAACTGATGTGTCTATATAATGGGCATCGTTTGCTTGCATTTGCATTTCATTTTATACTACAACGATAGAATGGCTCCTCCAACTACACCAAAAACACCAAGTAAAGGTTCAAAAAAAATAATTAGTAAACAATCGAAAGTTACTAGTAAATCTGGTGGTGGCGAAAAAAAAGCTCACAGACGCAAACGTAAGTTAGAAATTTTATAATTTGTATAAAAAAAATAAAATGTAATTTTATATAGGCAAGGAAACATATTCAATTTATATCTACAAAGTTTTAAAACAGGTATATATATTGTTTCAGCATAAAATAATATATTGTTAAAATTTAATATTTATTTTGATTAGGTTCATCCTGATACAGGTATTTCAAGTAAAGCAATGTCGATTATGAATAGTTTTGTTAATGATATTTTTGGTAAGTCTTTAAAAATGGGAAAAAATATGACTAATTGTCTTTTATTTTCTAGAACGTATTGCGGCTGAAGCGTCACGATTGGCACAATATAATAAACGTCAAACAATTTCATCTCGTGAAATTCAAACTGCTGTTCGACTTTTATTACCTGGTGAACTTGCTAAACATGCTGTTTCAGAAGGCACTAAAGCCGTAACGTAAGTTTCATTTTTTCAAAAAAGAGAAGCTATTTCTCATCGTTATTTTTTATTTAGAAAATACACCAGTCAAAAATAATTTGACCAAGTATATATTGCTCTATGAACATTCTTTTTGCTTGTCATTGTATTTTCACATTAAATTCTATATATTCTAAATGATTTATTGTTATATATAAAATAAAAATACAAAAAAATAAAATATAATTATTTTATAAATATCGTGTTATATTGAAATTGAATGACCAAATTCGAGAAAAAAATGATTGATGTACATCGGGAGTTGATATTTTGATTGAGTATCGTGAAAATTTTGTAGGTTCGTTAAATATCTAAAATTTGATAAAATTGTAGACAAGAACATTTTACAAGGTCAAGGTTATTTTCTATAACAATATTTTTTTCAAACATTACCTGTGAACAATCATAACAGATTGATTTTATTCGTGGATTGATTTTTGTTTTGTAACTCATTTCATTTTCAATAGAATTTGATGATAATTTCATTAAAGTATTTATTTGAACAGGAAATAAATGTGTTGATAAAGGTGGTAAAAAATTTGATAACGAACATTTTTTACATATTCTCTGTTGACATATATAACAAAGAGAAGAATTTGTAGAATAAAGAAAAGATGAGAGGAAAAATAATGAATAAATCTGTTTTCGACATCGAAAACATAAATTTCCATGAATAATTTTTGAATATTGTTTATCTTGATTAAACATAAGTGTACTGAGGGTTGTTTCAGTAAGAACAGAACGAATATGGCATATTTCAGCAAAGGTTAACCAAAGTATATTTGTATTTTGATTAAGAATATTTGTATCATCATTTTCATCAGATGATGAATCGAATAAACAATCAATAACATCAACTCGTTTTCGACCACATACATCTCGTCGTCCATCATCATCATCGACATCAATTGCTAGTTTAATACGTTTTCGAAAAAACGAATTCTTCGACATATGCTCTTGTCTTTGTATTATTTGAATATGATATGAAAAATTGTAGTTACTTATGATGACAAATTTATTTAACGCTTGACATATTCTCAGTTATTCATGTACAGCTGCTGCTTTTCCTGTTGTTTTTTGTTATATTTATTGTTAGTAGATAAAAATATAATCACGAAGTGAAACACATACGAATACAAGTGAATTAATCTTGTCATCTAATATAAGTTTATTTAATTTAAAAATATGAAATAGTTTTAGAAATGTGAAGACAAATAATGAAAGACAATAAAATTAATTAAAATTTGAAGACATTCTTCTCTGTAAAGCCAAGACCTTTGAGAAGACCACTAAGATCACCCTAGAATAAAAACAAAATATTTATATTAAGAATTTTTATTAAATAATAATAAATACCTGTTTATAGTCTTTTGTTTTGTCTCCACTAATTAATTTCATAAATCCAGGTGGACCACAAACCATAACCAAAAGACTTTCATCATCCTTTTTAGATGGCATAGGTAATACTTTTTTCAACATATCAGATGTAACATATCTAAATATATAAAACATGATTTCGATAGTTATTCAATATTCACATACCCAAAATCGCCTTTCCATGATTTTGTTTCTTTATCCTCAATTTTATCAACTGTATAATAAACTTTCAAACGATCTGGATGTTTAGCAGCTAATTTATCCAAATCTTCTTTTAATAAAATATCACTTATCGTTGTATTGGCAAATAAAAGTGTAACTTTTGTTTTATCATCTGGATTGGAAATGACTTCTTCAATCATTTGAATCTTTAAATAATAAATTATTATTTTAAAAATAAAACGAAAAAATATTAAATTCTACCATTGGTGTAATACCAGTACCACCAGCAATTAAACCAAGTTTTTCAAACTTATTAGCTTCATATGGATATTTTTGCACTAAAATAAAAAGATATATTTTCAAAAAACTAATATAAAGTGTGTTAGTATTTACTAGGTCCTTTAATTTCAATTCTATCACCCTTTTTCATTGCATGAACATGTTTACTCATAACACCTTGTGGATACTCTTTAATAAGAAATTCTAATTGACCAATTGTATTGGGACGTGACATAGGTGTATATGGTCGAACAACATCTTTTCCATTAACGTCTGTTCTAAGCATAACACATGAAGCTGTTTTTCCATTAAATTTTGCTTTTGGATCATCGAATGCAAACGTAAATACATTAGTATTATGATTATATTTTTTAATATCTGTTAATTTTATTGAACGGAATGCATTTGGATCAAGTGCATCGGGTGCTGAACTTGCTTTCGATGCACTAGCTGGTTGTTTAGTTTCAAGCACAAGTTTTCGACCAGGTCCAAAATAGAGCAAATAACTAGCACCAGCAACTGCTAAACCACTACCTACCCAAATCCATTTTTTTGATGCACGAGCAGCGGCTGACATATTAATACAGTATTATAATCACAATGACGATAACAAACGTGAATGAATGGTTGACTAAATGTATAAATGACTGAATGATTTATGACATAGCAAAAAAATTTTGGTAAGCTGTTTATCGTCTCCAATCAAGTAGAACAAAATGAGTACAATAACGACATCTATGAAAATGATTGTCACTAAGGTGATGTTTCGATAGTCTGTTCTTAAACAGAAATAATCTATCGATAAAAACGAATGAAATCGTGCTAAATCTGTAATCGTTGATAGTCTAGTTTTGTTTTCTTTAATAAACATAGTCTCTATCATTTTTTTGTCGATCAAATTATCTTGTTAACTGAATATTGAAAAGAATCTATACATGATTTTTATTTCTGATGTTTCATTGAAGATTTGATATTGCCCTACTGAATTTTATGAACATATACAGTAATTCGCTCCTTGATCAACCTGTGCATATCACACTGGATAGACTTCTCAGCATTTTCGTAGACAGTTATTTGATATTATGGAAAAGAATGAAGTTAGATAGAGGATGTATAGCAATAATAAAACAAATCTTTGATGATTCTATTAAAGAAATAAATATAATGGTAAGAATGTAGTTCTTAAACAATGAATAAAAATTGAAAAAGTTGAAATATATATATATATATATATATTCGTTTTAATATAATTCAAAATAATATTATTTACGATTTTAGAATTTTTTAATGTTAATCACTCGTTTAGTTTTCCAAGAAATCAATGTTAAAATGACACATACATAAAAGAACTTGTTTAGATACTGAAAAATTACGATGATAAAATGACTTCATAGTCATATGCGTAATATTAAGATTATCAATATAAAGAGGATCAAATATAGATTGAACAAATCGTTCATTAATATTCATCAGTGAATAAATAACATCAGGAATATTTAATTTCTTGGTAATAATAAATATGAGAAAAAAACAGAATAAACAGACAAAATGAAGAAAAAAAAATCAGACATATTTTAATACAAAAAATTGATCGAATAGAAAGAGCAAAAATTTTTATTTATTGAAATCCTTCACTGAAATTTTTCCAGTTCATTGTCGATCATGAAGAGACGTCTCTTGTAATCAAGATTTTCCCGTGCATAATATTTCACATATTTTTGTTTTTCTTTTGGGTCCTTGTCATTAGCTTGTGTTTCGATGTACAAGCATTTGTCACTGTGGGATTCTTTAAAGCTTATTTCTTTTCTGAAGTTTCGTAATTTAATCACCTATATATCCCAGGTTGATGATTTCGAACGCTGTTTCCGGCGTCGTTTAAGGCAGGAAACGGCTAGAAAACGGCTGTGAACGAATGTCGTTTCCCGCCGCTTAACACCGTAATCCGTATACCCAGACTTGTATATGTAGTCTTGTTGGTACCGAAACGGCGCCGTTTCAGGTCGTATCCGGTGAATAATGATGAACCGTATCTATACCGTTTCATGCCTGAAACGTGACGTTCTTTTTGCTGTTTTATACATGAGAGTATCTAAGTCCATGAAAACGGTCGGTAAATGGTGCAATAATGGAATCTTTGAAGGTGTATGCTGTTAAAATACGAATCCTTTTCGGTCCGTATAATCTGAATAGGCAGCAACTTTCTGTTACCATCACCCACTCCTTCCCTACCTCACTCCTGTCTGTCGTCCTTGTGTAACTAAATACTTACCATTTAATTTATTGTTATAGATGATCAAAAATAAAGAAAAAGAAGGGTGTTCGTGTGAGTGTGGGTGGTTGTAGGGAACACTATCACTATATATCATTCTAGTAGTATCATCATGTCTATACAATTATAATTTATCGTTGATCACAAGCTTAGGTTGATAATAATCTAGAGGTGATCGACTGAGAATAATACTATTTTATTTAGTACAATGACCAAATCTTTTATATTTACTGATGCAATACTTAAATTTTACAGTCTACGACTTGATAAAACAGTTTTATTAAGTAATATACACTATAATCATTTGAAACTTAAAAAAAATAGCACTGTTTTACTTTTATTCACCAAATGATACGAAGTTTGATTAACACTAACTATTCTAGCATAACAAGTAACGCTCGTCCGAGGACTCGCTTTGCTCTTTCTCGTAGAAATCCATTTTCTTCACATGTACTGGAAAAACAAATTAAAAAAGTAAAAAATTTATTTTCGATGTTTTTTTGACCTTTGAACTTTTATCTCTGCCCCCTCCACACGGTCACTCAATAGTCCTCAGATTCGAACTCTCCGCATCGAGATACCTCCAGAAATGTCTTTTCCAGAAAACTGCTTTTCAATGTTTTTTTGACCTTTCACCCACCCCTAATCATGGTCACCCAATAGACCTCAGATTCGAACTCCCCGCAACGAAATACCTATGGAAATGTCTTTTCCAGAAAATCGGTTTTCAATGTTTTTTTGACCCTGCGGACAGACAAGCAAGCAAACGATTTATTCTTACTGGACTCTTCTCTACGAGAAAGAGAATAGTCCACACTTAAATGAAATGATATATTTATGATTTTTCTATTAAACATAATTTTTTTTGCTTACAAACTAATCTGATTGCCAACAAAATATTTATAGAACATTCAGCTATGTTCTATCTGTTCAGAAATAATTACTTTTATTGACTTAAACGGATTAGATAGTAAAAAAATCCTAGAGATTGATATTTCGCTCAAGTCTTTTCCATGTAAACATCGATTATAAATATATTCAGATTAAGTCTTTAGTTTTGTATAGAAAATGTTTTCCATACAATGAATATAACTAACTTCGCATTTTTTCAATAATTGGAGATTCATATAATATCTAATATGAGCTTAAAATAAATGATTTAATCAAATCTATAGTTCGTTTTTTGTTAAGTTTGTTGAATAAGTATTTAATAGATACTTAAATATATATATTGTTCTTGTTATTATTTATCTTAATTGATCAGTGAGAGTTATTAAATTAATACTATTTTAGCTTACAAATAATTTGATATGATATGATATTTCTATGCTTGTACTACAAAAGACTAATCTATGTAAGATCTATCTAATAAATCTAGAATACTACTGATTATTTCGATTGTACTAACATATTAACATAATGATTCTGATAGAAAATAAGATCAGTTCATTATTTTCATTCACAACTTTGGCTCTATCTTAACTGTTGCTAATAGTAATCAAATTTATTCTGTTGATGTATATGTATGTTTAGTTTGTTAATTCTTAAGTTAAAAAATGATTTGTAATTATTTTCAATTTCTGTTGCCGTCTATTATGTTTATCTACTGTTGTTGTTTTGGTGCATTAAATACCTTAGATTTTGTATTAGAAGGGAAATCATATCTACGCTGTTCTTCATATGAATATATTGTTGTAAATGACTGGCTAAAACTTCTTTCATCGAATGTATCATGCAATAATCAGACTAATCGTTTTCCAAACAACACGGTTTTAAAAGTTTACAAATCTTTAACATCTCTGTTTTGTGACGAGCTAACAAAACAAACTAGGATATCTTCTGATATCACGCCTTTACTGTCACCAAGTACCAACAATAAATCAATACCGGAAGATATTCAACAATTCTGTGGCACGGTAAATGTTGATAACGATACTGATTCCTTCCAACCTAGCCTTGAGTCAACGTCATCAAAAGTTATAATTCACTACAAAAACTTAAGCTGGTCATCCAATTTTTTGTATACTTTATACTTAACATTTGATACACAACCAATTATGTGTCGTATTGAAATGAATATTTCTGAAACGGTTAACAATAGTAAATGCGTAACTGGTAGTGCTGGAAAAGCATCTATTCATTGTTATTATGATCCTCAATCAACGTCAAAACTATTACTAACGCACGTTAACTGGACACAACTAGATTCTTTCAGGGCTGATGAATTTTATTATGTAAGTAACTGGACAGCTCAAGGTGGATACTATATTAATCTTCGCTCATTAAAAACAACTAGCACATCGGTAAATTGCTGAATGTTCTACTTTTTTTTTGAATATTTATTAAATACTAATAATTGTTTAATTCTTTCAGTTCTCAAGTACCTTGAAAAGAAACACAAGATTGATAAAAACGTTTCGAGACTAAATATTCGTATTAGATTTCTTTATTTGAAGTCTGAGTTATACAACGATTGCAAGATCTACTAGAAAGAGAAAATACATATAAAATTTGTACTGTTTTTAAATACGAAAATTGTATACAAATTTTCTGTTTAGAACAAATACATTTGAAATTAGTAGGAAATGTATCGATTAGAAAAAGTCAGATTAATTATCATTTGAAAGGTTAAAAATTATGATTATTTATTTACAAATATTTTTTTTATAAAGTTCGTATAACGTGAAGGTACTATCATCTGTATAGGTTCGAATTTGAGATGTTATTATCCAATTATTAGACAGTAAAAGATTATTTTCTTAGTATCGAAACCGAAGTTGTATAAGCTGATATTTGACATCATTTTCAATAGACAACAACCAGTACAACTGCTACTACGTCAACTTCAACAACAACAACAGCCTCTGTGACCAGTACAACTACTACCACGTCAACTTCAACAACAACAGCTCCTATGACCAGTACAACTTCAACAACAACAACAACAGCTATTGTGACTAGTACATTGACGATGACTACAAAACATCAAATAATAACAACATCATCAATCATACTTTCAGATACAGGTACAACATTTTTTAAACCCTAAGATACTACCTGAGAACTTGAAATAACAACAAAGTCATTCATAACACTTTTAAATAAAGATACAACATTTCCTAAATTCATAGATACCACTACATCACTTGGAATAATAACAGACCTATCCATGGCTACTTCTGCAACAATTTTAGGAAAACCATCAAACAAATCGCGATTGCCAATAACATCTCTCAATAATCAACATTCTTCCAACAAAACCTCTAAACCTTCGGGTAAATCATTTTTAGTATTATCAACTATTATTTTACTGTGCGTCGTTGGACTCGTATCATTTTTGATATTTCATTTTTATGGAAATCGACAAAATAAGGATGAATCATTTTTGCAACACAATAATAGTGATGAGTCCATGAATTCTGAAATGAATGAATCTGAAATAGATCTATCAACTGAATATAATATGCCAGTCAAGACACAACTGAAGTTATCTAACATAGAACCAAGTCGAAAAGGTGGACGTGTATTTAGTCAACTAGATCCAGATGCATAGTAAACTGTTGTCATATCTAAAAACAACTAATTCGGTATTTTAATAAAACTATTTGTTTTTGTATTTATTTATTATAAACTCTGATTCTTTAAAATTAAATTATTGTCTCTATTATTGGATCAGATGTAAAATATTAAATACTATTAAACTTGAACATTAAACTTATTTCGGAAATTATATTGCAATTATTTTTTTTCTTCGTGAGAAATGCGCTTTATAAAATTATATGACATATCAATCAAAAGAGAATAAGGTGAGTAGTTACATACTTGTACTTCTAATTTTTTAATTTCAAGTAATCACTGCTTGAATTCATTTTTCAAGATTTAATATATATATCGAAGAGTATGAAAGTACGATTTTGTTTCATATGCTTTAAAATACTGTTCGATTTACCGCCATAATAGATTACATATGATTTTAAAAAGTAAATATCTAATTGCATTGTTAATAACCAGTCAATATCGTTTGTCAGTAAATTATAGTCATATAAAGTAAATGATAGAAGCTTTTTTTCGATTCTCTCCGTCAGCAGAATGAATTTAAGTAATTTGATTTGGTTATTATTAATTTTAGCTAGATGAATAATTTATGATATTTGTATCATTCTTATCACCAGGTCAAGGGTGTCTGTCATTCATGCAACCACCACAACCACCCACACTCACCCACTTTAATAGGGACTTAGAGAAAATACACCGTCAACAAAGTCCACAAAATTAACCACTTCAACACAACCACCCACAGAACCACATAATCTACATTTTTGCAAAATAAAGTGAGGTGCCCACATCAAGTTTTTCCAGTGAAATTTTCTGTGGAAACATTTGAAACCATAAAAGAGCCAGAAAAACAAGTTAAAAAGCTGAAAATATTTTAGGATGATTCTTCCCATTAAATTTTCATTTTCTCAACAATGTTAAAAGTTAGAAAAGAGATCTTTTTAGCACAAATACTATCGATGATGAGCTATCTTTTGGCGGTATTGAAAGTTCGTTTTTCTCAAACTTTTATTGCACCCTACTATATACCATTTTTAGAAAGCATGTCCAAACATGTAGGGTCACTTAATCATATCAACGTGATAGATCAATTCAAAAGTAGTCTCATTTGAAAGAGTACATTCGAATGTGTCGGTTCATATCAGAAAAGAGTTTGTTATTTTGAATTCTTTCTAATAAAGTTTTTTCAACACTTTTCTAGTCTTTTTCGATAGACTTTATTTTAGAAAAGGTCGTATCTGATTGTTTTCAATATTATTAATTGCCTTAATCAAAAACTTAATAGCATATTCGAAATCAGCACAAAAATATACACTGAAAAACATATTTGGCGTAGAAAAAAATTTTATCTTTTGAGCTTGTTTTTCTTCTGGCTGTTTTATAGTTTTAAATGTTTCCACAGAAAATTTCACCGGAAAATTTGCAAAAATTTAGATAATGTGATTCTCTGGGTGGTTGTGGTGGTTGCATGAATTACAGATACGCGTAAACTAGTGACATCTATAAGAAATAATATCATTCATTATTTCTTTATTGAATGAAATCTTCATTCATTTTATTGTTTTGACTGATAAAAATTAGTAAGGGTTGAAGAAATAAAGAATACTCTCTATGAATCATAACTACATATATCATACTTATGAGTCATTATACTATCTGACACATACATTGTATTATAACGGTCATTTCTAGAATATATTTACGATTGCTTGTAAGTCAGTGATATTCATTATTAATATTCTTATCCATCGTGATGAAAGATTTTTTCTTATTAACATGATTTAGATTTGTAAATGTTATACATTTTGAAGAACAACAATGCTTAAGCTATATTTACGAGTTTTCTTTATTTATTCTTAAGAATTTTTAAGTACTGTTTTGGTAATAAATCGAATGTATCGGTCTTCGTTAAGTATTTGGCAGATCAGAGAATGTGTTGCTTTTATAGATAAATACCATTTTGAATCCGTTTTAGTTAGAGTTCTAAAGCAGATGACAGAGTATTTTTAATAAGTTACTTTTATCTAATATTAGTTAACATTAAGAACACTATTTTATTTAATCTAATTATTGTTTCTTTTTAAATTTCAGATCAATTTCTTTTCTCAAAGCAATTCTTCATTTGAAATCAATAAAAAAAGGATATTATCATGTCGGGTATGTAACAGTTCATTTTCTTTAGTTTTACAATATAGATTCTTAATGTTTTTTTATTTTCACAGACAAATTAGCTTTTCAATTCAAAATGCAAACAAAAATGCTTGAACGGCAATCAATTACACATGATAAACAAGAAAAAGCTGAACGCGATAAAGTTAAAAAAGCTTTAATGAAAGGCAATATTGAAGCAGCTAAAATTCATGCTGAAAATGCTATTCGACATCATAGTGAATCATTGAATTGTAAACGAATGGCTGCTCGTGTTGATGGTGTACAAGCACGTGTTGCAAATTCAGCAGCACAACGACAAGTAAATTTTCATTAAATTATTTTATATAAATTTAGATAAAATCTATATATATATATTCTTAGATGGCAGCAAGTCTTAAACAAACAGTTACATTAATGTCAAAAGTAACTGCAAATATGCCATTAACTGAAACATCAAAATTAATGGATAGTTTAGAGAAAAATTTTGAAGATTTAGAAGTCAAAACAAAAGTTATGGATGATGCTATGCAAAATGCTACAAGTGTACAACAACCGGTAGATCAAGTTGCTAATCTTATGCAAGAAATGGCTGATGAAGCTGGAATTGAACTTAATCTTAATATTCCAACAGCACCTGCAGTAGGCACATCTGTTGCTCTTAAAGAACAAGTAAAACTTAATTTTGAGTTTATTGATTTTTATTTTTGAATATTTTTTTTCTAGGATGAACTTAGTCAACGATTAGCAAAATTACGCGAATCTTAATATACATATTGGCATAAATTCATATATAACCGAATGACTCTCGGTGATGTCATGAGAAAAAAAAACACTTAGTTGCATTATTCATTGTCTTTTCTTTTTCATTCTTATTAATACAAGCTCTATATATGTATATAAAACTTGTACGTGTATGTTTATTTGTTTTTTCTTCATCAAGCCTTAATATTTATTTAAAAACCGATTTACCATATATATCGAATAATGAATCAATGTCAAACATTTGATAAACAAAATCCTTTTTTTTCTCCTTGAATTTCTAATATATCTGAAAAGAAAAAATATATTGTATATTCTTTTATTTGTGTATCGATATAAATCGAGGACACACATTACTCAGCCTTAAATCAATATACATTTGTGGCACATGATGTATTCTATTACTGATCTTTGTATTTATTCGTGAAGTAAAAGAGAAAAAAAGAAAGAGAAATGATTCGTATGGTACTAAAACAAAATCGACAATATTGTTCTTTCTGCTTTTCATCGAAAATATTTTTTTATATTTATATATAACACAGCTGTCTCATTTTCACATATATGCGAAGTATTAAAAAAGTATATAATCAAGAATCAAATAGAAAATGTGAAGCAATATCGGTGTAAGAATGAATACTAATGTGAATGACGAAGATTATCTTGATAAATTGACTCGTGCATTGCCTTGGCATCGAACATTTTCATTATATGATCGAATTTTAATCGTATTTGTTGCTGCAATATTTGTATCATTTGTCGGTTGTACTTTACTTTGTTTTATTTATTCACGATCATCTTTACGACGACGATATTCTTCGAAAGCAAACTTTAGTAAGTATTTATTATACATATAGTAATAAAATGATATTAATATATAATATAAATTTTATCAAGATAAAAAACAAAGTGTTTCGATCCCTACAGCACCCAAAGAAGATACATTTGTATATACATCATCACCACCAAGTTATGAATCAATTGTTCTAACAGACAATAGTACTACTTTTAATAACTTAAGTAAAATTCGGCCTTCGGAATTGGAAAGAAGATCAATTCCCTGCTCAATATCAGATAGTGATGTTGATCGTCTATCGTCAATTAATAGAAAACGTTTTCTATCACAATCGACACGCTCATCTCTTTCGAATGATGATGCAACATCAACGAGAACAATGGTTAATAATCATCTATCACCTCCATTTACTCAAGTTCATACTAAACTTCATTTTGATACTATAAAAAATCTACTAATGATTCATTTAACAAATGTTGAACAGATTGCATTACATCCAGCATTTGATGAACACGCCGAATTTTTTATTCACGTACAATTAATAAATAATAAGATATTGAAAAAATTTCAAGACATACATAAAAAACATTGGTCAAGTGTACAATTCATTACATGGAAAAAACAGCAAGAAAAGACAACAAAGTCTAATAAATAAATTTTGATTGATAAATATAACATGGATTGTTTATATCTTTTAGGAAATTAGTTCGAATATCAGATGACAAACTATTATGTGATGAACATTTACAATTTGAACTGAGTAAAGATAATATAACATCAACATCACTTCGATTTTTATTTTTTTGTGTCGATCGATCTGGTATTCAAGATTTAATGTTTGAATCAGTACTTTGTTTGACTCCATCTATGTTAAATGAATATCAACAAATCATTGAATTTAAAGATCTTCCTCAAGTATAAAAGAAAAATTTATTTAGAAAAATTTATATTTCTTGTTTTTAGATTACATTTGGTGAGATATATCTTGGTATTAGTCACTTACCAACTGCAGAAAGATTGACAATTAAAGTTAACAAATTACGTTATCTTTGTAAAATAGAGACAGATGAAAAAATCGGTAAGAAATATACAAGGAAAATATGATCACTCTCATTCTATTTTTATTATCTTTAATAGATGCTCACTTAACCGCAGTATTTTTTCATCGTGGTCGTCGATTTTTTCAAAAGAAATTTTCACCTTTTATTATCGATGGATCAGTAACAAAAAATAATAATATATATGAAATAAATGAGAGTATTATGCAAAATATTCCACAAAATGATATTCAATCAGTATATGTACATTTTGAACTCGTTATTCGTATGTTACATTCAAATAAAGAATCAATAATCTCTTGTGGTACAATTCTTCTTGGTGAACATACACGATATGAATCTGATTGGCAAAATATTCTTGAACAACCTCGACAAACCCACCTTAGGTGGTATCAGTTCTTTGGATAATATTATTT
The DNA here is from genome assembly GCA_905250115.1 of Adineta steineri. NCBI lineage: Eukaryota > Metazoa > Rotifera > Eurotatoria > Adinetida > Adinetidae > Adineta > Adineta steineri. The sequence continues at coordinate 120,027 of CAJNOI010000139.1, forward strand.
TTTAATAAAATATTTTTTTTCTCACAAATATATAATTTACGCAACTCGTTTATTTGTAATAGCATTATTTGAAAGTCGTCGGTTTGCTGTAGATGATGCATTTGTATCAGTTTTAAGTGTAGCTAATGTACTACGATGTGGATTTTTTGAATCATTTCGACGTGCATATTGATCAAATGATTTTTCGGGATTATTTCTCATTGGTGAACGATATGATGGTGCAAATTGTTCGGCAGCTACCTATGCGAAAGAAAAATTTAGAAAGAAAAAATAAAGAAAAACATGTGTATATGTATTTGTTATTCTTTTTATCCTACTTTTAAACTGAAAAGAAAATAAAAAACAGAGATTGAGTGAAAATGAGGGAGACAATTTTATAATTCAAATAAATATGGTAGATATATATTTTTTTATTAAAAAAAGAAGATATAATCAGAATCGTATTATTTATTAAATTACCTGAAATAAGTCTAGTAATGCATTGACTGTTAACGGTGGTCGATATCGTCGAGTAGTAGATATAGATGGAAGTGCAGTTGAAAACGATTGTGATGTCTGTAAACCATGTTTCGAACGAAAATTTTGTGGCTCTTTTATACTAGTTATATATGTGTCAGGTACAACACCTCCTGGGAATCGATCAATCATTTCATTAATAGACATTCTTGATTTATCATTTGAACTTGACATAGGTAAGATTGGTATGAAAGAATTAGAACGAATTAATTGATTTGGAGGTGATAATAATTGTGTATCATAAATATGTTTTAATTGTTTAACTTTATTTATTTTACCTTCATTCATAGCATTATTAATTTCTTGTTGAAGTTTATCACGTACGAGTGAAGAATGTGCTTCAATACCAACAATTTCCCAATCATTTGCAGTACGATGTGTTGTTAAATCACATTGACGTTGACTAGCATGTCCTTTGTTTACAAGTATTTGTGCCATGTCACGTAAATGAAGTTTTGTAGCTAATAAATATGGTGTTAAACCATTTTTATCTGGTATATCAACTAAAACACCATAATGATTCATTAAATTTATAAGAGATTCAAGTATAGCTATATTATTTGATTCAACTGCTTGATGAAGAATTGTACGACCACGAGCATCAAATGCATGCCAATCAATTTCGCCACTAATATTAGCAAGTAAAAGTTGAACAGAATCAACTTGTTGTCGAGCAATAGCTTCCTGTAATGGTGTATAACCATTAATATGTTCTTTTTGTAATGGATTAATACCATGATCTAAACAAAATTTTATCATTCGTCGACGTTGACGAGCATCAGAAATGTCAAGTGCAAAAAATAAACCATTACGACCATCCTCTGTTGATACATTTAAATTATATTTATGACGAATATATAATTCAAGTTGTTCATATCGTGCTTGATGAATAGCATTGAGCACTTTTGTTTCTAATAGTTGCATCGTATTTATATACACATACACACGTTGATATAATGATAATGAATTTGCTTTTTCACTTTTCAAAATAGTGTTTCGAATGTCTGTTGTTGCTGTGCAAACATACAATCGAATTTTTGTAATAGCACTTTAGAAAAAAATGAATAGAAAAAGAAAAGAACGAGAACGAGTAAAATTTTTTATGCGTGTGTGTTGACTAATTATAGTTGGTGAATTCTTTTTATTTTAAAGAATGTTCGATGATTGATTGACATAAACAGCAGCAGCAGTACATATTACTTTTCATTGGATCTTCATAGTTGTTCTAACCAATTTTGTCTGCGTAATTTTCAACTGTATATCTCCGAAAATACTCATTTCTTGCTATTAATTTTCATCGTTAAGGAAAACTTTAAAATAATTGTTGTTTATTTCTTACAATATTCTGAATATTAAATAAAACAACATTATATTTTCAGTTTCTTCTATAAACTATTACAATTCAAAATCAATGAATTAATACGCTCATAAATTATTTTTTCTAATGTAAAATGCAGTATTCAAATCATTTTTTGCGTTAAATCTTGTCTGAATACTACATATATTGAAATTGTTGCAAACAACAATAATTTCCGAAGGAAAATATTCTTGAAGATACAACTGTATGTTTACTAAAGATTTATTTCCTTTGTAAAATTCAATTTTTATACAATAAAAATTCTAATGAAATTTATTCATAAGTAAATTAGAATACAATAAAAGATAGTTTAATGAGTAGCATCAGCTTTACTTCGTTCAACTGCTTCTTTCACCGCTTGTTCCAGAGAAACAGTTTTTACACCTAAAGCGTCGTTACTTGTTTTGCCTCGAAAATCACTTGCACCTTGTTGACAGTATATCGCACTCATAATATATGCTTGAACACCTTTCATTATATCACCTTTTGCAAAGTAGTCTGCACCTTGTTTAAGTGCATCTTCGGTAGTTATACGTTTCACTGTCCATTTTGTACCAGAATATTTTTCAAAAAGAGCTAAAGCTTGTTGTTGCGTAAATACTGCATCAGCAATATAAATACGTTTGTTCAAAGTTAATTCTGGATGATGAATAATAGCGACAACAGCTTTACCAATTGATGGAAGAGTTGTACCAGAAATATAATTTTTGCCTTCATCATAAAGAGTAACTGCATGATTGGAAACATCAAAGCCAAGAAAGCCATTGTCAAAACCCCAATCAAGAAAACCACCAGTACTAATTAATGTGTGTGCTATACGTGATTGGTTTTTTTTTAATAATTCAATAGCTTCAAGTTTTGCACCTATGAAAGGAAGCGATGAAAAACGTGGATGATTTGTATCAGCAGTAAATTCTGATGGAATATACCATTTAACACCAGCTTCGACAGATGCTTCAATCAATGTTAGATCTAATTTTTCAGACATGGCACTACCACCAGCGGCAGAAACTACGACATCTTGGCCAGTTAATGCTTTTTTAATTTCATTTTTGTCTTTATAATCGACTTTAACTACTTTTGCATTCGATGGAAATGTAGACTTGGAGTCAATTCGAGTAAGAACCGTAACATTAAAGGATGAATCAGCAAGTAGAGCAGTGAGAATATATTTGCCTAAGTCACCTGCACCACCAACGAGAATAACATTTTTGTGTGTAGTAGACGACATTGTTACTTTGTTGAAAAAGAATACGTATGAATATATAAACTATCGTTTGTACGTGTATGTATATATACACGTTTCTTGTTCTATTGCAACGATGACGATGCATTTCTGTTCTCTTTCTGCTGATGTCATACTCTCAATGCATTTTTACCCTGTGTATTCTATTCTGCCTGTCATATGAACATGATCATATGTGATAGTGCATATTTTATGGATATATAGTTAACTTAGTTAATTTTTACATTTAATTCATTAATCTATAATTTTTTATATGTATTTGATTTCATATTTATTTTAAAGCTCTTAAAAATAACAACAAAATTATTATTTAGTAAATTAATGAATCGTTTGTTACTTGGCAGATGACGAAACTATTTTAATAGAGGTTACTTTCGTATGATATCCATTTCTGCAATACAAATATAAACTAATATTGTGAACCTATTCTAAAATTTACTTATAACAGAGAAACATGATTTTTCTTTGTCTGAAGTATTCCAATTCATTACTCATCTATTGATAATATGTTATTATTTTTCTAAAAATCGAGATAACCATCATATTAGCCTACGTATAAAGAACATTTAAGATACGATACTGATCCGTATGTACTCGTAGTCGTATTTTATTGGAAGTCTGATAGGTTATTGTGAAATATTATTATGTATATAAATTGTAACATATACTTTCAAATTATGCAAAATATGAGTGAATACTTTTATTGTGTTAAAAAGGTTTTTTTATTACCATCTTCTATAATGTAACAGTTTCGAGTCATGCGGCACAAAAACTTCTCACGATTCTAGGTTATGTATCTACCTTATAGTTTATGATATCGTTATGGAAACTTACGATGAGAGTTATCTAGTAGGAAGATATTATATGCCACACTTTGAACATTTTCTTGTTTATAATAGAAGAGATATAAAAAAATTTCCGTCAAGTATCAAGACTTTTGGATCACACTTTACAAAATTGCAGTTGACTTAAACATTCAAATGTAAATAAAGTTTGTGAAATATAAAAATTGTCTTACCTATAATCTAAGGTCAAAATAGAGTTAAATTTCTATTAATACAGCTACAATTTCAATATATTACCGCTTTTATCTATGTATTAATTGATGCAAGCAGTGTGCGAATCAAATAAGACAACATATCTGCATTATAGTAGTCGTGACAAGCAGATGAAATTCAATTAAATTCATAATATTTTTATTCAGCCTGATTCTCTTCTCATATTTATTTAAGTGTTAAAATATCTAGATGAAATATGACGTTTATAACTAAGTATCATTTACACATGCAAAATAGTGGGTACTGTCCCGTAAGAGTCTAATTATAGATGAAACATTTATAGGAAGTATATTTTGTATGTTATTTGCTGTGAGTTTTAAGTTACTAAATATTATTTACCAATGTGTATGGGAAAAAATAAGTAGCATTCTAGAAATTTGATACCTACTCAAAAACAATTTACATTGGATATATATGTTATTTAAAAAGCAGGAAGTGATTTGTACATATTTCTATATAAAAACACTCGTGCTGAGCCTAAAAATCATTCACATTTTCAAAACTCGTACAAAAATGAAGATATCTATTATTATTATTGTTATTTGTCTCATCTTTTCATATGCATCAGCACAAGGTAAAAACAAATGATATATATATATGTATAGACAAATCTTTGATCGTATATTTTTTTAGGTTGCAATAATAATGTATGCAACTTAGGTAATTATTTCAATGAGACAAATGGTTATCGTTGTTACGATTTGGGGGGTGGTAGTGCTTTATGTACATGTCCTGGTAGTGCATACGAGATTAATCAACCTTGTCGTATGAAAATAATGCAATAAAAGAAACATCAAAAGAAACTTACTTATATTTTATAGGTCTTTGTAACCGAGCAAATCCTGCAAACAATGTGTGCAGAAATAACAATGGAAAGTTGATTCAATGTCTTGAAAGTAATGACAGTGGGACATCGTATGCATGTGCTTGTATAGATACAACCACAGGAGATTTAGCACTAACAACAGATGCAGATTGTGGTCAGTAATAGATACAAACTTCTTTTCTACAAATACTAATTCTAATTACCGTTTGTTTTTTCTTCGTCTAGACACAACAGTTCCATTGACAGGCTCGTCAACTACATATCCTTCAACTTCATCAGCATGCCTGAATGGTGGTGTTTTTACCGGTGGTATTTGTCATTGTCCATCTGGTTATAGCGGAGCAATCTGTCAAGATAAAAGCGGTAATATTCTTTATTTTTACTAATATAATAATCATCTTGGTCATCTCTATTGTTTTCTGCTATTTATTGTTCAGATTATAATTTATGTGAAAAAGTTCGATGTAAAAATAACGGTGTTTGTGCTATTCAAAATCCAAATGGACCAAACCAAAGTGTTTGTCTTTGTCGATATGGTACCTGGGGAGATTATTGTGAATTAAAAGGTAAATAGTTTTTCGCTATCTTACTATCAAATTATAATTTTACAATAGGTACTTTGGGTTTTTGTTCGGCAAGCTTATGTTTAAATGGAGGAGCTTGTAGAGAAAATATTATTGGTTCAACACGTTTTGCTTATTGTCAATGTGCGCCAGGTTATAGTGGTCCTAAATGCGAGACTAGTATGTATTCAGATTGATTTTTAACACATCAGAACTCATTCTTGTTTGTTATAGAATATTTTACTTGTTCCACTCCTGGTAGTTTTCCTGATACTGACATGCATGAGCAAGGAAAATATTTTGAATGTAAAATGATATCTGGATGTAAGAATCTAAACATAATTTGAAGTTTTATATAATTTATTCATTTTGTTTCCTATTTGTAGCATTACGCATCGAAAGAAAATCATGCCCAAAAGGACTTCGTTTCAATACAATTTCAAAACTTTGCACGTATTAAGACGCTAATAATTTATTATTCCACTTACGTGTAATCAATAGCAAGTATTTGTTTTCTGTTCTTTTGAATCATTTAAACAACTCAATAAAATGCGTTGCATATATATATATATTTACATTATCAACTTTTACTAGACTTAAAAAAAGAATCTTGTGATGACAATAATGTAACAGATCTTGATAGAATTAATAAAATAATTGAGATTTTGAATAGTTTTATTATTAGTTATAATAAAATAAAATAAACTAAAGCTTTCAGCACTTCAAGTGCCATCGTCAGTAGAATGCAGTAAAGTAACATTATAATTACAATTGTGTATCACTGAATTTAATCAAGTAATAAATACACAAATAATAATGTACGATGATATTGTCTGTATAACTATAAATAAAGATAATGATGACAATAATGTAACAGATCTTGATAAAATAAACGATAGCACTTGAAGTGCTGAAAGCTTTAGTTTATTTTATAATAACTAACAATAAAACCATTCAAAATCTCAATTATTTTATTAATTCTATCAAGATCTGTTACATTATTGTCATCATTATCTTTATTTATAGTTATACAGACAATATCATCGTACATTATTATTTGTGTATTTATTACTTGATTAAATTCAGTGATACACAATTGTAATTATAATGTTACTTTACTGCATTCTACTGACGATGGCACTTGAAGTGCTGAAAGCTTTAGTTTATTTTATTTTATTATAACTAATAATAAAACTATTCAAAATCTCAATTATTTTAAGAATCTTGTGCTTACAAATGAAATTTGTATGATTATGTGAAGATTAGTAGAAAGATTCATATAAATTTCAATTGGGAAAAGCCCATGAATATTTTCATTTTAAGCATCATTTACAGAATATCAATATCATAGTACAGGTGTTTTCCTGTTTGAATTCGATTCAATAATTTTGTTGATTATTGTTAAGAGAAAGAGAAAGGATGAATTATTGTTATTACATACCATCAATCATATATTGAGAAGTAATCAACGGTAATCTGAATTATATTGCGAGTGCCATTTATCTCATTCTGAATTATGAACTCTTTATGACATAAAATGATGAAAACAATATTCTCATTCATTACTTTCATTGTTGTTACTCAGATGAATCAAAAGAATTTCGAAGATATAGAAAATCACACGAAATGTTATTCTATGGATAAAATGTTTCGTTTGTTTTAGAAAGTAGTGAATCGAAGTCTACTGCACAATGTTTCAATTGAATGAATGTATGAAAAGAGGAAGGATGATTATAAATGATTGAATAATATTCATATTACATTAAATATATTTTTTAATAGCATTGTTATGAATAGTTTATTTGAATCAATTCTTTATTGATATTTTTTATCTCGATTATAGTTCGGAGAAATAAAATAAAATATTGTTAAATAAAATGACTATTTATAGAAAGAAAAAAATATTTCCTTAAAGATATTGTTATTTTGTAGAATGTAATTCATTCTGTTTTATTTTAAGATTTTAGGGTGTGGATGTGATGTGGATCTAGACTTGAGCATTATCTCGATTTCATGCTCTCATCCTGACACACCCACTCACATACTAATCCTTATACTTACCCACACCCAGGTATCGCAGAGGTATGCAGGATGGGATGAAATTAGATCCATAGCCCACGGAGCTCTGTGATATCCCATTTTTGAGATATACTCAATGTGGTATATATACCGCCACCCCTAGAGGATTAATTCATGTACACATGCCGAAAAATGATTAAATTTTATTTTCTAAATAAATCCTTCTACCTCTTAATTCACTTTAAAATGTTTCTCTCTTATGGTGAAATCGCAATATTGTAACTTTATCTTGGAAAAAACCAACACTAAAATCATATTTTCAAATATACATGTGATGAAAAGAAAAGATAAAGTGAGTTTATGGGTTTTTTTCTTTATTTTATTGCAAGATAAGGCTGAGTATATCATCAGTTACAATTAAAGTAACTCGACTACCGCTACACCAGCAGAGAAAGGTAATATCATATAAAGAAACTCTTTTCAAAATTCAAAAAACATCTCATTCTTACACTAATATTACTTCTTCTTTTTTGAAACTACATAAGGACGAGAAGAAAAAAGTTTGTTCTTATTTTTCTACCATTTACTCTTTCATTATTGCTGTTCACCTGCTATGTGAGTTTTGTGGCCCGTGATCATATAGTGCATTCCGCCCAAACTTGATCACGACTTTCAACGGATTTTCGAAAACAATTTATAACTTTATTCAGTAACATCCGTTTGAGCTCATTCTTTTTTTTCGAGATACAGGCATCAAAGCTCTATATTACGGTCTATTTTTTTTCTTAAAAATTAATTAGCCTCCAATGAGTGATCTTGTTCACGAAAACCAGTAGTTTTCACTTTTTTCTATTTTGTTACTTGTCTAATATGATCACGCAAGCTATTCTTTGTCCTAGATCGATCAATACAAGGAATTCGGTGGTCTTGTCCTCGAGAGACGTTTTTTTTATCAGAAAGAGTTCTTTGTTTCGACAAAAAGAACTACGCCATTAGATTCTTTAAACCATTCTCAATCTTTTGACATAATGTTTTTAAGTTTAACTTTTTATCCTCAGTCCGTTTCTTGCGTTACTTTTGTGATATGATTAGGACATTTGGCCTAATTCGTTCAGTACAGTTATGTGTTCATCCTAATTTGATTACCTCTAAGGTAAACTGTATGGAAATACAATTGATCACACAAAAATCTATGTGTGGCACCCATATTACAAAAGTCTAACTGGATGTTCGAACAAAATATGTGATACCGGCTATCAGCTACCTGTAGACACAATGCTGAGTCATTTGAACAATGTATAGGTATATTTTTCTTAAGAAAGACATGCATATGATTTTTTTAATTATTAGATCAACGAACGCTGATTAATCTCCCATTTTTTATGTGATTCGTGGCAAATAACATTTGCTTGTTTATAAGAATGTTACTATGAAATATTTCTTTGGATCAAAACATTGGACGCTAACTTCGAAAATTTTCGTGCCTGGAATACCATCAGGGATTGGAAAAGAGTTTTTCTTAATTTTGAGTTTTTATATTGAACTTGATAGAGCGCGTTATCATGATCATGAATATCATAGGGTGTGCAGATATATCTCCATAAAATCCTCATCCACATATGCACTCACCTCTATATATACAGAGCTGTATCTGTGATATAGATTTTATTGTTAATATAAGTTATTGTGATTATTCTTTTATATATCCGAGTTACGTCCTTGTTATTCTTTTCTTAGTATCATTCTTTTTTGTTGTTATAGTGCATAATCGAATAGAACAAAGCAGAACCGAATAATTTTATTAGAATGTCATTTGGTGATATACTATTTGGCCAGTACTCATTTTGCAAATGGAGTGTAAACAAACTGAAAAATATTCAAACATTTATTGGATCAGATTACAAAGTAGCATCTACCTTTCAAGATGAGGTTGTTAATCCCAAGGACTTGGAGTAAGTATAAATTCGAGCTTCATATACTTGGCCCTCGCTAACCAATGGTCACTTTTTATGATTTGCAGACCGAATGATCACATCTATATTCCTGGAAATCATTCATATCCTGTCAAACGAGATGCAGGCTCTGCCGCATATTATCATCATGGGGTTTATTTAGGAGTCATTGACGGTGACAAAAAGGTTACTGACTTTGGTCGTGACAACGACAAGTATCCAGTTATCTGCACATTCGATGAATTTCTTGGGGACTCCAATGGTCATCAAAAATCAGTCAAACAAATGTATAAACGAGTTTACAAGGAAAGTGAAAAATTATTATCAGCTTCAGACTCATTTACTCTGGCAAAACAAATGTGCGATTATCAAGACTGGGGTGATTATGATCTACTAACTAGTAATTGCGAGACCTATGCTACTTACATCAAAACTCGAATACCATATTCTTCACAAGCATTTCTCGCCCAAGGATTCTCAGCTTACAATCAAAACATTCGTAAGTCTAGAACTCTACCTGAAATGGACACGTCATGTAGAGAATATCATTTGAATAATATTCTACCATTTGGAATTGGATCTTGGGTTAATAAATGGATTTGAACTTTGGTAAAAAAACAAAATCTAAATTGAATTATAACCAAGGTGGCCAAATCAAAACGTTGAAAATTAGATTTTTTTTAACCGTAGTTAATCAGAATTTGTTTTTGTGAAATCACAAATAAATTTGTTAGATTCCTTAAAACGGTGACTACACACATAATAAGACATTTTTTCTTTGTCTTTCTATACAAAAATAATCATGCATTGTAATTGCGACATAATTTGCTATACAGTAGTATTGCACAATAGTTAGAAAGAACAAAATACTATGTAAACATTCATTAAGAATAATTTAACAAACCAACGATGAGACGTGAGAATAAGTATGGAACAAATAAGACTATTCGATTTTGTCAAAACTCTTTTGAAATATGGTCACAACAGTATTCATCTGAACGACCGTCTATAAACAAAAGAAATCGTTGGAAACTGTTAGATCTATTAAATAAATATGCTGAATCATCAGATTTTTCTAATAAAATTGTTATTCGTCGAAATTACAATTTCTGTGAATATGATGGCTACAAATCCAGGTTACGAGAAAATCCACCACCCCATCCTAGTTTCTCACGTAAACCTGATTTTGTTTATCAGCCTTATGTAAACTTTATCAAAGTAAATCAAGATATATTCGATTTAATGTTTCAAAATGGGTGCAAATTATCGGAAATTAAAAATAATTTCGAAGATTTAATTAATATTGATGCACATGATGGTCCTGTAATGTTAATCTATTTTATAAATGACTCAAATCAGTATTATTCACCCGATTGGTTTCAGGCATTGAGACATGCATGTGGTGGTTCTTTCGCTGGTTATCATACAATTTATGTGGGTGATTATTGTTCTTTCGGACCCAAAATTCGTGGACAGCAACAGTCAGACTCAAGAATTAATCAGATTGTGTTGATTCTTACAAACAATGACATAGAAAAACGGTGTGGTTATTATTCTGTCGGTTACTATAAATGTCCTACAAAAGCTGATCAATTTGGATGTAAAAGTAGACGAAGTGAATTGAAAAGTCAACGCAGAAGCAAGCATCTATTAACCAAACAAGTTAAAATATCTGAGGATCTGTATTGAATGGAATATTTGTTAATAAATCTTGGAGATCGTTAATGGACTTACATCTATATATGAACAACCATGGGGAGAGGGAGGGTGTGGGTATAGGTGAGTGTGCGTATGAATCTTTATCAAAGTCTTCACCAAAACCTAGCTATTCCCAAACCCACACCCACAAATCTTCCTATCCGCATCTCCTCAACGTAATAAGGCGTTGAAGATTTTCTTTTTTTTATAATCGGACTGCCTCACTGCATTTGAGATCTAAGTTGGAAACAAAGATAACAACCTAGGAAATTGAAATGATGACGTCGTGGAGAGTCACATCATAAAACAGATCTATAAAAGCGCTCGAAGAAGTTTGATATTACATTCTTTTTACTTTCTTCGTTAATGCATTCCGCAACATGAGTAGTTCACTCAATCTGATCCTTCTGATCGCTTGTATCACAATCATCACGGTTACATATGCTCGCAGTGTGAACATTTCGCATCATAATGATCTTGATAAGTTACTAAAATTACGTGAGGTTAGGCAATCGTGCACAACTCCCCTCGATTGTGGTGAACACGGCTCTTGTCAAAATTATGTATGCCGATGCGACAAAGTATATATTACTTGGAAAAAATCAGACATCTGTTCATACAAACAAAAAACAAAACTAGAAGCCTTTCTCTTTTCGTTCTTCTTGGGTAGTTCGGGCGTTGATTGGTTCGTTTTATCAAGAGGAAATGGAGGATATATCGCTGCTGGTGTTTTCAAAATCATTTTGTCATTGGGATCTTTTGTCGCAATATCTCATGCTTTCGCGCGTAACGGCGAGGCAGTTGGTCGCAATAGTTGTCTGTGTACTTTCGCCTCAAGCATCTGGTATTTAGTGGATTGGATCCGAGTGCTGGCAAATGCTTTCAAAGACGGCAATGGTGCACCACTGAAGCCATGGTAACAAGCTTTCGTAACACGAACAACTATCTGATAATGAACTATATCAAGACAGAATATGAGCTTTTCTAATACTTTTTATCTGTTTGTTCGAAATTTTACCACATTATGCAAGAAACATGCTGATCTATCTCTAAGCTTGTGCGAAACATTTTTGAATCTTTTGAGAGTGGGAATGTCGGTGTTCGTGAGGATGTGGGTCTTTCTTCTGCTATACCGACACCCATACCCACACCCTAAAAACTGTTTATGCACGAGTATGTCTTTTTTACATCATTCTCGATATTATTAATATTATAAAACGGGCTTTTATAGGTAGTAAAGCAGTTCTTTATCGTTGTTCTTGTTATAAAATCCACTTTTGTATTTATCTACATAGAAATAAAATCTTTATTCAGCCTTAAACTTTTCTTTATTGTATAACGGTAAAGATTTTATTAACTTCAGCTTTAAACAGACAGGGAGACTTCGAACATGAACTATTCGTAAGATTTGATACGCAAAAGAGCAAGAAAATCCAAAGGCGTGATAGTAATCAACTAAGAGAGAAAGAGAGATTCTTCTGCATCTTTCGTTATAAAAGTTATTCTTGACTCTCAAACAACAGACAACAGGGTGTGGGTGTGACTGGTTATCTTCTCTCTACTCACACCCACACATCCTGTTCTGTACAATGGTGGTGCTCTTACTGAAAGAAATTTCACATTTATTTTTGTGGCTATATGTTCTTGGTTAAACAAAGATTTTGTTTTCAAACTCTTTATTTCGATTGTCTAAGAGAAACGATCGAATTCAGATCTAATTTCATCTGATACAATCAAGAATTTAGAAGATGTACATATGAAATCTCCGGTATGTTTCATGAAAGAGAATACGAGTCGGCTAGTTTTTGTCAGTTACATTGCCCATCGTTACCTGCTAATCTGTAAGATGATGCATTATAATGTATCTTTGATACATGTCGATTGGTCGAAAATTCACAGGACACTGTTGGTTGAATATTAACAATTATGCTCGGTCTGAAACACTTTCAAAGTTAGGAAATCGAACTTTTCCTAACTTACTACTAGTTGCTGGGCGTTGTAGTTGTTTTAAACTGAAATATGAAATGAACTGTTATCTTGGTGACGACCAGTAGGCAACGAATGTGAAAATAAGTCTAAATAATTTGTCCTCGAATCAATAACAAGCATCATAAGGTACCTTAACTCTTTCATTAGTCACTATACCATCAAAGCTGAATCTCTGCTTTGTCAGTATGTATTCCTTCATGTCTTCGTAATTCATTACACAAAATAAACATTGAAACGGTGAATGTGCATAACTCATGTATCTCAGATTCCGATCGTTGCGTTGTCTAATCGATTCGTTTCAAATATCATTATCAAGGTCACCGTATGCGAATGTTCGTTTTGAAATTAGATCTGCGCATTTACCAAACCCTATGACAATTTTAACATGAATTATATTATAATAATTATTTATTTACATATCAATAGCATCATTTTAACAACGAGCACATCATACACATTCAAATAATTATTTAAACATAGATACATTAAAAACAACTATAAAATGAATAGAATCATGTACATAATCAACTTCATTGACTATTTGATGGAAAAATTTTAATGTTTCTTTTGGTATATCCGATTTATTATACACATTTGTCATTATATTGTATATAGAAGATGTATTTTTCCATTTTAGGTGAATTAAATAACTTTATTTTTAAGAATGCTATTGATAATTTCTTTCCCTTTGAGTAAAATGACGTAGTTTTGAACATGCACATTTCATTCCTAAATATAAGTGTAGTTTGAAATTCATTTAGTTACAATGATATTTTATTTACCATTTTAAGAAAATATGTTTTTTACTAGTTGATCATCCTTCTCAATTTGAATGTATAAATCTATAGCTTTTTCAGCCTTATCATGATGTATATAACACATGGAATTTTAACCTTTAGCTTTGTTTATGTTTACGATGATAAACGTATAGTCATAAGAGAGCTAATATACTGGTATAGGATATTTGAATAGCATCAACAAGTTGTTCTGCATATCGATTATCGCCAATAGCAACAGGATATATATAAACAAGTTCTCTCTGTATTTGGATCTTATTCATAATAAATGGATCTTTTCTTATAAGGTTATGGAGTCGATCTGCTTCTACTCTCTGTTTTGGATTATTGATTACTTGCATGCCAAGTAAATATTTGATATTTTTGTACAAATTTGTTAAATAAACGTAATACCTGTTTGGTCTCGGCGTGATTGAAATGAACTTTCATACAGCGTTCATATTCTTGGCACAGGCCGATTAATAGATCAAGAAAAATATTTACAAGAACATTATGTTTATCATTTTCTTTTATTCATGCCATTCTTAAGTTAAATTAACATAAAAGTTCATCATATTTTTGTTTTAACAAAAACTATTATCAAGTGTTCAAAGTCTCTCTGATATATATGCATGTTTAAATAAAGTTGGAATCTATCTTAATAGTAGTAAAGATTCAACAAGAAGAAAAAAAACGAAACCATGTGTTTGCGTGCATGGAAGTGATAGATAACAAAAAGAAAACAAACAAGATCTATCTCTTTTCATTTGTATGTAAATAATCATAAGAGTTATCTGTATAGTGTGTGTGTGTATATATATATAATATGTATGACAAGTACGGAGAAAAGAGATGCCCGCAAGAAAAAAAACAAAGTAATAGTAAAGGAATGAATGGATTACAGAGAGCAAAAACAAGGAAATCAAATGAAAAAAATGATTGTAGATATGTTTATGTGTATGTCCAAAGAAAAGACTTTGTTCAATGTTGATCGGAGAACAAGCACTGTTTTTTTTTGTGTTCAATAACAAGAAAAACGATGTGTTAATTGATCACAATTGAGAGAGAGAAAAAGAAAGAAAAGAAAAGAAAACAAATAAACAAAAAAAGAAAAGTGTTAGAACATAAGATGCTCATCCATATTAACATGAGAATGAGAAAATTGTTGTTCATTCTCAGTAGTAACTAGACTATGATGATGATCTAATGGCCAATAAGATAAAAGTTGAAATGCTTCACGCATGATATCCGATACACATTTTTCTTTTTTAATTGTTAAATTCGTTGTTGGAGCAACAATTGTAGTTGATGATGGTGGTAAATATTGATTCATTTGCTGTTGTTGTTGTTGCTGTTGAACAATAAGCACCGGTGTTGAATGATGATTGGAATGTGTTGATGCATTTTCTTCGAGTACAAATGACGGTGATATGATAATGCAATGTGACATTTGATTTTGTAATGAATTATGATTATTAGAAATATTATTACTGTTTTTTATTAATGTATTCGATGTAGTTATTGATTGTCGATCTGTACATGAAATCATTGAAGATGATGGTGGATGATTTGAATTAGAATTCGAACCACCTGATGGACTTGTTGATGATGAACCAGGTGATGAAGATGATGAACAATCACCACTATGTGATGGATAATGTGTTAATACACTTTGTTCATTATCTTGTTGTTGATGTTGTTGCTGCTGCTGCTGTTGCTGTTGATGATGACCATTATTTATAGTTGATGATGAATTTCCATTAATTCCTCCCATAGTCATACTATTTTCGGATAAATGTAATTCATCAGCTGCTGATAAATGTGAATGTCCATAATGAGCTGGATAATATTGAACAGTTATATGTTCATCATTTTGTATTTCAACTTTCATCGATGATGTACAATGTATACCACAGCGTAATGAACCCTGAGCTTTACTACGACGTAAACCTTGACCAACTATTATTTTATCTAGAATTGTTGCAATTTTTCAAAGAAAATTTCTTTTTTGAAAGAACGATTTTACTCACACGGTCCTGTACGATTACAATAATAATATTCAGTTGTTTGATTGTCTGATTTTCCTTTTGCACCACAATTTTTAACATATTTTGAACCAGTACGACTTTCAAAAGAAGATTTCCATTCAGTAAAATCTTTTCAATATGAAAATTATTAGATGAAAAAATTAAATTTTATATTTTCTACCTGCAAGACTTGTAAATTTTTTTTCTTCTGTACATTTGTATTCAGGTTTTTGATGATGATTAGATAGATGATTTCTAAATGTAAATAAATTCGAAATATTATTTTATTTATTATAATAAAATTTAAACATACCGAAGATCAGAAATAGCTAACATCTGATATGTACAGCCAGGTTCTTGGCATTTGACTCGATGAAGTGCCGTTGGTTCGACCATGCCTTCCCCGACGGAAAAAAACAGACACAATAGATATTCCAACATTTGTCTGTAAAAATGCTTTTTTCAAGATATAAACAAGTTAGAGACAGATAATTACTCTCCATGTAAAACAAATCATCCTAATCTGTTATATTATGCTGTTCATGAAAGCGATTCTTGATTACTTTTAACGATAATATAAAGATGTTCGAAACATTAATGATCCTAAGTCTTTTTCCTTGAGATACGATTAAATCTATGCTATGAGAACAGATTGTCTGTAATTTGTTTTAAAATAGCGTTTCACTATTTTTTGAAGGCTTAGAATATTTGATTATACATAGAATTAACTTCAGATTCTATTGTAATTTAGAGTCAATTCTAAATAGCTGATAAAAATTCGCAGTTTCTCTCCTGTTAATTATTTAATTTATTAAATCATGCTGAAATTCCTTTACAGATAAGACTAACCTACCTCGATGTCGTTTTCGTTTGTGATAACGTAATCCAGCACCAGATCGATAGACTTTTGCACACATTGAACAGACAAAACGACCTGTTCCAGCAACACCATTATTCAAAGCGGCTGACGGCGATGAGGCTGCCGACGAGCCTTTTCTTGTCATATTTTCGAACAGAAAGGAAAGAAAAAACACAAAAGAAGAAAGAGGAAAAAAAAGAAAGAAAAATCTAAAAACAAAAAGAAAATATTCAAACACATGTTGCTTATTTTCATATTTCATCTTTCGACATCATATGGGTATATATAAATATATATATATATCAATTCAATCTCGTTTCGAGATTGTTTTAATAAATATTCTTAACCAAATAAACGTTTCCTTTTTCTCTTTTTAGGTTGTATTCGAAATAAAAAAAAAGAAAAATGTGTTATGAATGAACGGAAAAAAACAAACGAACAAAACGAACAAACAAAATGTCTTGGAAGAAAAAAAAACAAAGGCATCTCTACAAAAAAACGAAATGAAGCAAAACACGGACAAGTGTGTTGCTAGTTAGTTTCTTGTTTTTTCGTAGAAGCATATGAAAAGAACAATAGGCCACAAAAAGAATAGTGAGATACACAAAAAGAGAAAGAAAACTATAGGCCAAAAAAAAAGAGTTTATCAACAAGTAAAAAAACAAAAAAGAAAACAAAATGAAAAATGACGAGGTTCTTAATTCATCATATGTAATGCGTGGAGGAAACACGTGCGCATGCGTATGTGTATCTTATCGAGAGAGAGACCGGATATTAGATGTGTGTATATAGAGCAAAAAAAAAAGAAGCCACTGTACAAAAAAAAAAGAAGGCATGCTCAAAACTTTTATTTTTTCCTTTCTTCATCTCACTCTGGTTCTCATATATCAATACTACGTTTTTTTTCACTGTTTTATACTATTCATCGAAATAAATACAAAAAAATTGTCTTTTTTAAATCGATGAATATAAAAATTAAAAAACATAATGTGTATATCTATTGGAATCTTGACGTTGAATTGTTCGATGATGTTTTGCTAGAATAATTTAGATGAAGATAAGAGAGAAAGGAAGATTATTCTTTTTTGTGCATTTATAAAATACACATACACATACAGGTGTTTATCACACGCATTTGATGATTGTTGTATTCACCTGGAAAAATAAAATAATAGTGTAAGTTATTTTGTTCGAAGATGATGATTAAAGTTAAATATAGTTTTTACTACTCTTAATTTTAGAAAATATTCAAATAACGAGATTGATATTTTGTTTTTCCATGTACAGTATATCTGATGATATATTTCTAACAAATGAAAACTAGTCAAATTCTTCTTTTTCGTTACACTTTCAAATTTTCAAACTCTTATGAAATTATCATGAAAAATTTTATAATCTTAAGAAATTAAGTCAAATGCTTACAGGCGCAATATTGATAATAATACTCGATGTTTGCGCATGATGTTGATGTTGAAGTCTAACACAATGATCAGTGGTTGTTGTTTGTGTTTGCTGTTGAACAGCCGCTTGCACAACTGTTTGAATGGGCGGAATTGTTTGTTGTTGGACAGATGGTTGTTCAACTAATTCACCATTTGTAGTTGGTAAAACTGTATTGACGGAATTAGATGATGGTGGAGCTTGTAACGGTGGTTCAGCAGTATGACCATAATGTGCTGGATAATACTGTACGGATATTTGATCATTACGACTGATATCAACTTTCATAGATGATGTACAATGAATACCGCAACGAAGTGAATCAAGAGCTTTTGAATTACGACGCCATCCTTGTCGAGTTTGTTTATCTAGATTAATATTTTAAATTATTTAATTACTATGAAGAATTAAATGATTAATATTTACATGGTCCTGTTCGATTGCAATAATAATATTCAGTTGTTTGATTCTCGGATTTGCCTTTAGAACCACAATTTTTCACATATTTTGAACCACTACTCTGTTCAAATGTACTTTTCCATTCAGTAAATTCTAAAAGAAAAATCAAAAATTCGTACAAACAGAAACCTTATCAAAATATTTAATCAAATGTTTGAAATCGATAACTAAAAATGTCTTCCTTCAGATATAGTTCCATTAAAGATCTGAACTATTTTTATAAATAATGAACAATGTATAGATTTTATCTTTTGAAATAAGAAAAGATATTGCAAGAAAGAAAATCAAGTTTCGCTTAGGGAATAATCTAAACTTTCTCTTTAATCAATAAAGATCACATTTGTTTATAGATCTACCAAATTTATAACTTGGAATATTCCAAGAAAATATTTTATCTTCTAAAAATCTTACCTGTAAATGAGTTAAATTTTTTCTCTTCAGTAGTTTTATATTCTGGTTTTAAATGATGATTTGCTAAATGATTTCTTAGATCAGATATCGCCAACATTTGATAGGCACATCCATTTTCTAGACATCGTACACGATGTAATTGAGTCGGTTTAAGCATACCTTCATCTAAACATAAAATCTCAATCTAGAATATCTTCTCGTTTTCTTATTTTTGAATTTCTTTTACCTCGATGTCGCTTTCTTTTATGATATCGTAGACCGGCTGATGATCGATAGACTTTATTGCATAAACTACAAACTAGTCGATCTTGTCCTGGAGATTTTGTTGTCTTATTTTGAATTGATGTATTAGGAATAGTAGTTGTAGCAGATGAAGGTGCAACAAGTGCAGTTGAAGTATTAGTTACAGCTGTTACCGTTGGTTGTTGGGCATTCGTCGTTGTAGGTAATTGTTGAGTAATCATAGAAGGGACAGCTATATTAAAAAATAAAGTTAGTTTTAAAACTTTAATCGAATTCTATTATCTACCCAATGGTGTTGTAATAATCATTGGTGCTGCATTATTTGATGTATGCAATACAAAGTGTTGTTGTTGTTGCTGTTGTTCAGTAACTGGTTGCTGTTGAACAATAACGATTCCACTTGATGTTGTAGTAGTAGTTGTGGTAGTGGTTGGTATTGGAGTTAAACTACTCCCACCCCCACCTGGTTGGGTATTATTCTGCTCGTTCTTTTTTGTCATTAAATTCTTTTTTTTCGGAATTACGAGACCGCCAACTAGGAGAGTCTCAAAAAAACATATAAAAAAAAGAAATTTATAATTAAACGAAAAGAGAAAAATATATATATATCTTATATATATATTATGAGTTATCTAAAAACAGAAAAGAAAGAAAAGAAAAAGAGGATGGACGAAACATGTCTTGTGTTCTCTTTTCTACTACTCTAACGTTTAAAACAGAGGAGAAAGAGAAGAAAATAGAGAACAACATTGTCAAAAGACAGAAACAAACTATCAGCATACATTTTCGCACTATATGCCGTTCGGTTGGAAGAAGTAGTGATTTTTTCCTTTGCTTACCCTTTCTCTCTCCTCCTCTCTTCTTTCCCTTCTCTACCGCGCGCGCTAAGCATATAGAAAAGGACAGAAAAGAAGTGATCGCAAAGGGCGTTGTCGTCGATTTGAGTGTATACATGTTCGAACGAGAGAAAGAAAGAAATAGAATAGAGAAAAGTGTAGGTAGAGAAACAAGGACGACGACGGACGACGACGGCAACTAGTCGAAGAAGAAGAAGAAGAAAAATAAAAAGGCCAAAAAAGAATAAAGAGAAAAAAAACGAACGCAGAGAGGACAAGAAGAAACAGAAGAAAGAAAAATATAATAGAAAGGAAGAAAGAACGAGTGCATTTCATTCACCAATCATTCTCTATTTGCATAGACATATACGGATAGATGTCAATAGAACACAGTTCAAATGTTAACGCTACTTGTCAAAAGAATATTTCATTGATAGTAGCGTTCTGTATGATCCATATGTTACAAAAGCATATATTAAATTCGATTTGTAATATGAAAAATATGAGACTATGTTCATTGTTTTTATATAAAATATAAACTTTGAAAAATATTTACAATTGTAGTTATAAAATATGTTCTATTTTTTATCAGAAAATGAATCGTCTGGTTATGTTCAATCAATTATTAAAGACTTCTTTACTGTGAAATTTACAATTAAACTATGTTAAAAGTTTATCTATTTTAATAGAGTACTTTCATTAACTTATCACAGAACTAGGTCGAATTTAATTTCGCAATTTCATGTGAAAATGAGTCAGAGATAAAATATGACTGTTAATTTCACAAGTCAGGTGAAAGGTAATATCCGTTACAAAATACATTCTATTCAAATCATACATATTATATATAAAAACTTAACTAAAGTTGATTTTTTTACATGTAATATTTTAGATTTGTGAATAGTAACAAATGTCATCAACTGATTTTCCTCCATTGAAAAATGATCTCATTCTTCGTGCATGTCGTGGTGAATCAATTGAACGTGTACCCATTTGGATAATGCGTCAAGCTGGTCGTTATTTACCTGAATATAAAACGATTAGTTCTCAACATTCATTTTTCGAAGTATGTCGTACACCATCACTTGCTTGTGAAGTTACATTACAACCAGTACGTCGATTTGATCTTGATGCTGCAATTATTTTTAGTGATATTCTTGTTATACCACAAGCACTTGGTATGCAAGTAGATATGGTAGCCAATGAAGGACCTTGTTTTCCTCAACCACTTAAAGTACCTGATGATATTACTAAACAAATTGATCGAACACGAAAAGCGAGCGTAGAATTAAAATATGTATATGAAGCTATTACTTTAACAAGACGTACACTTGATGGACAATGCCCATTAATTGGATTTAGTGGTGCTCCATGGACACTTATGTCCTACATGATCGAAGGTAAATATCCTATGAAAAAAAATTTATTATTCTAAACTATTTTATTATTTAGGTAAAGCAAGTGCAACAATGTCAAAAGCAAAACGTTGGTTATATAGTTATGAAAAAGAATCACATGATCTTCTTAATTTACTTGCTAATTTTGTTATTGATCATCTTGTTGAACAGATTGCAGCTGGTGCACAACTTGTTCAATTATTTGAATCACATTGTTCTTGTTTAACACCTGATTTATTTAATCGTTTTTCATTTACATATCTTTGTCAAATTGCTAAAGGTGTTCGTGAAGAACTTTCAAAACGACAACTTCCATCTGTACCATTTATTGTTTTTGCTAAAGATGCTCATTATGGTCTTCAAGATTTAGCAGCAACTGGTTTATTTGATGTTATTAGTCTTGATTGGACAATTACATCTACATGTATACAATCATTACGAAATGAAAATTCAAAAATAGTACTTCAAGGAAATCTTGATCCATGTGCATTGTATTCATCAAAAGAAAATTTAGAAAAATTTGTTCGAGAAATGCTTCAAGTATTTGGTACAAAAAAATATATAGCTAACTTAGGTCATGGAATTTATCCAGATATGTCAACTGACAATGTTAAATGGTTTATTGATGCTGTTCATGAGATTTCAAAAGAAATGAATGATAGTAATGAAGAAAAAGCGTGATAGGAGTTTATTGAAGTTTTTGTCTTTCGTTTGCTTGCTTTTTTATATGGCTTTTCAAGGATATTGCATCTATTTCTGCACTACAGTTGATTATTAGATTTATATATATATAGATCATTGACATTTGTTTTTGTTGGATTTTTAGATGTTTGATTGGATTTTTCCATCCGTTTTAATGCAAAATGTTTCTTCAAAAAAAGTAAATTTTGTTTGATTATTAATAATTGACTAAATTCAAATATTATTTACGTTTTATTATAGAAACAAGGAACACAACTTCGAATACTTGATGTTCAACAATTGGATCATATGTATTCTCTCTCACATCCAGTTATAGCATGTCAAGAAACAATTGCTCATCTTCAGAGAACAAAGGTATTATTATAACTATCGAAAAAATGAGAAATGAAATATCTAAAATCTATTCTAGGTCATGTTTCTAATGCGTGGACTTCCTGGTTCAGGTATATAAAATTCATCATGAAACAATATCTTCATCTTATAATATTTTAGGAAAATCAACATTAGTAAATATCCTAAAACGAATCTATTGCAAATCATTTATTGTTTGTTCGGCTGATAATTATTTTATTGATAGTAATGGTGTTTATAATTTCAATCGAGATAAAATTGGTGTTGCACATCAAGTTTGTCAACAACAAGCTGAAGATGCTTGCAAGTAAATATTCATATTTTTTAATATTTTATTTCTTAATTTAAATTTTATTTTAGAAAAAATATTCTTGCAATAATTATTGATAATACAAATATTCGTATGGATGAATGTAGACCATATCTTCAGAAAGCATCTAATTATGGTTATATTGTGATTGTTGTTGAACCACGAACAAACTGGAAACGTGATCCAAATGTTTTAATGGGTTAGTTATGAATATAGATATTGAAATCAATGTATAATCTTTATGTTTTCTTAGAACGAAATACACATCAAGTTCCATTAGATGTAATACAAGGACGTCTTCGTCAATTTAATCCACTTACTCCATTCTATTTTGGTTTATTTCTTAATCATGAACAATCAACATATGTTCTTCAAGAAGCTTATGATTATTATCAACAAGCGTTACAAACATTTCCACAATTAAAACGAGATTTGGAGCGAATTAGTCGAGATAAAAGTAAAATTATAGATGATATGTATATTAGTAAAGAAATTCTATTGTTTTCTTCTTCACATAGATATATCGGTGAATGGTTTATTAAGTCGATCAAATATGAGTGTTCAACCGAAAATTCTTCATTGTACTGTAAAATTCATTGGAAAAAATACAGATCAAAGTCGAAATGAATATACAAATTATGCTGCCAATCGTTTAGTTTCACATTTACTTGGAAAAGTATGTCCAGGTTATATTGTTGGATTTACTATTACACCACGTACTTTAGGTAATTAATTGAAACCAATCATATTAATTTAGTATTTAATTTTTCTGTTATCGTATAGGTGCACGTCTTCTTTTTCCAAATCGTAATGTTTGGTCAATTTGGGGTCAAGATGATAATGAATCACCCAAAAAAGAATCACCATCCCATACTAATAATAATAATTATGATAATAATAGTAGTAATAATAATAAAAAACAACGTCCATTTCATCGTAATAATAAATCGAAAATAACCACCACTGATAATTTCAATACTAATGATGACGAAAATGCATCAATGGTCAGATCAGTCGATGATGTACTTTTAGTTGATAAAATCATTCCAACAAATGAATCTGAACAAATATCATTTCTTCATCCAACATTTGGTTTTCTTTCTCGTGCTCATTTAACATGTGGTGTTGCACCAGATATAAGTGCATCACAAACAGGTCATGATATGACTGAAATGATTAAAAAAGAAAGTGATAGTATTCATAGAAATACTCCTACACCTGAAAGTAATGATGAACGAACAGTAATGAAATTCTTTGGTGAGGGACATTGTATTGTTTATTTAAAAGAACCAATTCCAATTGACACTGTTTTTACTGGTTGTTTTCATTAATTGTTAATTGTTTTTCCTCTTTTTTCTTTTTTGTTAAGTAAACTTGAAAAATTGTTATTACACGGGCTTTGCTTTTCTTTTTTCAGATTAAACTAATTCTGTGAAAAATAAAATGGAAACAGAAAATGAGGATGAACAAGTTCAGAAACAATGTGTACAATTGTTTTCATCGACGGATTTTATTATGGAATCAAAAGTTTTTGATACTATTAAAGAGTAAGAATAAAATCTGAAACAGTTCAAAAGCATATATATATGAGGATTATTTTAGTTATTTTCGACATGGTGGTGCACCCGATCAAGTTATTGAATTATTATCAGAAAATTATATGGCTATTGCTCAAACAGCTACATTAATGGCTGATTGGTTGATTTTAACTGGCGTTGAACCAGCTGATGTTGTCAATATGATTGTACAACATTTACAAACATTAATTGAAAAACATTTTCAACCGAAAAAAGCAGATAGTATTTTTGAAGCAGGAGGAGTAAATATTTATTTTTACGATTTCAATAAAAATTCATAATGAGTTTTATTTAATTTCAGGTACCATCATGGTTAACTGATATGACTGAACATATGAATTGGCGTTCGATGATTTATAAACTAGCTGAAGAATATCCTAATTGTCTTATGTTAAATTTTACAATAAAAGTAAAATTTGGGGAATAAAATATTTACAATAAATATGTTTTTTTAAAAATAGCTTTTGGTTGATTCTGGTCATGAAGATGAAATAACAAGTGTACCTGTAGCTGCACAACAAGTTGAAGTATTTACAAAAGTACTTATGACAACAATTCAACGTACGATTGATAGTGAACCAGATGAATGGAAACGAAATATTCAAGAACTTGTTGTATGTATATTTTAATACCAACATTGGTATTATATACTTTTTGCTATTATTTTATTTAGCAATTGGCTTGTCATAGTGAACATACATATTTATATGCACAAAGTGTACTTTCATCCCTTGCTAATGATGCTAAATCAATGATTATTCGACGAATTGCCGAAGAAATTGAATTACATGCAAAAGCAAAGTAAAATAGTAATAAGAAAATTTTTGATCAAACAAATAAATATTTTATTTAGAGGTCATAATGTTACGGAAATTACACTTACACTCGATGGTACAACTGCATTTCCTAAAGTTTATCAACCACTCTGTACCATGTTATCTAAAAAGGCTCTCAATCCAGCTGATGTTACTTCCGTAAATTATTATTATTTATTTTTATTTATAAAATATTTTTTTTAATAGCTTTATAAAATCTATCAATCAGCTGATGCACCACCTGTTGATCTTATTCGAAAACCAGCTTTTATTGGTATGAAAAAAAGTATTTTCATACAAATCATTTTATGTAAAATTGACTATTTAGAATTATTAATAACACAATTATTTGATCCTGATTCAACATTAAATCCTGAACATCGACCAAAATATATTGGCCTTCTTGCTTATGCCTGTAGTGTTGCTGAAACAAATAAAAAAGTAAATTTTATTTGAACCAAAAAAAAACAAACGTGTTTTTATTATTTCTGTTTATGTAGAGTTCTCGAAAAAGTACAACCAATAGTAAAGAAGAATTATCACAAACAACTATCGCACTTGAAAAAGCACATGAAATATGTGTTAGCTCAAAATCAACTGTTGATCTTATTAGTGATTTAAATGAACTCTATAAATGCCTTCGGTAAAATCTCAGTTTTATGAACAAAAAATAAATAACTCAATAAATTATCTGTTTATAGATTTCCAATTGTAGCTGCATGTGTACTTCGTTGGATTGAATTTCGTATATTTGATCCAAGTTATTTTAAACTTGATCAAGGTACAACACCTGTCCACTTGATTATCATCGATGAAGTATGCGGAAAAAATCTCTTTTATTCTTTTTTACTATTATCATTTAATAGATTGTCAGTCTACATTTTCTATTACATCAAAAAGCTTTTGAATTATTAGTTCGGTTTTTTGAAGCAACATTTGCTGAACTTGATATACTTGTTCATGTAAGATCATTTAAATAATTTATATATAGATTAATATATTTTTGCTATATAGCTGGAATTTAAAAAAACTATCCTTGATCGTATGGTACATATGCTTAGTTGTTCATTCGTACATCCAATATTAGAATATATGAAAAAACGTTGGGAACAACGAGATACAGATGTATCATTAATTCGTCATTTTGTTCTTGAAGTAAATTCGAAAGATTCTTATTTGAAATTTCGTCTTATTTTTATTTTCTAAAGGTTCTTGAAATGATTGGTCCTCCTTATGAACCATCATTTGTACAATTATTTTTACCCCTACTTCAAAATGAAGCTATCGCTGGACCAATATCACTTCGGAATGAAGAAGAAAGAAAATGTGTTAAAGAATTTATTGGTAATTCGAAAATAAAAAATCGTTATTTTCTTTATGAAATTTTCTTTTTAGATCATGCATCAACGATTGTTTCATCACACACATAACAAAAAAAACTATTTAATTTGTGTATCTTTATTGTACTCAAAGTCATTGTTTCTTTTTTTGTTCTAATGACTTGATTGTATAGAATAATTTGTTTTTCCAATTAGGAAATAAAAACAAAAAAACTTCATAAAATGATTTCATCTTGATTTTTATATAAAATAGATGCGTTTTTGTGCTAATATATCAACATTATTTAATGATATACCAAAACTTACTGAACGGTATATTCATGTTCTACAACGGTAATCATATTAATATAAATTCTTTTAAGTTTGTTAATCTATTGTATATAGAAAAGATTATCGATTTGATGCAATTGAATGTCAAAACCCATATGATATATCTGTGAATGAATGGAAAGAGTTAATATCGAATAATAAATCATTAAAATGGATATTAATTAATAGTTTACCACTTTTTAATCAAACGAATGAAATACCATCATTTATTGAATATCAACAATTAGTTCTTAATCGTACACTTGACTATGCAAAAGCATTAAATGTTAATAAAGTTCATTTAGTTATGACTGATGCAAACAATGATTCTGATCGGTAAGATTTCATCCTCGAAAATAAATGTACCTATGAATAGTTTATATCAGTATAAGCGTGATCGAATTAGAAAGGCTATGACATTTGAAATATTGTTATGTTTTCATATGTCATCTGATATTTAGATGCAAGATTATTGATCTTGTGTATCAAGCAGCTGAATTCTTTCAACCTCATCGTATTATGTGTTTAATTGAACCGCTTTCAATACGATTGAATTATTATTTACAATCATATTCAATGGCTATTGATATTGTTAAATCATCGAAAACTGATAATTTAAAAATAATGTTAGATTCATATCATTTACAACGATTACATGGAAATCTAACTGAACGAGTTAAAGTATTTAAATTTGAATTTATTAATTCTAAATAATGTGAAAGATTTTCCTTTACAGGAAATGATTCCATTTGTTGGACATGTTCAAATTTCGCAAACACCGAATCGTGATTGTCCAGTGAATGAAGATGGAGAAGTTAATCATCGATATTTTCTTTCGAAACTTATCAAACCATTTTATCAAGATTTTATTGGACTTGAATATAATGGTAAGTGAAAAAAATAGAGCCAACTATATTAATATATATTTCATTTTTGATTTATAGATTCAAGTACTGCATCAATGACATGGTTGAATGAATTTTCAATAACAGATTAACTTTTACAAAAACATATTTTTTGTGATATCTGAAGCGTAATCTAAACGTCCGACTGACAATGAAATGTCGATAGATTTTCAATAATTCATGTGATTTTGCAGTAATTTGAATACCATGCGTATGAAATGAAATTCGAAGAAACTATAGATTCAAATTATTTTTAAATAAACTCTGTTGATTATTGTAACGATGCGGAACTTTATTTATGATCTGTTGGGGTGGACTTTTGATATGACACGCCTTTGAAACTTTGCTCATATATACATTGTAACCAAGTTAAAAAGTGTATCTGTAGACAAAATTTCATCATCATCTTACTTTTCTATGATGCATGTTCATTCTGTCAGTCGGACTTTCGAAATACCTGTTGATACATAATACATTGATAGAAAATATGTACTTTTATTTTGCATTTATCCTATTTGTCTATCAATGATTTCGAATTATCGCTTCAGTATAATTTGTAAATAATTATTTTTATTAATTTACTGAATTTCTTGCACCACATACAGATCAAACTTTCTAACGACATGATACTCACTAAAAATACTTTATTTTGTTACGGAGAAAAACTATGTCCGTGGACGCCATCTATCGTTTGCTTTTAGCGTTTGATGCATATGAAAATTTGTTAGATGATAATTAGTTAGCCCTTTTTATATTTAAATTAATTTCTCTTTATTTTTCAATTTAAAAAATGATTTTATTATCACTCGATAATCATCTAAACGAATCATTATTAACAAATCATGACGGAGCAAACACTCATACGTGAACACAACATAGTATATTTTTAAATGGTCTTCGTCAATATAATAATGAAATAAAATTTATACGATATTGATCTTCAAATCTATTTTTATAAAATTTTAACTATTCAAAATAATTAATGATAAACTTACATATGGAGTTTCGTTGTTATTTATTCACAAAAGAAACACAAGACCGTACAGAACATGAACAAAATAATATATTATATAGAAAAAGCGATACACATAGACAACATTCTTATTGTCTAATATAATCAAGTAAATAATCTCCACAAGATTTTGATTGATTAGGTAAAAAATCAATGGCAGTATGATTGTATATAGAATTATTATTATAAAATATTTTTATTATCTTATATCGATGTAGTGTGGAATATTTCAATTTATCTCACCAAATGCATCTAAAACTAAATTTATAAGTCTTTTCTTATTAATACAATTATTTAGAAATAGATGATATGAATATGTTTAACTTTATTTTATTCTTTTTAATTTTTCAGATTTGTATATTATAAGATAGTATAATGTCCGAACGTTACGGGTTTTCATTGACAACATTTAGTCCATCGGGCAAACTCGTTCAAATTGAATACGCTCTCAATGCTGTTAATGCTGGTTCACCAGCAGTAGGTATTAAAGCATCGAATGGAGTTGTGTTGGCCACAGAAAAAAAAAGTAAATCATTATTACATGATGATCGCACAATTCATAAGGTTGAACCACTTTGCAAAAATATGGGTCTTGTCTATAGTGGTATGGGTCCTGATTACAGGTATATATTATTTATATTTTCAGTTTTTTCGTAGTAATATATTTCATCTATTTCGTATAGATTACTCGTACAAAAAGCACGTAAACTAGCGCAAGAATATATGCTTATGTATGAAGTAAATGTACCACCAACGCAATTAGTTAAACGTATTGCTGATGTTATGCAAGAATATACACAATCTGGGTATAATTTTAGTCTTGTTTTATCAATAAAAAAAATAATTAAAGATAATTTTTAGTGGTGTACGTCCTTTTGGTGTTTCGTTACTTCTCTGTGGTTATGATTATGATGAAGATCGTCCATTTCTCTATCAATGTGATCCATCAGTGAGTTTGTTCTTATCAATATTATATTTAAAACTTGCAAATGATCGTATTTTTTTAGGGTTCCTATTTTCCATGGAAAGCAACAGCAATTGGTCGTAATTATATCAATGGAAAGACATTTCTTGAAAAACGGTATTATTCAATCATTTTTTTTACTCTTATTTAAATAGTTTTCGAATATATTTAGATATTCGGATCAATTAGCACTTGAAGATGCCGTACATACTGCTATCTTAACACTTAAAGAATCATTTGAAGGACAAATGACAGAAGACAATATTGAAATTGGTATTTGTGATAAAGAAGGCTTTCGTCGTTTAACACCTGCTGAAGTCAAAGATTATTTAGCACAAATTGGTTAATTATGTTTCAACGGATGATAAAACTAACTTAAATCATATTTCAATTTCTGACCATCCGTTTTATATTTGTTATGTTTTCTTTTTCTTATGTTGCTTCCTTCATTATCATCATCTCTGCAAACACAGAATAAACACGAACTTCATTTTTTTCTAATTTTACATATTCAGAATTATTTTAAACACATATATGTTGCATTCAATGAATTCTAATATAATACGAAACGATGATTTAAATAGCTTGTATAAAATGTTTAATGGTACAATAATGCAAATAGAAACAAGTTTGATCATATGTGATATATTAACCCACATTTCAGTGAAAGAATTTAATCAAAACTGAGAAATAGAAAATCTATTTAATCAATGTTATATTTTCGATCGTCATTCTAACAATGATAGCAAGTAGTCGCATCCAATCTTTAATACTGATGAATAGGGGTTAAGAACCGCGTGATCATATTATTTTTCCCATTCTATACACATTAAATTCATTTCCACCAATGAAGTGAATTACTGATCACACTCTCTCTGTATCCACCTCGATCAAGGGGTTATCTGTAGGTCACGTCGTCGCTTTTTCTATATTTTCTTCCCTATTCTCGTGATCATCAAATATACTGAACTCGTGGTGACCGCTTGATCACCACTACTATTTTCTCTCGATTCATTCATTCATTCACTTAACTCGCGTTCATTCCATATTTCGATCCCTTACTGGTCAGTCATCACTATCGTCTCCATTTTCATTCGAATCAATGGCAAATAAAAGTCCTCGATATTGTTTATATCGAGATTTTGTTGATGCTTATATGAAAGCTCATACAGAAATGACTCGATGCGTAAGTTTTTAGAAAAAAAAACTGTAACTTAATTCGAAATCTTTCTTATTTTCTTATTCCAGACATCACATCTTAGTGCACAAACAGAATGGAATGCAATTAAAAAGAATGACAATGTAGTTAAAAAGAAGATTGTTGAATATCTCGATATGTGGAATAAAGCAGGTCAACCAGAACTTACACCATCAAAAAAAACACCAAATAAGAAAGATAGTGCATCAAAAACATCTGCTAAAAAACGAACATTGTCACCCGATAATGATCAACAAAATGATGATCCTAATAGAAAATTAAATTTTTCTTCACCTGTAACACCTACATCAAATAAACGTAAGGCATTGATAGAAATCGATGATCTTGAAACTGAATTAACAACAAATGAACAATCATGGATTATGCGTTCAGCTGAAAAACTTGCTGCTAAAAAGAAAATTGTAACACCTGAATCTGAAAAAATAAAAGCACCAGCACAAGAATCAATTTTAAGTGATCTTAATGAAATATCTGAACGTATTGACAATTTAATTCAAGTTAAAAGTATGGGTTTATTAACAGCTGAAAATCAGAAAAAATTAAAGAAATTAATTGAACAAAAACAACAACGTTCTTCTGATCTTAAACGTCTTCAATCACGACAACGTGCATCAGCACGTTTTCGTGAAAAGAAAAAACGAGAAGTTGAAAAATTATGTGCTACTAATCCTGTTGCAGCTGTTGAACTTTCAAAAGTTTTTCGACCAACATTAGCAACAGCACAAATGAAAATTGAAGCAGATTGTCCTGATCTTTTACAAATTATTGGTGAAATTGCACATGTAGGTGGTGCAACAGATAAAAAAACAGAAAAACCATGTGTATCATTAGATGATCTTAAAAATGCAATTAAACAACGTGGATATGAAATTTCTAAATCATCACTTTATTATCGGTAGGTGATCAATTAAAAAAAGAAATCAAAGAAAAAAAAAGGAATTTTATATTTAGTCTTATGCCTCAACGTGCTCTATCGCAAGATGGAAAAAAACATATTGTTACTGTACCTGTTCGTCTTCGTAAAATGCAAGGAATTGAATTACCATCTCAACATGAAGGTAAATATTTTTCTAGATTTATTAATAAGAAAATTCTTATTTAATACTATAGATTGTCATTTTACGGCTGCTTCAACAAGACATATTACAGATTTAGCTGGTATTTTTGGTAATGATTGTGTCTTCTATTTAACACAAGATACTAAAGCTAAAATTAGTATTGGTCGACCTGCAACAGCTAAAGGGCAAACACCTCTTATATTGCATCTTGATTATAAAATAAGTTCAATCGAACCACAATTAAATTCGATTGCTCCACCGCATCAATTAACACCATGGTAAATATTATCATTGATTATTTTTCGCATTTAAAATAATATATTTTTAGTATTTACGCTGCATCAGTTATTGATGAAGCAGGTGCAATATCAAATTTTGGTCCAACATATGTATCTATTCGATCGGCTAAACATGATCGTTTAACACATGAAAGTCATGCAATGGATTTTGATCATTTGGTTCAATTGAAAGAATTTGAAAAAGTTGCATGTGATCATTCTGGTCGTGTTAAACCAATTGTTATTATGAATTATGATAGTAGTGGATTAGATAATAAAACGCGTTATTTGAAAACACTTACATCAGCTATTGATAAATTTAAAAAACATAATTTAGATGTACTTATTATTGTTAATCAAGCACCAGGACAAGCAATACTTAATGTTGTTGAAAGACGTTTATCACCAATGTCACATGATTTAGCTGGTTTAATTTTACCCAATGATCATTTTGGTTCACATTTAAATGATAATGGTTTAACTGAACATGCAGAATTAGAAAAAGAAAATTTTAAATTAACTGGTAATGTTTTAGCTGAAGTTTGGAGTATGAATGTACTTGATGAATATTCAGTTGTTGCTGAATATATTAATCCATTACCTATTATTGATGAACAACTTCAAATGGCTGATAGTACATTAGCTTTAGATAGTGTTATTGATCAGTATGTTATTTTTAAAAATAAATAAAATAGAATTTAATGTTTCTTTTTTTTGTAGAGTTTGTGCTGGAGAAGAAGATATTATTGCTAAACAAACACGTTCAATGTTGACAATGAAAATCAAGACTGAATATGATATTGATGAGTAAGTTATCTGAAATATCTTTCGATATTATTAAATCTTTTATTCTTTAGATATTGGTGTGCAACTCATGTTCTTCAAACTCAATATACAATTCAAATAATTCGTTGTAATGATGCATCTTGTTGTACACCATGGCGTTCAAATTATATTCAAGTTTTTCCTCATCGTTTTCTTCCAGCACCAGCACCATTTGATCGTTCATCAGCTGGTGTTAAAATGGCTGAAATTGCATCATCATCAGCTGCTATAAATCCAATTTCACCATTCTATGGTAATCTTTTTCAACGTATACAATTTCATGGTATTGTTATTAATCGTACAAAAAATGATTTGTTACCATTTGATGCTTGTTGTCCATCAATACAAACTGAATTATCATCACGTATATGTTCAATCTGTAAACAATATATTCCAATAGCTGTACGTTTACGTAATCATTATCAAATTCATCAACAATATGCATTGGATTATGATAAAAATAATAAAGAAGAAATTATTGATGATCATGATTTAAATGATCCATATGATATACCAATACAATCAATAAATTCAAAAGAAGGTGGTGTACATTTATTTAAACATATGACTGAATGGTTAAGATCAGATTTTGAAGATGATCCTATTATTGATGTAAAAACTAAATCAATAGCAGCAACAGCAGCAGCTAATATTCGTAAAGATAAACAAATGACTGCAATAGCAACAAGTCAACAACAAGAATCAATGACAATGACTCAAACTATTACAGAAGAAGTCAATGAAGAAATTATAGAGATATCTACTGTTAGACAAGCAAGAACTACAACTGAAATTTCCAATGTAAATGAAAGTCAAACACAAAGTAGTGCTATATTGGATGCTTTAGAACAATTAGCAATGATTGATGATGGTACTAGTTCGATTGGTGATACACCAAGTCAATTAAGTTGGGATGATCTTGATGATCTTATTGACAATATGTAATTTTAGTCCTCTCTCTTGTTACCTTATTTGTATTTATTTGAAAAAAAAACAATGTTCTTTTTGTTTGGAGTCATTTTGTAAATCTTTTTCAGTAGATTAACTATATGCTATGAGTGCGTTTGTTTTTTGTCTCATAGATGCATGTTTAATAATAATTTATGTCTTGTAGTATTTGTTGTTTTTCTCGTGTAAAAGCGTTAAAATTGTTATTGATGAAAAGTCACATATACTGGTTGTTTTTTGTTGTATATACCTTGTCTTTTTTCTTTCTATTATTAGAAATTTTTGAAAAAATTTAAATAAATAATAAGTTAATTAACGGACTTCTACGTGGTAAAATATAATCAAATGATGATCTACAATCGTGTTATTTTTTAATTGCAATGACTAAAACTTGTTATGTCAATAGATCTGAACTAATTTATTTGTTAAAAGAAAACAAAATTGATTATAACAAAATTGAAAAAAAGAAAAAGAAATTTTAGTTTTAATCGATTGATGGTGTAAATTTTAAACGTGGATAAGGTGGAACATAATAATTGTATTCATCACCACTTGAGATTGATTCCGATGATGTTAAATCATGTTCATTTGTAATTATATGATTTAATGGAATGGGAGGATATGATGATGTACGTGGATGAATAGATGAATCTTTAAGAGTTGAACTATTCTGAAAAGACTTTGATTGTAAAGGAGGAGCAGCACTTTCACCTCGTAGCACCGGTTCAAGAAAAGAAAAATCCATTGGTTCAATAACATCTGGTATTTGACATTGTCTTGTAGTTGAATTTGAGAATTCTCTTGTTGGCATCGATTGATGTTGAGTTAATTTTGGTAGAGCATTAGTTTCCGAAGAAAGTGTTGTTCGTTGATTAGTTGGTTTTAAATTCGGAGAACTACTTCGATGACGACGTCGAGATGATAAATTCATACGTGCTAATGAACTTGATATAGGTGGCATCATTGGTGGTTTATCATCTGGTGTTTCAAGTACAATTTGAACAAAAGATTCAACTGGATCATCGACTGCTCTAGTAATAGCTTCAATAGGTGTTAGAAGTTCAAATGGTATTGTAGGTGCTGTGGGTGTTGATGGAATTCGACCATCATAAATAGTTACTACACGTCGTTGATCATCAAATGATGCATTTGACAATGAAGATTCATTTGAATTAGCTGTTCCAGAACGTAAATAAAGTGAACCACTAGTACCATTTGGTGCAAGTTGTACACTTGGATCTGGTTGACCACAATATGATGCACGACGAGCTGATCCAATAAGACATTGAAATGTTGATGATGCTGTACGCATCATTGAACTTGTCGAATCCAAAAGCATATTTAATGACGAATTTTTTCTTTTTAACATGCACGTATCACTACCAACAAATTCACCTGGGTAATGATAATATTGATAGGGAAATGGACGGCGAAGCGACGGAGGAAATGGACCGTCTGAGAGACGTCGTTGTTCACTCTAAATAATTTAAAAATTCAAATTTATACGACATTTTTTTCAAGTACAGAAAACAAAAATTAATAATAATTCCACATAATATGCATATCTATAGACATTTTTATAAATATCATATTATCTACAAGGGTTTAAAAATTCCTAAGGGAAAAATAACAGTTTTTTATGTTAATCGCTCATATATTTTTAAGATCAAGTTGACACTGTATATTTTACCGATTAGATCAAAAAAAAAACTAAAATTCTAGCACTTGTACTAGTCTTCAAAGTAATGACATAATCGACTGATCTCTTACGTTGTTTTAACATGCAAATGTATGTTCTACTAAAAAACTAATGAATATATATCCTTCCTATTTCCTACATTTTTGTTTTTCCTCTTTGATCTTCTCATCATTATAAAATTTTTCTTCTAATGAGACTCGAAGATAGAATTAATAGTATTAAATATAGATGCAGTTAACGATAAAAAATGCATAAGAATTCTTTTGAATACATATTAACTATACTGTAAAGATAGCAGAGATTGTCACGGACATTTTTTGTTCTCATTAAAGTTATTAATATTCTGTTTTAATAGAAAAAAAAAAGAACTTTTATCTTTTTTTATAATCTTAATTATTTCTATTTATTCATCTAAAATAATTCTCATCGGTTATCAGTCACGAACATTCCGGATAACTATAGAAATAATCATATGAAATCTTAAGTTTCCTAGATGAATGTTCTAATCTATTTCTTTTCTATAAAGATTTTAATATTTTATAATAAACTATTTTTTATCAATATACTATTATGACATTCTATTGATCCTGTACTTACATTGATTTGATTAGCATCTCCCATACGATCTGAATAGCCGACAAAATTGGCAAAAACAGATAATCGTCGTCTATCCATTTTCTTTTTTTTGTAAGTTTTAATTATTGTTAAAATAATTATAGTAAACGCTTGTTATTCAAATAGATCCGCGTATTACTTACAGAATGAATAAAGAAAAAAGACGTAGCTAATGAAGTTAAAAGAGAAGAGTTCAATTATAATATCCTGTTTTCTTTTTTATATTGGCAAATTCTTTTTTTCTCCATTGAGTGGAATTCTAGCATGACCGCTGTATGTTGTATTAACTGATAGAAAAGCAAGAAAAGTTTACGTGGGAGAAGAAAAGAATAAGAATATATAGCCCTAATCATTTTTTTCTTTATTCTTCTTTTTTTTTCTCGCATTCTTGAATAGATAATTCTTTCTCTGTTATATTTCACAACATTTTCCTTTAAATGATAGTAGTTAGTGTAACAGTGTTGAGCGCGCACATAAGTGACAATTTTATGGAGGCGGACACATTTTGATCTCGTGTGACGTCTATGTTCCTGTTTCCGTCATAAATTCAAATAAGAATATATATATATATATGAACATATGAACTACTTCACTCTTAACATTTGTTGTAATATTTAAAGTATTCTCAATTGCTTTTATCTTTTTTTCCTAAAACTTAAGAGACTAGTGCTCAAAAAAAAGGCGCAGTTAACTATAAGTGAAACATGTTACCATTCGGGCATAAGTATATGTCACTCATAGATTTTGTTTTCATGTTGTTATAAGTAGACGTTCGATAGTTAACAAAAGAATAAAAAAGACATCATTCTTGACAGCATAGAAAACTGTCATACATGCGCATATATATATTTAGTTCGCAACTTACAGTTCTTTTTGAGCCAAATAGACGAAACTGTTTCTTTCTTTTTTTTTATTTTGATCTACAGTAAAGCAAGTAATAATAGTCACAATAGTAAAATTTATAAAGATAGATTGGTTTCTCTCCCTAGTTGATTCATATACATAATTATATACACGTTGTGGTATCGTCATCTATGTAGATTAGCGATCTGGTGCAACAGCAATAGCTCTATTATATGCGAGGCATATGTTCATGGTATTAACATTTTTATTCTAGTCCATTTCTTGTTTTAATTAAAAATATATAGCAATGATTGCACTCGATTCTATGTGTTGAATGGTTATGCAAATGTACCGTGATAAAGCGCATATTGTATCGCATTCAGAATAGACAAATATGTTGTTGTTTGACAATAAATTTTTTTCCAATCAATCATTTTAGGTTTTTTCTTTATATATAAAGTATAATCAAGAGACTATGACATTACTACTAGGCTCTAATAAAAAGAAAACAGTTACATGATACGATGAACAAAGATACTTGAAATATATATATATTTCTGATCTTTTTCGATCTCTTCTTTTCATTATCAATAAGAAAAAAATGCATATGAGAAAGTATAATTGTGATAAAGCGAGAAATGTCTAACGAGGATTTTATTCAATAAAAAAAGAAAACGAAGATGTCATCGATGCTAATGTAATATATATATAAAATATGCACGTTTAAAATGATTGAGTATATTCATATTCATATGCGTTAAATCAAGTTATCAACATGACAATATCAGATTCATTAAATTTTCTGTCTCTTTATTCATATAGACTAAAGAAATAGAAAATCTTGTTTTATCATGTCTTATATTTTATTAATAACGACCTATGACTAATAGAAAAATGTAATTCATTCATAGAAATAAATGTTTGTATAAGTTGTTCGAGATTTTCTAGATGAATCTTTTCTATTCTTTCTTTCTTTCTTCAACATGTTTCTTTTGTATGAGTTTGTATTTTAATTTCCGATGCGATTAAGTGGATTTAGTCGAAAGAATGTCACAAAAATTAGTTTTTATCTTATATTTTAACTAATCGATATTGACAAAAATATGTCTATTAACTTAAAATATGTATATATATATCTTTTTTATTAGATAGAAAGAAAAATTCAAGACGATTACTCTTTTAATAATCTAAAAAAGAAATTAACTAACAAACATACTGTTATGTTTCTACGGATGTATAAAGATTTACTTAATTTTTTTGTTTGACTTTCTTTTATATAGAAATTCTAGTTTCCAGACATTAAAAGTTATATATGCACATATATATAAAATATAAATGAACGTCTGTTTAATATTAATACGTACTTGATTGTTGAAATAAAAGGCAACATTAGGTTCTGATTTGCAATGTGCATAATATGATGAGGGAGGAGGAGCAAGTAATTGGTCATAACTATATGCAGGATATAGGTATTGGTTGTCAACGGTGTTCGGTGGTACTAATGATGTGCTTCTATTAGAAAACATGATCGTATAATTGTGTTCTTATTTGAACGTCAGCAGCACAAGTATAAATTTCGTCAATGTTTCCTGTTTTGACCTAGACGAGAAGATAATATTCAACACGAGATCTTCTATAAATATGTCTAAAAATACAATAAAAGCATGCAAATGACGTTAATTATATAGAAAAGATGATGAGCTATACTCAGTATGCAGTTGAAGAATATAATCCCTTTCAAATACTAGAGTATTCTTTTCTACTTTCCTTCTTCTCTTTTGCCCTTAAACATTATATTATTTTTTTCTCGTTGCATTTCTTTAACTAACTTCACATATGATAGATGTTGTCGTCATCCCTTTTTTTTTTATATAGAGAGAGAATATGAGTAACAAAT
This sequence comes from Adineta steineri, assembly GCA_905250115.1. Taxonomy (NCBI): domain Eukaryota; kingdom Metazoa; phylum Rotifera; class Eurotatoria; order Adinetida; family Adinetidae; genus Adineta; species Adineta steineri. The sequence goes on from CAJNOI010000139.1 coordinate 159,366, forward strand.
CATATCTCTATTCACAATATATAGACTTATGTTAATGACATTTGACTCATTGTTATAAATAAATATACATATTTGAATTATATGTCAGAGAACTTCTTTTTTTTTTCTATTTTCTTAGTCAAATCTCTATTATTACTATTGAAGAAGAACATTATCTATATCTATTTAATTGTATACTGATCGATCTTAAATACGATTGTATGACGAAATAAAATAAGTATTTCATGAGGATCTTATGTGCTTTATTCTAAATATAAAAATCGGAAATTATAGCAAAAAAAGGAAACAGAACGTTCACCTTCTTATATACTATGCATGACTGTTAATCGTTCTCGATAAAGTAGCAAACGACACGTCTCAAGTATTTCCTTATTACACATTATGGTACTCGTGAATAATTCAAGGTTTCTTTCAGATTTTTCTTCCATATATATATAAACAATGTGAATGACGACATTTAATAACGAAGCAATTTAATGTAGTGTTATTATCCTTGGATTATGATGAGCTGATAGAAAAGATGAATACTTAGAAAATAGAAACATCTAAATAATAAAAAGAAAAGAAAATCGAGTCATGCACATAGAAACAAAAAAAACTATATGAGATATTAGAATCCTTTTTTATTCTTGTTGTTTTACATTTTTTATTAATGAGAAAATAATGATGAAAACATGTGTATGTATCTTGAATTAATATCAATCTGTTTTCTAAATATACATTGTAATCTAATATGACAATTCATGAAAGTAAATGTTTAAAACTTGAAAAAACATTATTTGTCATGTCCCGTCAATCATAAATTTTGATAAAAAACAAAATAATGAATATTTTTATTAACTATGATAAAAATTCTACATTTGAATAATTTAAACGTTCATGTTCAATTTTTTCTTTATTCCATTGATGTAAAATTTCGACTAATGATTGAAAATTTGGTCGTTGATTTGGTTTATACGATAAACATGGAAGTATTAAACGATTATAAAATCGATCTGAACATTTCAAAGGTTTTTTATGAATATATCCATTTTGTACAAGTGATCGAATTGCAGAAAATTCTTTTTCTTCAGGATAAGGATCATCACCTTTTAACCATATTTCAATTAATACAATACCAAATGACCAAACATCAGATTTTATTGAATAAAATTTTTGATCATGAAGTACTTCGGGTGCTGTCCAACGTATAGGTAATCGTTGAGAATAAGTTTCTCTATGTTGTGTATAATCATTTTTATTAATAAATGTTGATAAACCAAAATCTGCTATCTTAACTGTACGTTTTCCAACACCTAAAAGAAGATTTCTACAAGCAAGATCACGATGTACATGTGATTGTTGTTCAAGATATGTCATACCACGACATATATCATATGCATAAGAAATAATAGTCTTTTCATTTGGTACATCTTGACATAATTCTAACCAATTTTTTAAATCACCATTTTCCATTAATTCTGTTATAAGTAATATTTCATTTGTTTGAAAATCTTGTGCAACACCATAAAGGGTAACAATATAATTATTTCTTAATGTTTTTAAGATTTCAATTTCAGGCATATAATTATTTATTGTTGATTGATTTTCATTTAATCGATGTAATTTTTTAACTGCAACTGGTATTTTTCGCTTACCATTTTGCCATAGTGCACGCCAAACTTCCCCAAATTCACCAATACCAATACGATATTCAAGTGTTAAATTACGTATAGGAATATGCCAAAGATCTTCTTCAAATTCAATTTGAAATGGTATTCGTTTTGTTAATGGTATAACATCAAGAACTTTTTCATGATGAATAAGTTTTCGAAATGAAGTAAATAATATACGATCTAATTTAGATTCTTGTGCAAAATAAAAACAACGAGTCTTTGGATTAATACATATTAAATAATGCCAATCTTCAGCATTTCTTTGATTTGATATCTGTGATATACTTAAAACAAATGCATTTGATTCATTTTTACTTCGACGTATAAGATATGCACCAGGTATATTATATTGAAGTAAACATCTTTGTATAACACCTCGATCATCACTACCTAAACGTAATGGTGTTTCAAGATCTAGATAAATATAAGCTCGGTGTAACGTACATTGTGTATTTGTACGTAAATGAATAACATGAAAATAATCTTCATTTAGTTTATTAATTAATTCAAATTCATCACCCTCATCATAAGAAAATTTATCATTGACAATTTTTGAATGACGAGCAATATAAATCGGTTTATACAATTGTACACAATTTGTTTTTTTATTATTTAAATTATTTATTGATGAAGGACATTGAATATCATTAGGGAATTTATTTGATAATTCAATAACTGAATTACGTTTTTTCGAATTTTCATTAAGTAAATCGAAATAATCATTAACCATTAATAAATCTAAGTTAAAAAAACAAGAAAATGATGCAAGTTTGTTTTTTTGTAATAATTTTTGGCAAACGTCCTTACTATATTTCTTATGTCAATAGACTTGTATCAAACCAACTACACGTCAGCAACTGATATAAAATAATCTTCTTTAAATAGGTGTAGTATTGCAGACATACCATTCTTTTGTAAATAGAATTGTTTTTATAAATCATGTGATATTGCAATTCTATTAGTAAACATTTTCGAATTATGAAAATTTTAATATTTGGCAAAACGGAAATCACTCGGATGAATATGCCGATCAATGAATACTTCTTCTTTTTTTCTAATACGACCACACACATGTGCAATGTTCTGTTGACTTCTTCTTTCTATTCTTTATTATTTGTCCTTTACATAAAAAACATCTATGAGTGAATTACATGCATGACAATTTGTATGATAGGCAAATAAATTCTCATTTATTATGATTTAGAAAATAAATACAAAAATTTCGTTCAAGTTGATATTTTAGTGGCATTTATATTAGATCAACTCTCGAGAGTAAATATTTCCATATAACGAAAACAGTTTGAAATAAATCCACATGTATTCACGATCGAGAACTCTTACCATATTCCCCCCGAAAAAAATGTCGTTTACTTCAACCAATCATTATAAATATATCCTTACATCAATTTATATATAAAGAAAAAGGTCATATTGTGCTTTAGTTATATTGCTAATTGATATGTGTATACCATACATCATTTTTCTCCTTAAAACATATATTATATAAATAGTCTTATAATAAGTTAACCGACATTTAGAATTTTTCTTACTAAAAAGAAAAAGTATTTTCCATAACAATCAGTTTATCGATAAAATCATGCTGAAAGTTATTAACTATAAGAATAGAGACAAATTCCGAATGATTAATATAATATCTTGTTTGCATATAATACATATTCATTACTATTATAATGATCGATATGAATATAAATAAAATTAATATACAATTTACATTTAATTCTTCTTATATAAATCATTGATTATTGCAGTTTAGTTTGGAAGAAATGTTTTTATCTGACTAGTCGTTTTTTCTTTTTTTGTCAACAAAAAAATCGAACTTTTTTACCTTTGATAAACATAGTACATTATGTTTTCTAAATGTTTTTTTAATACTATAAAAGAAACCATAATATATGATGCATAAATAATAATACAGTGAAGTGGATATTCGATTGATACTGTGATCATAAATATTCATACTTATTTATAACTAATGAATAAAGTACAATCATTACATGATATATTTCTTTTTTTTGAAATATAAAACAAGGTATAGAGAAAGTTTTTATTTAAGTATAATTTTGTATATTAGTTTCTTCTTATTTTAGACTCAATCATGTTCAATATCTTTCGAGTATGTAAGCATAGAAATTGAAATAAAGATCTTTGTTTTTTCTTTACTAATTTGAAGTATCTATTCATTTATAAATAGACTGTTTATATTTTATAAAATGTCTTTTTAGTATATTTTAAAAATAGAATAGCATCTTGAATCGCTTAAACTTTGGACTATAACTTATTTACATAATGATTATAGCAGATTGCATCTCTGATTTGCATATAATAGAGAGAGAAAAAAATAAGAATAAATTTTTTGTTGTTTACTCATTCGAATAAAAAATGACTAAATACACTGATGTATCTCATTAATTACATTATTGTCTTAAATACGTCAAAAAAGACAAAATTCGTTAGGTGTTTCATAAGAAGTCGATTCCGACAGTTTGGCATTTTTTATCATGCATTTCTCTTCCTGTCAATTATCGATATAGCATTCTTTTCCACCCCCGTTCCACAAATCAAACGCGATAGAAGCGCAGAAACACAATAGATCGCTTCAACCAAGTAATAGCCGCCACCAGAACATCCCGAATTGTCTACAAAATGAGTATATGCACCAAGGTAGATATTTTTATATTTGATTTTTTACGATTAAAACTGACACTCTGACTGTATTTTGTTTATCTATATGTTTCCTATAAGACATATTGTTTGAAAATCGGTAATATTGCATATATATATACATATTATGAATGAGATTTGTATTGAGATCTAATTTGAATAAGTAAAAAACAAATGCAATATAAATTTAAATATTCTTGTTTTTCTTTATTCAAAAATTCTTAGTCGACAACAAATAAATAAAAGTAATTTTTAATCTTTTTTCTTCCACTCACCCACATTCTAGCTTACTTCGTTCTCTCAATGGATAATGACTTTAGCATATGGTGAATAATATAAAAAACATAAAATAAGAGCGAAAAAAAAATAAAAGTCATGCATATAGTTATAGCCTTTATTAAAATCGGTCGTTAGTGACGGTAATTCTAGTGAGTCTTGTCATTATAAATATTAGCATCAAGAAAATAATTTACATCATATAGAATCTGTATGAATAGTCATTATAATGATATCTAGAGAATTTTATTTGAAAGTTCCTATTGCAGAAAAAAGACAGTATATGTCGTTGTTTAAATGTCACATCTGTTTTATTAGGCGAAGAATTTTCTTTTACTTAAATATATTATTCTACGAATAAGTTAAGATTAGATTTTGTAGTATATTGTTTGTGAGTATAAAAAATCATGACATTGTTCTGTATTGAATTATTTTATTATATATATTTGAAATATTTAAAGTAGAAACCTTATAACTAGCATAAAGTATACACAGGAGACATGTATTAATGAGATAAAAAATTATTGTTTTTATTCAGCACGAATAATAACAAAATTCATTAATAAAACAAAAATATATATAGAAATAAATAGATTTTATTGAAGTGTTGTCATTACTAATCATACAAAGATGATTCTCACTAATGTTGACAATAGAGCTTAAATCCTTGGCTTCGTTTTTTTTCCTTCTTTATCTCTCTCTTTATTTTCTTTTTTTTTATAGCATCATCTGTCGCTGTTGTGATCTTTATCAAATCCCATGCAGTAGTATTCCTAAGAGAAACGTTCAGTTTTTCCTTTTTTTAGCATATACACTCATATTGACGATAGCGACAAGCTGTCTCACCTTTAGTGCAATTTTTCTTACGACGACACTGACGCTGATGATGTGCAATAGAAAAAAGAGGAAAGGGAAATTTCGATTCCATACTTGCTGTTACTGTTACCGCCATAGATGCGAGACAAATTCTATAATTTCTTGAGATGCGTGTAAAAGAAAATAACATGCATGACATAAAAAAAAGAAAACTTATGAAAGACAATCAACCGAGAAAACAACCGTTTAGATTTTAGATAATTTAAATAATATCATTTTTTATTTATTTAGTTTAAACTTCGTCGAAAGATGACATCAAAATCTCCACGTCATGTTTTATCATCAAGTGCATCAAGTGATACAACCGAATCACCAACACTAAGCAACCATGCGACTAATGAAAATGACACTATTTTAATTGCTAAAAAACTTAGTAGTATAACTTTGGAAGAACGTGAAGAACGACAACAAGCACTTGATCATTTAGAAATTCTTAAGACAGTAAGATAAATAATAAAAAAAAACAATTACATTTATTTTTCTTCTATTTTCTCACTAGTCTTTATTTGAATATATAAACAAATAATATAACAGGAAATAAGACATTTTATCATGCACTTTCCACTCTTTCACATAGGAATTATGCTTTTGACATCAAGATGATTTCTACATGAATAAGTTCTAGAATTTATTTTTGAAATATTTTCTTTTTCTTTTTCTCATAGAAAAATTATGATTATGTCAGAATCATGACTCGCTTATTGTACGTGAATTTCTTCTAATAGAATTTAGAATTAATAATGTATAGGAATAAATGAAATCTACATTTTTGATTCAATCATAAATATTGTTCACTTGGTAAAATGATCATATTCATTTTCTGATTAATTGCTTCGTTCAAATATGCCCATCAATAATTAATCTGACATTACTCTTTCTAGTATTCAATACAATAGATCTTACTAACGAAAACATCTGTTATCGTATAGTATGAATTATTGAAATAGATTCTACCTCGATTAGTATATCTTTAGGCGAATATAGAAAATAAGACTAAAGATATTTTTATCATTCATAGCTATATTTAGAATATTTTGATAGAATTTCATCAGTAATTATGAATAATAGGGTATATGATATAATTGAAAAAATGAGACGATTCAACTCTTTATTTGTGACAATTGTACTGTAAGATTATTGAACCTGCAACGTTTTTTAAGACTATTATTTTCACGTGACAAAAGTATAGTATTTGGCTTATCTAGATAGATTAATTCCAGTCGTTTATCTAATTATTTAAATTGACAATATTGCCTATTTGGAGGAAAAATCTATTTCCAGAAATAATTTTTATTTTACTCACATGACTAATTGAACTTAAGGACTTGTCATAAATCATTAGAAAATCAAAGCGTATTAATATGTCTAATTTATTTTAGGTTGGGACAGGCTCCTACGGACGAGTACTTGTTGCTCGAAATCGTGAAACATCTATTTATTATGCATTAAAAATATTCTCTATTACTCATGTTGTACAATCACGTCAAGTAAATTCTATCTTCTTTTGAAATCTGTAATCTATTGATTTTCTTTTAATTTCAGGTTGAACATGTTAAAAATGAAAAAGAGATTTTATCCGGTATTAAACATCCATTTATCATTCGTTTACATTGGACACATCATTCTGAACAATTTTTATACATGCTTCTTGATTATATACCCGGCGGTGAATTATTTACTTATATGAGAAAACGAGGTACATTTGATTTAAAATCATCATTATTTTATGTCAGTGAAATAACATTAGCATTTGAATATCTCCATTCATTACAAATTGTTTATCGTACGTTTATTAAATTGTTTGAAAAGAACATTTTTTTTTCTATTTTTATTCTTAAAATAGGCGATTTAAAACCAGAAAATATTTTACTCGATGCAGAAGGTCATGTTAAACTTGTTGATTTCGGTAAAGAAAAAGAAAAAAATTAATAATTCAATTATCATTTTTTATTCTATTGTGTAGGTTTTGCAAAGAAAATTTTAAATAAAACATTTACTACATGTGGTACACCAGATTATTTAAGTCCAGAATTATTTAAAGGTACAGGACATAATAAAAGTACAGATTGGTGGAGTTTGGGTATACTATTATTTGAAATGCTCAGTGGATGTAAGAGAAAAAATTGTGTTGTAATTTAATATTTATTTATTTATTAATTATTAGCAACGCCATTCAATCCTAATCAAAATGAAAGTGAAATTCCTACTCGTGTATTAGCTGGTCGAATATCATGGCCACGTATCATAGAAGAATCAACCAAAGCATTTATTAAAAAATTATTAATACAAAATCCCGAGAAACGTCTTGGTTCTGGTAAACATGGATCACGTGAAGTAAAAGATCAACCAGTTTTTTCAATAATTAAATGGGATGATGTTTATGCACGTAAATTAAAACCACCCATTGTACCTACACTTGAACATCCAGGTGATACGTCATGTTTCGATCAATATAAAGAAGATTGGCGATCAGCAGCATTTGCATCGGATAGAGAACTAGATTTATTTGCAGATTTTTAACGAATGCAAAACAAAAATGTATTTTTTATTATATATTTTTTTGTATATATACATGCAGTACAAGTGAACGTAAGAAAACAAAAATATATATCAAGAAGTTTTCAGTTAGAACTGAGCTTTAATTTCCTTTTTTTGTCTTCAATGAAGTTTTAGTCGATTTTACAGATGTCTGAGTTATTTCATTGAGACGTTTAATACCATTTGGTGTCTTAGCATACCAGTTCTATAGATATTTTTAGAGAAAATGAAATCGATATTAAATATTTAATTGATTACTTTTATTTTATTTTCCTCATCGATAAAAACTGGAGTTTTTAAACCAAGTATAGAAATAAAATCATTCGCTGTACAAACATTATTCGAATATTTATCTTCATGTTTAATTTTAATCACTTTATATATTGTTTCAAGAATTTGTCCAGCTGTATAACCTTTTGATACCGATGCTAGAATACTCAATTCCACATCATTAACATTCATATGATTTTTTTCAAGTAAAATCTCATAAAAAATTTCTGGAAAAAAAATATTCAAAATCAATCTTATGATAAAATATTTTTCTTACTACGTCGAGATCCATAGTTTGGTTTTGTAAATAGAATAATATGTTCATAAACTTTTAATAATTGTTTTATTCGTGCACGATATGGTTGTGATGACAAACCAATAAACATAATTCGTTCACCAGGTTTTATCTTTCTAATAAATTTATGCATAATACGTTTGAATCGTTTTGGTTCATATTCTTTTTCTTGTAGTGTAAGTTTTTTTGAAAAGAGTAATTCCGTATCACGTATCATACAAAGAATTGGAGACATCGTTAATACAAGCTATAGGATAAAAATGAAAATACTCATATCAAATAACTGAGACAAACAAAATGTAACAAACCCGTTTAATCATTGCAAAAAGTATTTTGAGACCATCAACTAATAAATAAAAGAAAGAAAAATTATGTTGACATTGTTGTAAAAATATTTTCTTCTCATAAAATATTAATTCAGGCGTTATAACTTGTGGGTGATGTATTATACTACAGGAAATGTCTCACCTTTACCTAACATACTACGAAAGTACATTCTTAAAAATAAGTTTAGAGTAATAATTATTTTAAGAATATGTGTTAATGGTACAACTTCCTGTTTTTATTACTCGTATTAAAAGATTTGGCAAGATTTGATGGTGATAGATCAAGTAGAAGACCACCTAATTCATTGCATGCAATGTGTACAAGTAGTTGTTTACCACTACCATGGGGTCCAGCTAGAAGCACTGCTTTATGTGATGATAAATTCATATGAATATTTTGTGAACCTATCTTTTGTAGAAATTAGAAATTTTACATGTGCGAATTTTGTTTAATTACAGAGAGGAAAAATAATCTGTAGAATGACAAGTTGTTGACAATCAAGTAATGATGGCATTGGTTCTTTTTCATTGTAACGAATTGTTTCAGCATTATATTGATAATCACCAATAAAATCTTGTTGACGAACTAATTTCGTAGGTATAATAATACCGGTTTCAATAAGTTCTTCGAAAATTGAATCATTTGTTCTATAATATGAATTGATCTATCTTAACTCGATTAATAGTTTTTACCTATTAGCAATAATATCTTTAACTTTTTTATTTCGTTTTTTCTTCTTTTTTTTCTTTTTCGATTTTTTGATTTGTTTATCATTAACATTATCAATTGCTAATTTAAGATAGATTAATTCATTACGAAGAATATTATCAACATCATGTCGTAGTTCATTTTCAACGTCAGGTCGAAAATGATCGATACTTAATAATATATCATAATGTTGTTCTTTATTATAAGATTCATCTCGTTCATAAAATAATTCTTTGTATATACCCATTTGATTATTAATAAGAGGAATAAATTTTGATGATTCTAATTCATTTAGATTTGATTTCTAGAAAAAAATAATGAAAAAGAATTAATTTGATTGGAGATTACTTGTTTTGGTTGCTTTTTATTTGGTTTTTTAATTTGTTTTTTAAGTTCTTTTCGTTTTGCTTTTCTATTTTTTAATAATTGAGCTTGCTAATAGAAATAATACATTACTAAATATTTTTTTTTGAATATCACGAAACCTTATTGACAAATTCTTGTACTTCAGCTAGGGTTATATCTTTAAAAAGCATGTCAGAACCATTTGATGGATAAATAGGAAATTGACCATAAAGTTGTCGTGATTCTAATAACCATTGAATGAGAACATGTTCAATACGTGATTTAACTTCAGTTTCTTCATATTGACGAATTTTCTGTTTGATATAATCTGGTGATTCATCTAATTGTTGTTGATGTTGTAGTTGTAAATCTCGTCTCTTTTTATCTCGTTCATAACTATCGTCAGTCGTCAACACTTTTCTTTGCGGTAAGATCTAAAGAGATAGAGCAAAAACTTCATGACTTTCACTACATCAATAAAGATAGGTATGTCTATTATTGTATTATTTCTCTTTCAAACAAGTCAAAAAAAGTTAAGAACCTTAAATTTGAAGTATTAAGAATGTTAATACAAAAAAATATTTCCTGATCATTTACAATTTAACTAAATATCTCTTAATACTATTTTGTGTTATATAACGGGACAATTCTCCGTTCAGGTACACTTATATTTATTTTGGAGAACTTATTATACCCAAGAATAAACTAACTATAATTGATACTGTTTATGACAAACTGTTTAAGATGTGTTGTGACATGAAGTCAGATGATAACAGATACATTCACCTCTAGTAATCTATAACAATTTTTCCATACCGATAGAACATCAACTGGCTAAAATCTAAGAAAAGAGATAATAGCCCTCTATCCTCTTTATAAATAGAAAAATATTTGTTTTATTCAATAACTTGTAATATGAATAATGAAAATGTCGACATAATTATTTTTACCATGCCTAGTAATTTTTGTTGTTCTATCTTTTTTTCATAAAATAATTTCTCTGAATATTTTTGCCTCCAAATAGTTTGAATAATAAGACAACTATCATTAAGATGATTATCATTAATTAATTTTGTTTCTGTAATCTTCACTTCGTTTTTCATTCGATGCATAAAATATGCATGTACACGACCTTGTCGAGCACGTTCATATGCTTGAAGTATACGTACAGCATGAGCAAGTGTAATTACATTTGTTTGATTAGTTTTTGTTATTAATAAAGATTTCGAAGAAGTTCTTATTGATAGATTAGTTTTTGAGTGATCTAATCGATTTAGAATCATTTCTATAGTATGATTTCGTTGTTCAACAGCTTTAAAACGATCTTGAGAAAAATAACGAGGAATTTTAATACATAAATCATCCTATAATAAGAAATCTCTTATTAATATCTTTATTTTTTACAAATTTCTACTAATGTTTTATTGTGATCAAGTGCTAAATCTTCGAAATATGTATATTCACAATTATCAAATTTAATCATTTCCCGTTTTAATTCAACTAATCGTCCAACAATACCATCAAGTAAAATACGTATAATCAAACGTTTTTGTGGATGAATTAATGTTTCATAAATTTCATCAAGTTTTCTCATTATATCATTATATTGAATAAATAATTCACGTACATAATTATTAGCTTGTCGTTTACTATCAAAACCTTTTGAAGCAGATATTTCAGATGTAACTAATCGTGAGAGTTTTATCTGAGTACCAGTCCATACTGTCTGTAGATGTTTCTGTGACATTAAAACTACATCAATTAATAAAAGCGCCATAAAAATTCTTTTTATTTTTATTAATGTTCTAGAATTAGTTATAAGATGATGCAAGTAATGATGAATATATTTTGTAAATCTTATATCAGCTGTTAGACCAGTGGTGGATCTAAAATTTTGGCTAGAAGCTATTTTTTGAGTCCAACCGAAGTAGTGTCAACCTATTTTTTCGTTCGTTTTTGCTGTATAAAATCAAAAAAAAGTTCGGAAGGGGAGGAGGGGCGATCGCCCCCGCCCCTAAATCTGCCACTGTGTTAGACGTCACTTGATACGAAGAATGCAACTTTTTTTATTATAAATTTTTCTTTATTTTTTATATGATAATAACTATAAGAATGGTCTTTGAAATTCGTTAATCTATGTTCTATTTTGATTAAAATATGAGATGACAACCGTTATAATAACTTTCAATAGCATTAGATTAATATTTTGATTTTTTTTAAAGTATGTTCTCTATCGTTTTCGACAGTAAATCCTTCTTCTCTCATTGCGATCTACTAATTCTATTGTAAATCAATTGAGTAATTATTATTAACTTTCATCTATTCGACAAGTAATACTAAACCAAAAATATAAATATCAGCTGTCAACATGTATTATACGCTTTTTAATCTTTCAGAAAAGAATTGTTCTTGATGTAATCTATTCTATTTAGTTTCTCTATATATTAATTTAGAGAAAGAATCCTAGTGTTAGAGCGTAATAAACATGAGAACTTTCCCATAGAGTATCAATGGAAGAAAAGAATATATTACTACATAGAGTACGCTACTACATAGTTCCAACAGATAAGATTTCGGTTAGTTAGTTCTGGTAACCAATCATTTTTATGTTGTTGATTATTATGTTCTGTTTACATCTGTTACTCGACTCATTTCTGTTTCCACTTGTCTTCATTCCGTTTGATTTATTTTTTTTTTCTTCTCTGTAAATTAAAACAATAAAAATAAAATGTTTGATTGGAAATTCAATCATTTTTTTTTGTCATATTAAGATTAAATAAAAATGAGTTCAGATGAAGTACCTGGGAATGAGAATGGCGACGATAAACCGCCTGTTCCTACTACTCCTATTACAACAATTGAATATAATCGAACAGTATCACAAAATTTACGTCATTTGGACGATGCTCTTACACATGCTATTGATCAATTAACTATATTTAATAGTGAAACCATGTCTGATTTATCGCTCAAATACGAATTAATACGTAATAATGAAGTAAGTTAATATCTATTCTTTCTCCCTATATAAATAATATTTATATCTATAATAGAGTCGTGTGATCGGTTTTTTTGCTCGTCAATTAATGGTATTACAAGTAGAGAAAGCAAATACTCAAAATGATGGATTTCATAGTGAATATCCTAAACTTGATCGATTTTTATCTGTTATGAATATTAATAAAGCATCAATTGAAGTATATCTATACTTTTCTTGTAAATTAGAAATATATATATATATTCTATTTTAGTATATTGTACAACGTACAACATTTGATGATTTATTAAATGGAAAAGCTACTGCACGTGAAAAACTTTTATATGATGCTGAAACAACAGAAGCCGAACGAAAAGATTTTCGTAATGCTTTTAGTGCATTAAAAGATTGTCTTGGTATATATATTATTTTTGTCAATTAATTTCTTGAATTAAAAATATTTTTTCTTCAGATTATTTTGCTCATGGTGGTACAAATGATAATGGACGTTTTTATTGGCATATTGAAACACCATCTCCTACAATGACTACTCCTCATTCCGTTCGTCAACATCGTTTGTCAGATACAGGTACAATCTTTAATTATTATTCATAATTCAATATGAACTTGTTCTCAATTATAAAGTTCTTTCAGTACCATCAGTTAGTACAGATTCAGTAAGATCAACATCTGTATCTTCATCACTTTCAACTGAATTTGGTGCTGTAACAAATAACAACAATATAACAGCAACAATATCATCACCAAGTCCTCGACGGAATAATTGTGAGAAAAAAATTTGTCAAAGAAAAAAAAATGTTTATGAATTTTAGCAATTCATACACCACCACCATCTCGTTCTAATCATTTATGTGTTAATGATAAAAGAAAATGTGGACATCCAAGTAAAAAAAGTCTTGTTGATCCATCAGTATTTGCTAAGTAAATACAAAAAAAGACTACTATAAAAAAAAAGAATATCCTAATTGCTTTTTCGTTTTAATTAGCATTAATCCACAACGTAATATAGATCTACAATTACCAGATGGTAACACAATATCTCGACGAAGTTCTTATGGTTCAGATACAGAGAGTCGACTAGCATCGGGTATGAATATATTTTTATTACTAAAGAAAATTAGAATTTTTGCAGATGGGTTATCTGAATTTCAAGTCTTTTCATAGTAAATTAAGAAATTTGAACAATCTTCATTTTTTCTTCGCATAGACTGTTAAAAATAGCCTTAAAAATGAAATACTTCATCTTTCTCATCAATTGATCATGCGTAAAATAATGTAAATAATTTTGCCACAATTAAATTCATATAAGCTTGCTTTTAAAGGTAGTTAGCATAATAATTTCAGCTACACATTCAATTCTAATTGCTTACAAATTAATAATACATTTATTAACAACTATTTTTTCTTGAATTTAAGTAATAATATATATTTTGAAATTTGAATAGGTACCGCAACACCGAAATCTCCAACCATTCGTTCGCCGACTATGTCAGGTTCGCCAATGGGTTCAGTATATAATAGTGATGGTGAAAATGATCCAAAATCTCCAGGTAAAAATTTAAAATAAAATTTTTTCTAGAACTAATAAATTCATTTCCGATAGAAACTCCGATGCATATTACTCAATCTCCTATTCTCCGACATCGAATGGCACATAAAATTCAACACAAGTTCGTATTACAGAAAAAAAATGAATATAGTTTTGTGTTATGCTTATATTCACGCTTTTGCTTAATTCTTCGTTATATATTCACATTTTATTATCACTTTAATAATTAATTTAATGTTGTTATTTAACCTTGGTGATTCACACTATTACTATTGTGTTCATAACGTAAAATGTGATTGTTTCTGATTAACAACAAAAAAGCAACAACAATATTTTGTTTTTTCTCTATCTCATTCTCAGGTGGAGTAGTCTAATGAAACTATCGACGTGTAATGTATGTTCAAAAAAGATCTTCTTTCTCGGTACCAAATGCAATGTTTGCAAGTAAGATATATATGAAAATTATTAGTACAAATACATATCCTAAGACTTCGTATATATTATATTTTTCTCTGCTTTGCGCATTTCTTGTTTAAAAATAATTAGAGAAGGAGAAAAAATCAAGTTCATTTATATATTATTCTTCTAGGTTTGATAGAACACGTGTATTCAAATTTTCCTTTTGTGATGTCTGTAGGAGACAGGTATTTCGAGGAAAATCTTGTCTTCATTGCAAGTAAGATGCTAAAAATGCAACTTGCAACCACACAAAAAAAAGAATTTAGCATGATGTTAGAAACGCATGATTGATCCCTTGACTAAAGATAATTGCCCGTGTTTATTACATTGAAATTTTAAATTAACATATATAAATATTTATTATTTTTTTCAAAGATACAAATGTCACAAAGAATGTGTTCCAAATGCTCCACCTAGCTGTGGTTTTAGTGAAGGAAAATTAAGACGTGTAATTAATAATACTGATATCCAAAATGCTCTTGGTAAATAATTTTTTATGATAATAAAATTTCATGTATTTATTTTCTCTTTATGTATCTTTTAGCCAATTCTAGTCCATTGACACGAAAATATCATTTTACTCGTAAATTATTTTTCTATTCTGTTCTAAAACAAAAATGTCATTTTTCATTATTATTCTAGCATCTGATAGTGTAAGTCCAGCATCATCGACTCCAATGTCAGCCCCTGGTTCACCCGCACCACATCCGTCAATGCCTGGCTATTATTTTAATCATTCACTACCAAATGGTAATCCATCGATATGTGTTAGTGAATCAATTTATTGCAGTAAGTTTCTTGTTTTTTTTTATTTAACTAATACTATTACTGAATTCAATGATTCTAATAATAATATCTACATGATTTAAAACAGATATATATATATTGCATTGCTTTATAGCTACAAATGCACTTGAGTATTGTGTAAGACTGAAGACGAGTGTGTGTGAGTAAGAAAAATTAATATCACTTTTTTGGGGATTATTATTTAATACTTGGTATTATTTTAATACTCAATTAAAATAATCCAAAGAAAAAAACGTACCATCTATTCTTATTTTCTTTTATACTTTAGCTCAAAATGATCCAGATAGTTGGGTTGTCATAGAGACAAATACTAAAAGTTCATCAGGTAGGTCATAACAAAAAAAACCTTATTTTTAAATGGTGTTATGAATGAAATTTACTATTTATATATGTCGTTTGTGGAAGCTTTGTTCTTGTATTATTATCATAATTTTTTTTATTGATTTAAAAACATTGTATATATTTTTAGAAATACAAGAGTCTCAATCTGATAGTGATACTACGTATGTTAAAACAAGAATATAAGGTTTTATATATCTTAATAAATATTTAGTTCAACAATGCAAACAGATACTGGATCAAATTTGACAGATTCATTAATGACAACACAAAGTAAACTTGTACGACAATTATCACAAGTAGATATAGATTTTGATTATGTTTAATAGAAAAAAAATTGATTTTTATAGAGTAATTCAACACATGCTGATCGAGAAGATTTTAAATCTCGACTTGCAATATCATTTGATGATGAAATTGAAGTTGATCCAGATAAACGAAGTATGAATGTAAGTTATTCAATCTTTCATATATATTTTTGATAATTATAAAAATATTTTATTTAGCTTTCAACTTCAATCCAAGATTGGGTAATTGTATTTAATAATATAAAAATAATCGAAGAAGTACGACGATCATCTGGTTCATTAATGAAGTAAGAAAAATTAATTTTTTCTAAATATAACGAATCATTTTCTTTATTCAGAGCTCATTGGCATGGTGAACTTGCTGTAAGAATTATAAAACCTGATCCGAAATTAAGTGAAACAGAATTTTTAAATCAATTTAAAAATCAAGTAATTATTAGATTTTCTTTTTCTATATCAGTTTGAGTATTCTTATTTTTATTTAATAGATATTTCGCTTGCGAAAAGTTCGACATGAACATTTAAATTTATATACAGGTGTTTGCAGTATGTATTCATTATATCATAAATTCATTTTTAATCATTTCTATTTTTATCTAGTCGAAAGTCCGAATTTTGCTATTGCTTCAAGGTAAAAATCTTTTTTCTTATTTATATAGAACAAACATTGAATTTAATTATTAGTTGGATTCGTGGTTCAACATTATATGAAATGATTCATATACGTAATGATTCAATTTCATTGAATTCAGCTGTACATTATGCTGCACAAATAGCTCAAGCAATGAGTTATTTACATGAAAAATCTATAAATCATATGTCATTACGTACAACAAATATATTCGTACAAAATAATCGTATTGTTTTAACTGATTATGGTTTATTACCATTAAGTAAATGTTATCGATATAATAATCAACCAGCTATAATAGTTCCACGTGGATGGCTTAGTTATTTAGCACCGGAATTAATACGTAAACTTGATCCACGTGATGAACAAACTTTACTACAACATACACCACAAACAGATGTTTATGCATTTGGGTAAATAAATATTATTTTCTTTTAATGATCATAGAAATATTTGTATTTTTAGAACGGTTTGGTATGAACTTTTATTTCGAGAATTTCCATATGCAAAACAACCATCGGAATATATTATATGGAGAGCAGGAAATTCACTTAAACAACCATTGAGTAGTGTACATATTAGTAAAAATGCTAAAGTAAGTAATAATCATATATTTATTATCTGAATACTCAGAATAAAATCATTCCTAGGAATCTAAGATTTTTTTAAGTAGTATGGTAATTTAAAGAACATAGGATCTAGCTTATACTATTAGCTTTTTTAACGGATCATTTCTGACCCAGTCTCCGTCAAATTTTCATACAATGAAGATATTTTATTGTTTTGTATCTTTCAAAAACAGGATGTGAGGTGAGTATAGGATGACCTTAAAACGCAAAAAAAGTCTTGGGACTCCTAGGGTTAATGACGTTTTCTTCAAGAAAAGAGAAAGTGGATCCTAATGGATTTCAATAAGTTAAAATTAAAAAAATGAATCTTCAGTTTTTTAAAAGACGATTATGCTCAGATGGAGAGTATTGACGATATCATATTTCAAATTTTAATAATAAATACCTGTATATCATAGGATATTATCAATCAATGTTGGTCATTTGTGCCAGATGATCGACCGGATTTTGCAATGTTATGTAAATCTTTATCAAAAATGCCAAGTAAACGAACATTAGTTCGATCTCCATCAACACCACTTCAACATCATGGACATCAAGTATCAAATCCACTTTTTAATTGATAAATCCTCGATATATATATATATATTATCATTATTTTTATTTGCATTCCTCTCGTTGTAACAAACAGGGATTTCTAATCAGTATAAAATTATCATTCTGTTTCTTTGTCATATAAAAACCGAATATTTCGTTTACAAAAAAAAACCAAGACAATTTTTAATTACGTGCAATAACAAATTGAAGTATTTTCGTTTTCCTGAGCTGATAAATATTGTTGTGTTTTTCTTTTTTTTCAAATCCCTGTTGTGAATATAAGTGACAATGTTTGTGTCTTTTTTTTCTTACTCGTATCTCTACATATGTAATATTTATAATATCAAAAAATAAGTGATGAGCCATATTAATATTTTAAAAAAGAAACGTAACAGAACAGAAAAAAACCGTATTTGTGCCATTTTTGTTGAGCCATCTTTTCTTTTCAAGTCGTTGTTATTTATCTGAATGTATTTTATGAGTAAAACTCATATTGCTTCTGGTCTTTGTACAAAAAAAATATTCGACAGTGTGTTTTTTTTCATATTTGGCGTTTTTTTTTCTTGCTCGTTTACTTCAATAATATAAGATCGATGTGATCATAAATATCACTTATATATATATGTATATTTATATTCGATACGCAGGATTAGATATAAAAAGTAATATAATAAATGTTTTGAAAATTTTTTTTTCACTGCAGACTAAATGCACAACAATAATTAAAGACGATGTACATCTGGAAAAGCATTAAGTACAGAAGCTTGATTGGACTTCTGATCAGATTGTTTTTGAGAACTCGATGGAAGAGAGAAAACATTCATTGAAATAGGATGTGTTTTGAGTTCATCGTCAGCTGGCTGAAAAACACTTTCAAAAAGAAATTCTTTAAATCGTTTGGCATAAAAATCAGCTTCAACTATAGAACGATCATCAACAGCTTCTCGATTTTCAACTGTTTGATATGATCGTTGCATAACTTTACAGATATCAAATCTAAATTTTTTAAAATGAAATTAAACAAAAAAAGAAGAAAAGTTTAACTTACGTTTGTAATAAATCGATAATACCAAAAAATAGAAGAAGACGTTCACCTTTTTCATTAACTGCGGGAATACCACTATAAATAAATATCAATTATTTTTCAATGAACGAAGTGTTATCATTTGACAAAAAAGAAATTCGTTAGATGGGGTCGGTGAACGATGAGCACAGGAACTTGAAGCACATAAGTGTTTACGTCCATAAGATCGACGAAAACGAAGAAAGTCAAGGCAAATATGAATCGACATGGATATAGGAATCTATCGATGTCATCTTTTCCGGGCCAGCGCCCTCACCCACACTCAGCTGTTTGTGTGCTTAAGTACTTTTGTGCTCATCGTTCCGGTTCCCGGACAGTGTATGCATGTGGATATACAATGCACCCTCACTGAGCCATACGCCTGTGACGTTTTGTCCGTTTACCGATAACATAAATTTTGTCAACAGAAAAAATGTGTTTGCTAAAGCTGTATTCGTTATTTAAACTTACCCAAATTCTTTGGAATTCTCTGTATCATATGTTGATACTTCTTTAAACCCAAGACCTAATGTTTCAATTGGTTTTTTAAATTTTAATACTAATTTTGGTTTTTCATCTTTATTTTTCTTATCGCCTTGATCAATGTCTTGTGTCATACCAATCAGAAATGTATCACGAACATTACCCAATAATGATTCAAGTGGTGTAACACGTATTGGTTTTACTTGATTATCCATATTATGAACAGCTATTGAAAAAAAACAAATTAAAGAAAATATATATAGTTGTTTTTAAATATTACTTAAAAGTAATGAATAATCCATAATATTCAGTTTTTCTAAAAATTCTACATCACGTGTAAGAACTTCTTTTAAATGATAATATACACTTTTAGGTAATTTCAAACCCTTTGGATGTATTTCACGAAAATCATTATCTTTAAATGTTGCTGATGTTTTCATTTTTTCTTGTGCATTTGCATCACGTCCATAAGATGAACCTTTTAAATCATATTTTTCATGTATTTCAATTTTTGTTGGAATAAAATTTTGAAATATTGCAAAACGTAATGTAAATGAATCAACTGTTATTTTAGTTTGTTCAGATAAATATGGTATATAACCAAAACTACCAAATAATTTAGAAATAAATGTACCAGGTGTACGTTTAACATAATTTAAATATTCATTTAAAAATTTCTGTTCAATAAATTTTGCATCATAATCACGTACAGTTTTTATAAGAAATGTTGAATCCGATGTAAGATAAAGAAGTGAACCGGAATTCGATGGATTTACTATTTCTTTAAGTTCACCTTCACATACATGTTCCTTTAATGTCAATGGATCAATACCATAAATATCCATTAAAGTACAAAATATATCAAGTCCATATGCTTCAATATCAAAATCAGGTAAAGAATGTGGTCTTGTTACTTGAGTACCACCAGCTGGGAATTTCTCTCGTTGAATATATTCAGATGTATGGGCAGTTTTAGCAATCTGACAATCAAGAAAATGACCAATACCTAGTATGATAAATCAGATAGAAATTATTATCTTCTGACACACACGTCGAGTTTACATACCAATTTGAAGTGCATGTCGAATATGTTCACTTTGTACAACACCTGATGAAATTAATGTTTGTAATAATTTTTGTTTTGCAAGTGTTCCTGTTGTGTCTGTCACTGATGAAACATGTTCTTGGACAGTTGTTATGATTGCACTACTTTTTTCTTTAATAAATCCTATTAAACGTTCAG
The DNA here is from genome assembly GCA_905250115.1 of Adineta steineri. Classification (NCBI taxonomy): domain Eukaryota; kingdom Metazoa; phylum Rotifera; class Eurotatoria; order Adinetida; family Adinetidae; genus Adineta; species Adineta steineri. Next base: position 180,384 of record CAJNOI010000139.1, read on the forward strand.
CCATTTGATATTTTTCACAATGAATAAGTTAGAATAAATAAAAAATACTATCGTCTAGAAACACCTTTATATATATATATATATTGATTAATAGAAAATGTATGCTTGTTTTTATTCACATCATTAACACTTTTCTCTCACTGACAATGACTCACATCAGATATATTATTGATTATTTATATATAATCGAGAAATAAATACAGTTACTTTTATGTAATTTCATACTAAATCAAGAATAAAAAAGAACATAATTGACTTATTTTCTATTAAAATGCAGAACAGAATGCTAAAGAAAATATATAAAATTATATATATATTTATGGTTGCCAAAAAAAGTAACAGAACGGTCATTGAGTTCGTTCGTCTATACTTGTTAGATAAAGATGGAATCAATTATCTCCTACACTCTATTTCAGATTAGTTTTTTCATGTGAAAATATTCATTTTTCACTTCAAACTTTTTTCTATTATTTTTTTTCTTTTTTCTTTAATCTTTTGTACACATTTGTCTTTTTAAATATGAAAAGAACGTATTTATTATAGAGGCATTGCTTAGTTAACGAACAGTGTTATGGCTACCATTGTTGAAAAAAAAAAGAAAAAAGACAAATCAAAGTTAAAGTAACTAAGAGATGAGTGGTAATGATGCTGCTCGATTTTTTGATACATCCGGTTGTTTAAATCTAACACGTCCAACAACTGGTACACCAGTTCTATCATCATCAACATATCAACGTAATGGACGTAGACGACCAGTCAGTAGTTCAATACAAAATCGAGGTCAATTAAAAATTGATTTATATAATTTTGATAATATTGATAACGCCGATTCAAAATATGTATTAACAAGTCCGCGTTCACTTGAAGCTTGTGCTCGTCTTAATATCAAGGTATGAAAAAGTATTTTCTTTGAATAATGAATTATAAAATATGAATTTATAAATGTAGCCTGTTATATTACTTCCAAAACGGTTAGCTGATGTTCAAGATGATATTGGCTCAGAAAAAGTACGACTTTCAACTTTAGCTGATGTACGATCTCAAATGGAAGTTGATCGATTAGGTTTGAAAGAATTGTTTTTTGAAAAATAAAAATTTGAAAATATATTCTAGCAAATCTACAACGTTGTCGAGAGCAACGTGAGAAAATTATTCGAGAAGAAGCTCTCGTATATGCACCATCAACAAAAATGGTTGATCCTCGTAAGATTTTTTTTTATAAAAAAATGAATTCTATAATTTTATTTCTTAAGAACCATCTTCTGTAAATGATGGCTCAATACGACGGTAAGATATATATACAAAAGAAATTGATTTTTATCTATATACAATATCTTTCTATATAGAACATATGCAGAAACAAAATTTAATCCATCGAGTTCTCTTATTCATGGTCTCGAACAACCAACAACAATCAGCAGTGTTCCAATGCGTTCAGAATCGAATACAGCTATACGATTTTCTGAATATGATGCAAATGCTCAATTACCACCAAGACCAACATCATCCGTTCGTCCAACTGTATCAAATTCTATTCTTAAATCTTCAAGTGCTCGATGGCCGCCACCATTATCATCTTCATACTATCAAGATGATAATCATGAAGATCAATATGATCCACGTGCATCAACATCAGCTAATTTTGTTGATGATGTTCAACGATTGGTTAGTTTATTAAATCATTCACAAAAAAAACTAATTATTTATTTTTAGAATAAAAGTCTTCAACGTATGAGTACATCCGATAGTGGATCAAAACAACATAAAAATGATCGATATATGTTAGAACTAATTTTTTTATTAGATTTCATCTAAATATTTTTATATTTAGGAATGGTCTTGAAAATGTTAAACAAATGATAGAACGACGTGCAACACATTCAGCAGTTGCAAATGATCCTGAAACTGCCGCTTTTGAAAAGAAACAATATGAAGTTTTACTAGGACAGTATGTACATTATATGTCCTATGACAAGAAAATTATATTTCATACATCATCTATATATACTATTTAGTTATGATCATGAATTAAAAATTCAAAAGGCAAGAGAAAATGCACGTCGAGCAGATGCTGAAAAACAAGTTGAACGTTATCAATCATTATTACATGATTTTTCAGTAAATTATAATATATATTAACTGTAAAATATTGATTATATTTACCTAGGATCAATCAATGGCTGATGAACGTCGACAAAATGAAATTCGTCGTAAAATTAATAAACTTCATCATTCACGACAACTTTATGAAACATTACAAGCAAAAAATTATGAACAGTATGTAAAGAAATATTCTTGATTTTATTCTATAGTTATTATTCTTCATAGACAAATGGCAGATTTACAAAAACGTCGTTACGAATTACAGAATGAAATGGTACGAAAAGATCGACGTACAAAACATTTTGTTAAAGAGAAAAAAGATACAATGAATTTAGTAAGAATTGTTTTTTTGTTTCGATATTTTTTTCTTATTTTATTCTAATAAACATTAGTCTCGATCATTGGCTAAATCATCACAAGATCTTCGAGAATATTTACGTGAAACAAATGAAAATTTTAATGAAAGAGCTAAAAAAGCAGAATTAACAAGTAGTATTTTAGTTAAAAACACAAAAGTACCTGTTAATCGACGTCATTTACAATCATCAATTCGAACATAACAGAAAATATTTCAAATGTTTAGTTTATATACACACAAAACAGTATTTATAACTCAAAAAAAAAACGTGAATTTTTCTACTTGTTTTTTTCATATAATAATTTTTGGTAATAGCAATCTATGCTCTAAGCCATTTTTTACAGCTAGTATATCCATGTGTTTTCTCTTTTTTTTGTTGGTTTGTTTCTTTTCTATATTTGTATGTATGTAGTTCAGTCGTGTGTGTGTTTTTTTTCATACAAAATGTTGTAGCGAATTTTAATTTCTATATAGATTTATCAGGAATATATTGATGGCTGCTATTATTTCAAAATGTGTTTTTTTATTAGAAACTTGAACATATAAGATGAACCTGTAATGACTGATTCCAGTTATCATTCTTTTTGAGCGTTCTACAATACAAGTGTTTGGGATTTTTATAGTATCTGATGTCGTAAAGATGTGGGTAGCACTTAAGTCGAATGATTTAGAAAGAGAAAATAGATAAATAATTTTTAAAGAAGAGACCGACATCTATGAAAAGTGTTGTAACAAGTAAATATTAAACCAATCGAGTAAATTATGTTTCGCTGGCTCACTGCGTATACATACATACATCAATTTTCCTCTTTTTCATATAAACTACGCATATTTAAGAAAGCTTTGATTTGTCTATAAAGAAATTAAATGGAAGAAACATTTCCGAAACTTTTCGATTGTCCTGATTATCTTCAAGGAAAATATTGTCATGCATTATGTAACTATCGTCATCAAACAGAAGAAGAAAAGCAAGCGAGTATGTTTTCTCAAGTTTATATTTTAAATATTCATTATTTATTTATAATTCGTAGTCAAACGATACCATGAATCACTTGAATTAAAACCAAATCCAAGAAAATCTAAACGATTTGGTCCAGTGAGTGGAAACAAAAAATATGTCTTCTTTAATTCTATATCTATGTTTTTGTTTAAAAGGTTTATATCATTGCTGGACCTGAACGATCAGGTATAATTTAAAATCTATTAATTTCTCAACATTTTTATTTTTCTTATGTAAAGGAGCATCATGGTTATTTAATGCTGTTCGTTTACTTCTTATACATCAAGAAAGTCCATCTGGTCCAGCAGATAGTTATCGTTTAAATCATATAACAAAAAATGATATCGAAACACGTTTAATTGAAGCAGGTGGTCGACCATTAGTTGTACGAACAATGCGTATACCTGATTCAGATTGGGCAGAAAGTCTTGATCTCTCTGGACATGGTTATATGGTATTCGTTTCTCATCGAGATTTACGTGATGTTATTGATGATTGTTTAACAATTGGTAAAAAAAACACATTGTTTTCAAAAAATAAATAATTATTTCTACTTAGGTTGGATGAAACATGATCTTGGAGTTATTTTGTCAAGACTCAGAGCATATATGACTTCATTTGAATATTGGCGTTCAATTGCTAAAGGTGATTTTCGTTATGAGAGTATACATAGTGAACCAGTTGAACAAGTAAAACATCTTGCACGTTTAATCGGTCTTGAAAGCACGAACGCTGAACATATAGCAAGAGAAATTTATTCATTAAGACCTGGTCAAGCTGTTGGACCTGATCAAGTGTATGTTAATACTTTTTATTTTCAAAAATGAATTCAGACTTTAAAAAAATCATTTTAGATCAAAAATGTGGCCAGCTCAACGTGTTATTGAAGCATCACGTGCAGATGGTGATGATGATAGTGAAAAGAAAATGGATGTCGATGGAAAGGACGCAACAACAACAGTTGTTGTTGTACCTCTACAAGCAAAATTATTGGAAAGTGAACGAAAGAAAATTCGTGAAGCTCATGCCGATTATCATGATCGTTATGGTTACGTCTGAATAAACTACAAGCAATCCTTTTATTCTAAGTCAGATATAAACATTTTCAAAAATCTCGAAATGATTTTTATAACTATCTGGTGTATATATAAATATATTCGTTTTTTGTTCTCATTTCTGTTATATTTAACTATTATATAAACATGCATACAGTGTTATTCGTAAATTTTATGTCTTAACAAACTAAAGATTTAACAACTGATGCATTGAATATTTTTTATATACAATTGAAAAATGGAAGAAAAAATAATCGTTGACATAGTAGAAGATAAAGGAATGAAAGCTTGAAATATTTTGAATGTTTTAAACAACAATCATTCTTTTTATTACAGATTCTTCGTTTCTACGATAAGTATTCGAAAAAACGATTATCAACATATTAATTTTCTTTTGCATTATTATGTTATATTCTGGTAAATAAAATTCAAAAAAACGACTCCTTATGCATTCATCGTAACAAAATGCAACAGTAATATATATATAATTAAAGTTCGGAAGCCTTTGAAAAACAGACATTTGAGTATCTCTAAAAATATCGAGTTTAATTCGATCAAACTTTTTGTTTCTTGTGAACATTTTTAGTATAAAAAAGAAGTGTAACGAAAATGATAAATATTTTGAAGAATATGTGCAAAATTAATTTAATATGCTATTTCTTATCTCTTACAGCGTCTTCTTGACATTCTTGATGGTATAAAAATTTCGAGTACCTTATATAATCAAATTTTTTTATAATTTTGTTTCTTCTTTACTATTAATTAGTAATGAAATATTGCTGATAGTTATCGATTGGAATATTCAATTAAAAATTATTGTGATTAAAAGGAACTATTTCGAACTTTGACACGGTTATGAATAAATAAGAATTACATTATAGATACGAGCATATAAAAACATGCATCAAGATATGTCTTTCTTATCTTTTGTTATTATTTCTACCATCATTCCATTATCACTTGTTATTTTGCTTGTGTCACATACTTATTTTACCTGCATATTCATATGGCTGCCCCAATACCAACATATCAAACATTAACTACAGTAAATTTTCTTTTAGAAAACATTTCTTGTATTTTATAATTTCTTAAGGTTGAAGCATTTCGAAAAGCAGTTAATGAACATTTTGCAAGTAAATATATTTCTTATTTTATATTTTTCGTATCTTTTTTTGTGTTTTTCTATAGAACAAATTAACGAAGGTCAAGAATATGATGAACGTGATATAAAACGTTTTAATGAAATAGATGAATATGCACTTATGTTTGTTCGACATGCACAATATGGTAAAACATTTGATGAACAAAAAGGATTTTATCATTTTAACGAAGCAATGACATGGCGAAAACAAAATAACGCCTATGGTAAATGAATATTTACATTTATTCCAAACAAGATTAGGATTTTTAGATATTTCAACTGATCGATTTCCATCGAGTTATTTTGATCGACATGCAGTATTTTATAAAAATCATGATGTTAACAATAGTCGAGTTTGTAAGTTTTCATTTTATGTATACATATGTTTTTAGAATATATATTTTATTTTAATTTGATTTAGTAAATTGTATTATTCGTGTTTTTCATAAAGGACAAGAAGATAATGAAGCTGTAAAACGTTTTATAATCTATAATTTTGAAGAACAAATACGAAGTAATCCTGGTCAACGAATTGCTATTTTATTCGATATGCGTGAAACAGGTCTTGGACATTTGGTTAGTTTAATATCCGAAATTTTCTCTTCATTATATTATCGTTTTTGATATTTATTAGGATTATGATCTTATTAAGTTCATTATCAATAGTTTAATGTATCATTATCCTGGATTACTTTGTATGTTGATTTTTAGTTTGAAAGTAAATCATATTTTGTTTTTCGTTTATAGCATATATGCTTATATTTAAACTTCCATTTATATTACAAGGTAATGTTCATATTTTTATAAGAAAATTATTTTTATTGATTTGTGTTTTGTATAGCGGCTTGGAAATTAATTAAATCATGGTTACCAACTGAAACACAAAATTCCGTTATATTTGCTAATGAAAAAACGATTACAAACTATATACCAGCTGATCAATTACCAAAAGCAATGGGTGGTACTAGAGATGAAGAACTTTAATTTTATCGAAAAAAAAAATTTATTTATGCTTTTATTGTATACAATAAATAATAAAATTAACTGATAAACGACAATATTTTTTTTTCCACAATATAAATTCATTATACGAAGTATTTTTTCAATATCTATTTGTAGAAAAAGACAATAGATTGTATCTTCAGAAAATATCAATATGAAGTATATGCACGACAAAAACCAAATGTATGTATTTCAGCATAGTATAGACGAGACTCATATAAAAAATTTAAAAAGAAATATATTTACATTAATATTCTTAACTACACATAATTTATATAGTCATGTCTATAATTTTTCGAATAAGAACACTTTAGTTGTGTCTATGAAAATTTATTAGTTTGAGTTAGATATCTTATCTTAATTTATTTCAAGGTCTTTCATTTTGTTTTATCGCATGATATCGACAAGAGTATGTTCTAATAAACTTTTCAAAATAGATTTTCGATATATGGTAGTGTCTTTAATGGAAGAAGAGTACTTCAATATTTTCATAAATCAATTTGATTCATATAACATATTTTTCTTTTCGAACGATTATTGAAGACTCAGGAGTTATCCAGCAATTTTTTATATTTAATTTCGAAAAATATCGATGTGCTTATTTTGACTAATACAGATCTTAGATATCTGGTTAGTTTTATTATTCCACATATCAATTTAATTTTGATCATATATATATATATTCTGTTTTGTTTACTTATCATTGATTTTAATAAGTAAATCTTTATTTTCTAGATTTTTCTTTTAGCGAAATAAAACGTTCATGATAAATGAACTGAAGCTCAACAAATTATTAAATTTGTCGATAAAAAATCTATTACACAGTTCGTTCAATCTGATCAATTACAAATGACAAGTGCTTCCGTGAGTGATGAACAATAATTGCATTATTTATCCTGATTTTTCAAAAAGCTTTTGCTTGCTAAAAGATATTTCATCATTATACAATTTTTTTTTCTAAATATATATATTTCGACGAAAGGAAATAATAGATCTAATAATGATGAGAATGGAGTGGTTGAGTGAATCCATTAACTTTTTTTTTTCTAATGTAAATTTAAGTCTGAAAGCAATTTAATAAAGTTACTTGAAACCATCTTAAAATATGTCATGAAATATTAGAATACCCATTGGAATTTAATTTTAGCAGGATTCTATTACTAAATATATATCTGGTATTTTTTTCAATCGGAATTGATGAGGTTAGTTTTGTTCTATACTATCTTATTGTGTTCATCTGTAGAATATTAAAATCATTTGAATTTCCCATGAGAATAACAAGTTTATACATTCTTATAGTTAGACATGTCGAAAAAATGAATATTGACTTGATGATTCTTCTAATTTTCTTTTTTATTAACAAAAAAATAGAGTTGTCATATCCAGAAATTAGGTTATCACTAGAGAATATCTTATATAAATTAAAAACAAAAAACAAATTATTTTACGAAGTAACGTGTTTAATTTTTTAGAATGTACACAATTCCAATAATATCACGTAAAATGTTTACTGTATATATATATATTATGTAAGTAGTCTTTTTTGTTTAGTTCTTGTATCAATATTTGTTTTTCTTTTACAGGTTAGTTAATATTTAATCATCTCATAATATAAATGTAAAGAAAAAAAATTCATCATTGAACGTTAATGATTACACATTTCAACAATTATTATAAGTTGAAAATTTTGGTCTATTCGATTCAGTCAAATATATATACATATAATAAAACTTCATCTATTCTATTAATCTAACATTATTTATGTTTTCTATTGATAATTATATAGATATTGACAATAATTAGTTTTTTCTCTTCTATTTGACTAGAAGTCATATTCTGATTTGCTAAGAGTCATTACAATAATAAATTATATTGTTAAATTTGATGTATATTCAAAAAAGAAACATTTTCTGTTAAGTGCAAAATCAATATTGATAATGTCTGCTTGATTAGAAAAAGTATCTTTATACTGCAACATTTCCTATGAAAAGATTTTGTTTCTTGTCGTAGTGAAATATTAGTAATAAAAATGTTGAAATATGATAAAGTATATATGAATTATGTATTTTTCTAATCATTAAAATTATGATTATTTGAAGAAAAAAACTTATTTGATAAATTTTCAGATGATATACAAGAAAATTTTGTGAACTGAGGTAACACTTATAACGAAAACATAAAAACATTTCTTATCGTATGTTATTGTTTTCCTTTTTAAGTCATACTGATTCATTCTGTGTATCTGTTATCAAATTTCAGTGTGTGTGACATATCCTTCTTGCTCTTTACTTTTTCTCCTATTTTATCACATGGCGTCATCGATTCCAACTTTTCAAACGTTAATTTCAGTATAATTCCTTACAAATTATTCGAATCAAATAATTTATTTTTTTTTCATTCAAGGTCAATAAATTTCGAGACTTAGTCAATAGAAATTTCGAAAGTATAATTCTAATTATTTTATTCTAAATAATATTTTTGTTTTGTTAGAACAAATAAATGAAGGTCAAGATTATGATCCACGTGATCTTCAACGTTTCAATGAAATAGATGAATTTACAACCATGTTTATTCAACATGGACAATTTGGCTCAAGTTTTGATGAAGATCGAGCATTGAAAATTTTTAATGCATCAATGAGTTGGAGAAAGGAACATAGTGTTTATGGTATTAGTGTGATTAAAATAGAACTAATATTTTTTTTTATAGTTGTGTAAATATATTTTTCCATTTTCTTAGACATCTCTACAGATGAATTTCCTGCCAATTATTTTGATCGACATGCAATCTATTTCAAAAATCATGACATGAACAATAATCCATTACGTAAATAATATAACTCTTCTTCTTTTTTTTTTTGTCTAATTAAATTTCGGTTCTTATCTATTTTGCTATAGTTCATTTTGTCGTTCGAACATTTGTAAAAGGTCAAGAAGATAACGAAGTTGTTAAACGTTTTGTAATATATAATTTTGAAAGACATATTCGACGTCATCCGGGTCAAAAAATTGTTATTCTTTTCGATATGAATGAAACTGGTCTTAAACATTTAGTTAGTTTTGATTCAAAAATATTTATCGAAATAAATTTTCTTTCTTTTCATAGGACTATGATTTGATTAAGTTTATTATTGGTTGTGGACAAATTTATTTTCCTGGCTTATTAGGTATATATATGTTAATGCGTATTTAATCCGTTGATTTTTTAAATGTCATTGATTTTAGCTTATATGATTATCTTCAAAATGCCATTTATTTTATCAGGTAAATATTTATGTTTTTTGAAGATAGATAAAAGAATTGTATTTTTTTGTTGTTAGCTGCATGGAAAATAATTCGTTCTTGGTTGCCTACTGAAGCAGAACAATTTATTAAATTCGTTGATATAAAATCAATCACACAATTCGTGAGAACCGATCAATTGCCGACAGCAATGGGCGGCACTGTGAGTGAAGAAAATTTGATCCAATTAGGGACATATACTATATTCACGCAGAGAAAAACGACGCTATTTGCTTTTTATTTCCATCTGATACATGCAACGCATTTTAGCATGGTTCAATAGATAAATAGATATATAGTTCCTGCTGACTTTTTATAGGATTTTATTGTTTCCATATCCGTTTTTTTCTCTCATTCTCAACAGCATGTAAATATAACAAAATTTACTCCTACTACCACTACTATATTTATATATACACACGCTACGGACATTAGTATAGAGATACAAATGTTGTTGTTATTCCATTTCTTTGTTCTATCTCAGTATTACCGTTATTTCTTCTTCTTCTTCTTCTTAGTTTTTTTTTCTTCTTCTCTTCTATTTTTATCGACTTCGCTATATGCGTCATCGTTTTTCATCTCTCTTATTTCTCGTCCTGTTATTTTCCATCAGAATCGAGCATATAGGCACAAAAAAAAAATGAGTAAAGCTTGTTACTCCGTTTTTCTCAGTATGAACGACACAACGACAACTCTACCAGTGTTAACATCAATAGCAGCAGTGAAGACGACGAAGAAGAAAACGACAATAAAAGAAGAATGTCTAGTATACTACTAGTCACAACAACGACAGCAGCAGCAATAACAACAACAACAAACGTTTTTCAGATTATTTGATAACTTACAATGATGTTCTCTAGTGTCTTATCTATCTAACCATGTCAGACAAAACTCTCAATCTAAATAATGTATGTGAATAGAGAATGCGAACATGTTCGATCAAAGTGATAGAAGATTTATCTGTCCTACTCATTAGATTTACTGTTCTTCTTTTTGTTATTTTTTATGTACTCAGATTATAAATATTTGAATGATGATTTTTATCTGAGTAAATGAAAACTAATCGAGTAATTATATTGCATTCATTCAGGAAATAATAAATGCCATAATAAATTAAAAAACATTTTTTTTTCTTAATTAATAAAAATAATATAATCTGATTTTTCTATTTCAGGATACAACAAATTATATTCATGATCCAGTAAATGAAGCTGTTGAAGATTCAATGAATATCAATTCAAAGAAAAAAGTAATTCAAGATTTTTTCATTAAATTTTAATTATATTTAATTATGTTATTAGGTTACTTTTGCTGATACTGGTTCACTTGATTTATCCCTTCCCTCATTAGCATCAATAGACGCAATAACAACAACTGATAATACATTTAAAGTTGAATTATCACCTCATGATGATCCACTTACTCCAGAAGAACCTAGTGGTTTCTTATCTACATCAGATTCATCACACCCGATAACTCGAAAAGTAAATATTTCAATGTAAATATATCAATAAATTTTTTCTATTTAAATAAATATTAGTCTATTCTACAAAAACCAACACTATTAAATGGAAATACAGGCGAAGAAAAAGTTTATCATGGTCTTGCAATAAGGTTTGAATATTAAATCTTAAAATTAAATTTCAAAAATAAAATATTCTTATTTTTAGACCTTACGATGAAATGATTTTTGAAAGATTAGATGCACCACCACATGGAACAAATGATTGTATTCAAACATTAATATTAACAAATATGGGTGATAAAATCTTAACATTTAAAATTAAAACCACATCCCCAGATAAATTTCGCGTTAAACCAGGATGTAGTCTTCTTTATCCAGGTGAAACAGCGACTATAACCGTTTATTTATTGAAAGGTTAGCTTCATATATATTTTGTATGAATTTATATTTATAGAAAACATTTTCTATTTAGCATTTTGTACATCAACAAGTAACATAAGTAAAGAAAAATTTTTAGTTATATGGACATTAATTGGACAAGAATTAAAACAAGCACAGCTAGTTGATTTTTGGAAACAAGTTCCAAGCTCTGTTCTTTATGAACATAGGTATTTTATCTTCTATATAAATGTATATTATAAATAATCATTATAATTTTTAATTATATAGACTAAAATGTTCATTTGGTGGTGCCAATAGTAGTAGTAATAGCAAAGCGCCATCTGTAATAACACCCAGCCCATCGACTGAACCAAATTCTTCACGTTTACCAGTAACTACTTCTGATTCTTCGATAACTGAAATGCAAAAAATAGTAAGGAATTTTTAGTTTTATGTTTATTTACAAATTTTCTGTTTTATTTTAGTTAAAAGAATCAATAATATTACAAAAAACGACGATTGCACAAACATCAAAACAATTACAACGAATTCAGTATCTTTTGTCAATAATTTTTGCACTTTTAATTCTAATTTTATTATGGGATGTGTATAAATACTTTTTTTCTTATTCATCATCATCATCATCTCCTCCAAAGACTGATTTATGAAAAGAATCATGTTTCTTTTTTTTTGTTCTATTTTATATTTGTGCTAGATTATAAACGTATGGTGCTAATTATAGAAAAGAAACGCAACATACAGATACTGATGATGACAGACATAGAAATTAACTTAATAAATAAAGTATACGTTCTATTTTTTAAATATTATCTAATATAAATGACAAGTAAAACGACAAGATTGACATGAAGGTGTATTAAGAGAACTTGTAGAATAACGAAGGCAATTATGTACTTGACAGGCGAAATGAATAAGGGGATAAGAGACCATTATAAAAGATTAATTTAGATATTATAAAGAAAAATGAATCAATTATGTTTTCTTTACTATACATGTCGGATCTCTTTAGATTCTATATAGAATGTTTTGTAAGTTCTCAAGATTATCTTATTCTTTCTAAAGTAGAAAAACCCTATTTATCTTGACTATTATTGCTTATCAAATCATTCATCTCGTATTCCCTAACGTACTTTTTTTCATTCGCATATATGATAACAGATTACAGAATTAGTAAGGTCTACTTGACATCGTCTATAGTATCATTTTTTTTTTATTTGCATCAGAGCATTTTCTGAATATATGAAGGTATATATTTGTTCTAATTACTATGTATTTGATGAGAAACAGGCGATAAGGTTTCTTACAGGAATTTTCCATAGAATTTATTACATGTATATTTATTAAACAATATGATGTTCGATCTTAATTTACTCGTCTCGAAGATCTCATGTAAGAACACAATAATTACTGTATGTTATGAAAATATTAATAAATAATAATATTCATGTTATAATAAAACTAATATTAGTATAATGAACGGGGAAAAAATAACTGATTCTTTTCTTTCTCAATCTAAATAAAGCTTTATTAATTTGTAGTTTTGTTTTTCTCGAATATAATGAAGATTATATGGTAGATTTCTTTTGATTATAACATCGCATAAATAATTATTGTCAACTGATTGTATTCATTTTAAAGGATAATATTACAAGAATGACCATAGTTTTATAGAAGAAGTATTTATAGCAAAATGTTTTAGACATCATTAGCATTTTTGAGCAACAATGAGTTGCATAGAATATTGAAATATTTGAGTTCGGCTATATAGTAAATTGCCTATACATGATAAATGATATATTCAATAATTGATGATTTTAATAATCTAGTCAACGTAAAATAGCACGTATGTGTTTTGATTACAAATGGAAACAAATATAGTGATACAATTGAATAATATTGTAGTTTTCGTAAACTTAACAGTTATCGTTTTCATTTAGTTCCAACTGATTTTTACGTTAATATGATAAAGTATAGAAGTTTATTAAACAAATTAGAATATTTTCTTTACATACTCAATGTCGAACAAAATATAATTGATGATCTTGGAATGATTATTAGATTAGTTTGTATTATTCGTGACAGAGATAATGAGTAATAAATGACTATTGATGAGAGAAAAGAAAAAACAAAATATTCTTCTTGGGAAACTGTTACGATCCAATATGAAACTGATATATTTTTAAATGTTTTTCACATAAATTAGCTTATTTCTAGTTTATTGATTAAATGAAAAAGAACAAATGTTAAGATAAATAAGAAAAATGAAAAGAAAAGTGCATAGTTCTATATTATCGCACATATTCAGCAGGAAGGACATAGATTTTATCATCATAATTTAACGCAGATGCATTGTCATGAATTCTTCTTTTGTTTCATATCCATCCCAAACACCTTTCGATGCTGGTTTATGTACACGTTTGTAATTGACTCCCCACCCTGAAAGGGGTGATGTTGAACGAGGTGATGCAGGCATCGATGATGATTCATGGATTGAAGAATCGACAGAGGATACACTATTGGTGCGGAATTCTCTATTTAAATATATGGTTATATTTTATCTATTAAAAATATCTTTCTTACTTGGGAAAAGTATTGATTTCAGCCATAATTCTCAATTAATTCTTAGATAATGAAGAATGTCAAAGAAAAAATGAATAGAAATGAAAGTAAAGAACAAATGAAAAGAGAAGAGAAGTTGTTAAACGAAAATATAAGTTTCAATCTTTAAGAACAGCTTTACCAAGTGATGATGCAGGTTGCTATAAGAAAATGAAATTTTGTTATGGATATTTTATGAATAAGAATGTGAACATACATTTTTCCAATTTTTACGAACAGGTTTTGTAGCACGTTTTGAACTAATCATTCAAAAGCACAGGATAAATTGAGAAGTCTAAAAAGAATAAAATATATCATCAGTAAGGTGTGGTTTTTGTTTTCTTGTGTGATAAGAGATATACTTACAAAGATATGTGTTTGTTTTTATGAAATATTCGACTATGAATAACTGATATAAAAGAAACTGTTGTCGGTTTATATACAAGTAGAGATATGTGTTAAATAAAAACTGCGCAAATGAAAAATAAATATGAGATAAGAAAAGTTTGATTCTATGCTGATGAAACTTGGTATTTTATCATTTCGTCAGCGCGTGATATGCATTTTCTCGAAGCATGAATTTATTTGTTGTATGACTTAGTAAAAGTTGGTAAAAGTCTTTTGTAAATATTTGTATCGAGATGATGTGTATCTAAAACGTACTCAAATATCGCTTCATTTACATTTGAAAAACTAATACGTAGAAGTACTGAGTAGACAGGATGTCAAAATTTAAAGACGAATATTTAACATAAAAATTACGAATTAAATTTGTTCATCAGTACAAATAAAAGTATTCATGTCTGTATGAACTATTACTGCTGGTTACGAGTACAGATCATATTCCATATTAAAATCAATTAAATTTTATTTATTTTCTGTTCTAATTCATAAATCTAGACATTATTTTACAAAATACAAAAAAATACAATAACGTAAAAATAAAATCAATTTGAAATTGAATCATCGTGCGCTTGATAATACATTCGAGATTGTTGTTGTTGTTCAGCAATAAACTTAAAAGAAAGTTTTTAATAGATTTTTATTTGTCGTTATAAAAATAAGAAATAATTTACTCGAAGTGAATTATCTTTTGTAACGTAAACATGTTCAGGTCGTATACTTCGTATTGTTGATTCATAATAAGTACGTTGTAAATGAATAAATGATCGTAATAGAGAACTTTGTTCTCGAATTAAATCATCAACTGCTAATAAAACTGGATTAGTTGTTAATAGAGACTGAAGAACATTTGGTTCAATAACAGATCGAATAAGTGATGATGGACGAGCTTCATTTAAATCATTTTGATTAATTAAATAGATTGAATGAACTACAAAAACAAAAATACATACAATTGAACAAATGAAGAACAAACCTTGATTTAAAGAGGATTGAAATGGAGCAGACATAAGATCAACTTGTACTCCGTGATCATCTGTTAAGACTTTTCGTGTAGGTCTATTTGAATAAAAGAATAAATCAAATCTTTTAAGTTCAATAAAAGAAAAATTATTATTACTGTGATTGATTTTCTACACGAGTTTTCGGTTTTGTTGGTGCTCGTGGTGTTGAAGTTTCTGTTGGTATTACCGAAGAGAAATCTTCTGAATAACTAGCTACACTAATTTCTTCCGGAATATCTTCAACTTTTGTATTATCATCGTCACTAATATCTGATACTGTTCGTTGTATATGATGAAATTTAGTTGATGGTGATGCAGGTCTTTTTATTGTAACTACTGGAGATATTCGTCTTGGAGATTTCTTTTTAGCATCAGGTTTTACTAATGGTTCATCATTCATTATTAAATTGTCAAACATATTGTTAGCAGGTGATTCACTAATATATTCAGTAATAGGAGTAGTATCATCTTCATCGACAGTATCAATAGCTGTCGAGATTGATTCAGTTTCTGAAGGAACTGTTTCGTCATAATCATTCGTAGGTTTGCTTGCTATTCGTACACGTCTTGGAGTTGTAGAACGAGACATTTTTGTTGGAGTTACTACACGTTCATCATCAGCTAAAATCAAATAATAAAATATTCGTATTATGTATTATTCAGAAAAAGAAAATTTTACTTTGAACTTCAACTAATTCTTTTGAAAATTGCACAAAATTTTCTTTTTCTCTTGCAGTATATTCCTAAAGATACAAAAAAAACAAAAATGGAATAAAAAACAACAGTATTTCATTGAGATTTACTTTTGGAGATTTTAAAATACTTTTTCTTGGTGTTAAAATTGGTGTCTTTCGATCTTCACTCAATGAACCTTCACCAAGAAAATCTAATGATGAATCATCTTCTGTATCAATTACTAAAAAGAATATCATAGAATTATGTATAATGAATTCTTTTTTTTTTGAACCTGAAGATGATCTTGTATTTTTTTTATGTTTTGTTTTTTTTTCTTCAATTTCACTATTATTTGTTTCACTATTAAGATGTAATAATTCAGGTACTTGATTGTTATTAACAGTATTTGCTGGTTTTTTTAGAAAAGTTTTCTTTCCTGAACCAAATAAATTCTTTGTACCACTTGTTGATGTTGCATCTGAACTTGATTCATCGTCATCTTTAGGTCGATCAAATGCACCTGGTTCTAATTCAATACCTTGAGCATGTAATTGTGTTCGATGTGCAGCACGAGCTAGAATAGTTGATTGAACAAAACCAGTTGATGATGATACTGGTTGAACATTTTTGTTAGAATTTGGTTTTGTTGCCATTCGTGGTGATGAAACATCACGTGGTGAACGCGCTGCACTAATTTTTTCAGTAGTAACAGGTATTGTTGATGATTTCTTAACGAATTTATTTGGTTGTCTAGGTGTACTTGATGAAGTTGTTGTTGTTGAGATATTTTGGTTTTCACCAGAATCAAATTGTAATGAACTATCATCATCAAATGGACTTTTATTTGATGAACGATGATGACGTCGTTTAGGTTTTGGTGCTTGTCGACTGGATTCCATTTCTGAAGGTTCACTAATTGCATCAGGATTTTGAGCATAAACATTTGCTTTCTTTGAAAGATTTAGAAAATCAAAATATATAGAAAAATATTTCAATTAATTTACTCGATCTAAACGTTGTTGTTCTTCTTGAAGACGCTGTTTTCGTTGTTCCATTCGAGCAGCTATATCACTTATTGTTCCTGACATGTTTACAGTTATTTTTTCTTTTCAAAATAAGTTACACAAATAAAGATATATAATAAAATAAAATGATTTTATTTCTATTAGAATAACCATATTCTTTGCTGTTGCTCTAGGTTTCTACCCTCAATAATTCTTGTAAAGTGGCGTCGTTCTATGATTGGTTATTCATTATGAAATGGAACTCTTTTAAAAAATCTGTATTAAGATTTTTTCTTTGAAATAAAAATCAAATTTGAAATTTGAAAAAATTGAATAATTTTATTGTTCAAGGTTATTTATTAGAACTTCTTCAATTAATTCAAGCCATTAGCTTTTTCATCCTTTACTTGTTATCAACATGGGACGTTTTTCTTTTTTTTCTCTTCTTCGTTCATTTCTTTTCTCCCTTATTTCTCTTATACACCATTATTCCCTATGGAGAATAAAAAGAATGAATATGACCGAGAAAGAAGAAAACATCGAGAGACAGGTGTCATCTCTTCTTCTTCGTCTTCGTCTTCTTCTTCTATTATCTAAAAGAAAAGAAAAATCTCAAATGTACTTTCTTTTCTCTGTCTCTGTATCTATATATCATTATAATAAAACAAAATATTTTCAATAAAGATTTGTATGTTCGGAATTTTTTGTTTTATTTTCATTTATTAATTTATATGGATAAGATAAGTTTGTAATCTTTTCTATTTTCTTTCTTTTTTTTTCCTTTTTTCTTCGTTTAAAAGAATTCTGTCGAAGAAAATCTCGAGAGAATTTCAAAAGAGAAAGACGAGCGCTGTGCCACTAGTTGTTTCTCTTTTTCTCTCTATGGCTGTCTGTTTGACGTCGTCGGTTGGTCACTGGGGAGCTCACGTCGTATTGCCTGCCGCAGCTGCATCCCAGGGGAGCTAGTCGACTCTTTTTACGTGTATGTGTGTATATGTGTGTGAAACAGTATGTGGGTAGAGAGAGAGAGAGAATGCATAGATCGACGACAACTGCTGTGTTCGGCACCCCTCCGGGATCGATGGACGAGTGTGTGTGCATACATATATAGAAGGCAAAACGAGAGAGAGAGAGAGAAAGAGGGAAAGATGCACCGAGAGTATGATTAGAACAAGGAGACGCACTCTTCTTGACTACCGAGCTGATTGCAGTATCCTATTCTAGAATAAAGACAAAACTATGTCACGTCGTAAACAGACAAATCCAAGAGCGATAAAACGTGATGGTAAATTTTTTCTTATTTTTTTCTTTGTAACGATTTATCTATTTAATCTTTATTTTCTATATATTCAGTATCTCAAGATGATGATGATGAAAATTCTGAACTAATTACTAAAAGTAAATCATTTTGATTAATGAGAAGAAAAAAAAGAAAATTATGAATTTGTTTTTTTTTTTCTTCCATAGAATTCGCAACAGAATCAATTCGATCGAATAGTATTGATTCAACAGTAACCACCGAAGATGAGCAACAAAATTCATCTATTAAATGTGATAATTGTCAAGAAATATTTTTAACTAGTGAACAATTTAATCATCATCGTCTTTATCAATGTTCTTTTCTCCCAGGTAATTTTTGTGTAATCAACTATTAAATGAATTTTTTATTATTTATTGATATTAAATGTACTGTTTTGTTTTCTTTTTTCGTTTCTATTTTAGACGAAACTAATAGTGATGAAAGTCGAACGTCATCCTATGATGAATATGCTAATCAAACAGAAACAGTAATTTAGATTTTTATCTCTTTTTTTTTCTTTCGAATAGATACATTTTTGTTTTTATTAGATTCCACATGGAATAAGTCAAAATGAAGAGTATCCACATCCATGTGCTTATTGTCATAAAGCATTTTCAAATATGGCTCTTTTACTTAAACATGAACAAGTAAAGAAAGAAAGAAAAACTACTTTCTTTTTGTATGTTATAATTTTTAATTGTTAGGTTCATGTTGAATTAATGCCATTTCGATGTTCATTTTGTGGTAAGTATTCTATTCATCTGACGTTTTTGAAAAAAAGGAGTGATTAATCTTGATAAATTCAAATCTATGAATAGATACAGAGGCGTATCAAGATGCCAAAAGCAAGGGAGGGGCGTAGTGGGGCGTTAGATAGACATAGCATACATTTTTCTGTCTTTGGAGGTAATTTTCGATAGCAATGGGGCGTTACGTCCCCCACCCTCCGGTCGATACGCCCCTGCATAGATAATAAATACTGTGAAGAAAAGTATAGTTAGACTAGTTTTTATATAGATCGTTCGACATTTGAAAGAACTCTATGAAGTCAACTTGATATTGATAAAAAAATTTTGTTTTGACATAAAATGATCAGTATTTTATTATTAGGTAAAGGATTTAAACATCGTCGTAGTTTAAATCGTCATTCAAAATTACATACAGGTGAACGTAAATTTAAATGTACATTATGTGAAAGTACATTTGCACGTTCTGATCATCTTAAAGCTCATATTCGAACTCACAGTAATAGTATTAATAATAATAATAATAATTCAATAACACTCGACAAATCGATAAATCTTGATTTTCAATTAAAAATTCCTACACATACAAAACCTTTATATGAAGAACGTCCAATATCATCATCTAATAATAAAATAAATAAAGATGAAAATAAAACTGAACATTGTCCTTATTGTCCACGTATTTGTCTTGGCGATGATAGTCTTCGTTATCATATTCAAAATGAACATAATCAATCTGTTGAAGACGATTCAAATAATGATCATTTCAAATCTGAACGTATATCTCCATCATCAAATGATACATATTGTCATTTATGTAATGCAAAATTTAATAATCGTGAAAATTATTATGCACATATACGTTGTACACATCCACCATTTCAAAAAACACTCGATCAAATATCTCTATTTCAAATACCATCAATAACAAAACAACCAGATAAAAATGATGATTTAATCTTAAATGAATATGCACTTATTGAAAAAACAATTTGGTGTGATAAATGTAAACGTTCATTTGATTCTATGACAGTTTATTTACAACATTATTCATTTCAACATTGTCTACAAATTATAAAATGTCTTCAATGTCAAGATGTATTTGAAACAATTGATTTATTTTTTAGTCATATTGAACAAACACATCCATCAAAAACAATTGAAACATATAAATGTAAATTATGTAATGCATCTTATAAACATTGTACAGATTTTCTTCATCATATTCAAACAGTTCATAAATCAACATTATATTCATGTTCATTATGTTCATGTCAGTTGAATTCAACAAATGAATTAATCGATCATTTAAAATTTATTCATAAAATCAATCAAAATATTGATTTTCATATAAATCATCGTCGACCATCATTTAACACATTATTTCCATGTACGTATTGTTCATTAAAATTTAATTCAAGATTTGATCTTAATCAACATATTCTACATGAACATAATGATGAACGACGACATATTATATCAGATTGGCATCAAAATGGAAAAAAATTATGTAAGAAAAATAACTTTAGAATTCCAAAAAATAACGATATCTTTTAGCTACACCATCATCATCCGATATAATGTGTACTTTATGTGATCTATCATTTCCATCTGAATCGCTTCTATTAGAACATAATAAACAGACACATCGATCACCGCCTCCGCCATCACTATCACCATCATTTAAATGTACTTGTTGCCATGCATTATTTACATCTCGTACACAACTTGATCGTCATTCTCGTATTCATATAGCATCATCTGGTACTAATTTAAAATGTAATATATGTGATCGACTATTTTCAACAATTGATATACTTTCTGAACATAAATTATCACATTGTAAAGCAACAACATCAAATATATGTTTACATTGTCATCAATTATTAAATAATGAAGCAGATTTTACACGTCATTTACATGAACATAATCATCATCATCATCATTTAAAAAGTAAAGCAAGATTATATTCAAATAATAATGATAGTCAATTTGCTATAACATGTATTATATGTAAACAATCCTTATTAAATGAACATGAAATCGATTTACATGCAAAATTTCATTTAGCAAATATAAAGAATAAAGAAACTTCATTGATACCAATGACAATTACATGTAATCAATGTCATCAAACAACAAATACTAATCGAGAATATTTATTAGAACTTCCATCATTTAATATTAATTGTTTTAATTGTATTGAAAAAGATTTAAAATCTCCAGGTAAAAATAGATTTCATAGAAAAGAAAAATTCTTGATTTATATAGATTAGATGAATAATAATAATAATAATGATAGGTTAAAAGTAATCTCTGAATAGCTATTTTGAATACGTAAGAAAAAAAAAGATTTAGAAGTATCATGGGAATTAACAGTGAATTTAGCTTTTCTTTATTATTTTGATTTTTGAAATTGACAATAATTCATTTAATGAAAGAATATTTACCCATAAATTTTATTTATAGAATGTTCATTATAAGAACTTATTTGATTTTTTCCTATTTCCGTAAATAGCCGAGTTCCTTTAAGCTATTAAAAAAAAGACGTTTTTTTTCCTTCATAGAAACTCGATGAGCTCGTTTAACTAGAGAATCTCCTAGAAAATACCTCGAAGCAACATTTTCCCGTCGATTAGAATTCTAAAGGAATTAAATTACTATAATAGAATCACTATTTAATAGTCATATTTGCAATAAAATGAATCAAATATAGTAAAGGTAATCATATAAAGAAAGGATATGAATGTAAATTTCCTCTAGTATTGTCAGTATTCGAGGCATAGAAAAGATATTTCATTCTATATTTTAATATAGATCCATGTACAAAACCAGAAATTGAATCCATATCAAATTCACTTACTTGTCTATATTGTCGAAATGATGCTCAATTTGATAGTATTAAAACTTATCAACAACATTTTACATCCATTCATTTATCCAAAAATTCAACTGAAGAGTATCATTGGTAAAAAATTTTATCCTAATTGTTTTTATCATTCTTTTTGTTTTATTATTAGCCTTAAATGCAATAAAATTGTTCCATTTCGTGAACATATATTTCAACATCAATATAAAAAATCGTCTTCATCTTTAAGTGGTTTTCTTATTGATAGTATTGATTCATCTATATCTTCACGTTGTCCATCTCCACCTCGTGTACATTATTGTTATTTATGTCGAACTAATTTTGATACAGCAATTAAAATGCATATACATTTAATTGAACATCAATATCCAAATCATGATTATCAATGTAGTCTTTGTGAGCAATGTTCATTTGATGATGCTTCACAATTATATCATCATATGGTTCAACATGGTTCAAAAGCACGATTACATCCATGTCGAGAATGTGATGTATATTTTATGTTTTCAATGCATCTTATTAATCATCAATATAGTCATACAGATGAAACATTAGGAAAAAAATCCAATGGATTAAAATATTCTTTAAAATCAAAAATGATTTCTAATGAAGATAATAAACAATTATTAAATGAAGATGATGATAATAATTCATGTAAATCTATTGTTACGAGATCATCAACAAAAGGAACATGTCGTTCAGTATTTGCCAGTTAAGAAAAAAGAGACAAAATGTTTTTGTTTTTCATCAGTCATTATATTTTTTACTATAGTCAGATTTTTGTTTTTTCGAAAACAGCCGCTCTTAATCCTTACATCTTTTATTTTGTCTTTTTTTTCATCTAGTCTATACTTTTGTTTTTTTTTATAAAAAGAAATATATATATATAGAAAACACATTGTATGAGTATTCTTTATACTACACCTTATTTGTAGTTTTTCTTCTTCATTTTTTTTGTTAAAAAAAATAAGTGTAATGAGAAATTTTATTTTATAATCTTATTTATATGCCACATTCATATAACAATTATTGGTAGATCTAAAGATACAATTACTTTTGAAAATAAGAATTTTTATTGATACATTACGATTGACAATATGATAAGAATATGTTGATGGCAAGCAATAAGCATATAATAATTATGAGTCTTTTTCAATTTTTGAGTAGAATACGTAAAAACTATGTTGGATTTATTATCGTTTTCAAGGTTTTCTTATGAATGTTATATATTCTGTTATAAGTACAAAAACAGTTGCCCTTTTAATTCCTTTATTAGTACAAAATTCTAGTAATTACACAGTATGAGTTGATAAACTCATTTTGCTTGACTTTTATTCCATATACACTATGTTTCAGGTTTTTTCTCAAAGAACATAATATATCTCATTAATATCAAAGTACCTGTTCCTATACATTTTTGTTTATAGGATAATCATGATATTCAAAGATTATAGACTATTTTGGTACTTTTGAATATTCTATATCATATTGTCTCATTTTAATCCTAATACTTTTCTTGCAAATGTTCCTCTAATTTCAATTATGGTATTTTTAGATCTGATTCCATATAGACTATGTCAAAATAATGATCTTTTTACATTACACGAAAAATTAAAATTACATTTCACATTTTTGTTACTATCTTGAGAGTATGTGATTCAAATAATCTCTCAGACACACACCGACACTCTTACGAAGAAAAATTCACGCGATACTCATGATATTTTGAATTATTTCTTCAACTTTCTTCCAGACTTCTATTGGTCTCTAGTATCAAAGGTTTTTAATCATTCATTCTTCATTGCCATTCTTCCAATAGCATAACGTGATGTATGGATAATTATATTTGTGAAATAAGATTCGATTCTCACATCAGCTAAGACATGTCCCAGTGTCTGATTAGATGTTTCCTTAAAAACCAATGAGATACTATTTATAAATCGTTTTTGAGAATTATTAGATCATCGCGGCTTGTGTCTATGAACTAGAGTACTAGTTTTCATTGAATGACTATTATTTATCATATTCGTTGATTTCAAAGTGCATAAAATGAAATTTCTCCATCGTATCTACAATGGATTAGATCTTGTTTAGAAAATAAACATGGCTTTATTGAAATAGAAAGAGAGGAGGACTACAAGAGCCATGTTTTACTCCAGCTCTTTTCATAACAACCTTGCATCTGTGTTATCTGATAGCATAGACTTCAAAGAGCTGTCGAGAAGAGTCCACATAAATCGATAGTATTGTTATGTGAAAGAGAGAAGGACGAAGTCCAAAATGAAAATTATCCTAGATAAAATTATCAGTCAGGGTCATTTTGTGGAAAAATTGTCCTCTCTACTCTATCTTATCTCGTATCTTTTACAAATTGCGTTGTTTCTGTTTTGCGCATAACTCTGTATATATATAAAACCGCAATGATTTTTCTCATATCAGTTATTCACACTCGCGTATTTCACCATAACAAAAACATATTTTTGTAAGTATCTCTTTTATCACATAAGAAAAAAAAACACACTTTATTGATGATATACATTTATACATATCTATAATACAGAACAATTCTTTTTAGACTTTCCTCAGTTTATTTAATGTATTTCTAAATGTTGAGCCCAAAGCGTGCTACAAAACCTGTTCGTAAAAATTGGAAAAATGTATGTTCACATTCTTATTCATAAAATATCCATAATAAAATTTCATTTTCTTATAGCAACCTGCATCATCACTTGGTAAAGCTGTTCTCAAAGATTGAAATTTACATTTTCGTTTAACAACTCCTCTTCTCTTTTCATTTGTTCTTTACTTTCATTTCTATTCATTTTTTCTTTGACATTCTTCATTATCCAAGAATCAACTGAGAATTATGGCTGAAATCAATACTTTTCCCAAGTAAGATAGATATTTTTTAATAGATAAAATATAATTATATATTTAAATAGAGAACTTCGTACCAACAGTGTATCCTCTATCAATTCCTTAATTCATGAATCATCATCGATGCCCGCTTCACCTCGTTCAACATCACCCTTCTCTGCAGGCTGGGGAATCAATTATAAACGTGTACATAAACCAATATCGAAAGGTATTTGGGATGGATATGAAACAAAAGAAGAATTCATGACAATGCATCTTCGTTAAATCATGATGAACAAGTCTATGTCCTTCTTATTGAATATGTGCAATAACATAGAACTATGCACTTTTCTTTCCCATTTTTTGTATTGTTCTAAATATATTTCTCGTTTTTTCTTATTTGTCCTAGAGATTTGTTTTTTATTTGAATAAATAAAATAGAAATTAATTTATATGATGACTAAATACAAAGATTAAGTGAACGAACAAAATTTATCAATAAATGCTATTTCAATGAAACAAAACTTTCAACTTTGATAAAATTGTTCGAAGTATACTAAGATATGCACTTTGAAAACTTTTATAATATAATGCGATGCTTCAATAACATGGATGATGTCTGATGTTATATTACGTTATGAATAAGACATGTTGATAACGAAGATAAAATAACAGAATGAGTACGTTTTAAAGAAATTAAATCTCTAAATCGTGGAAAATATAAGTGATCACGCATGTTTATATTTCATATCACGCAGTGGCCACGTGATAAAACAAAGCACAATAGAGAAAAGACATTTATATCAACTCAAACCGTTCTTATCTATTTTTCAAAAGTTATTCTATAACTTAAACTGAATTCTGCTACGTTCTATTTGTATATAAAGACAAACATCTCTTATTCTTATAACACTTCTTATTTATTTCTTTGCACAAGTACTAACATAACCATTTATTATTTCTTATAACAATCACATAATTATATCTATCTATCTATTCCTTTGTGAGATTTATGTCTAAAAATAAGAGTTTAGTCTATTGATCATCTATATTGATTTAGATTCTATTATTCTAATGTGTAAATGTTGATCTCGAAACACTCAACTAAACGCGTTCGTAAAACTTGGAAAAATGTAAGTAATCATATAGTAATTTGATTTCATATTATTTATTCTTTATTTTAGCAACCAGCATCATCACTTGGTAAAGCTGTTATCAAAGATTGAATTTAAACCGATTTTTTTAATTCCTCTTCTCCTTTTACTAACAAAACTTTTACCGTAATTTTCATCGATTTTATTTTTAATTTTCTTTTCAATCGATTATCAAATTTTAATCATGACTGAAATGACTTCTCGTTTCAAGTAAAATGAAAACTTTTTGTTTTATATAATAATAATAGACATTTGAATCTCTTTATTTAGAGTTATTAATTCAAATAATACTCCATTAGAAAATTCTGATGCAAGTGATTCATCATCAGTAGCATCGACCTCACCACGTTCCCTTTCACCTAATTCAAGTTGGATAATTAAATATAAAACAATGCTGAAGAAAACTGAATCAAAAGGTATCTGGGATGGTTATGAAACCAAAGAAGAATTTATGACAATGCATCTTCGTTAGGCAATATATTTTTGGTACCACAATAATAAACTGTACCCCCTTTTCTTTTCAATGATTGATTTTCATTTCTTTTATTACTTTTTCTTATATTGAAATAAACATTTTTAAACTGAATGATTTCGTAGGCATGTTTTCTAATTTTCAAGAAAAATATTAAGTTTCATGTCAGACAACAATATTAAGCAGCATCCAAAACTCAGGGCATTATTGATATATGTATTACAATGTTATCAACAGATCCTTATAATTTTTCAAGGATATCTTTTTTATTATGACATTTCTTCATAGATATCATACTAAAGCTATTTATAAAAACCTTCATAAATAAAGACCTATGTCCTATATTACTACAACACTATAAAACTGTGTTTATTTGTTTTTATTATAATATAATCATGAATAACATCAAAATGATTCAGCGAATCATATCGATACAATAAATGCATTCATTCTGATGCACAAATCCTTATTCATACATACTTCATAATGTTTTACTTGCAAAACTTGAAGTCCTACGTATTTATTCGTTCTTTTCTTCTTCAATATACTCTAGTTATATAAAACGGCAACAGAATTATTTTCTTTCATTATTTATGTTCCATCGTACAATATTTTTACCTGTATTTTATCACCAATGGCATTGAATTCGTTTCTACTGATTATACTATTCTTGTTTGTAGTTAGTATTCATAGTCGAAGACATTCTCAAGAACTTCGAATTCGTGAATTGTGGCAGAAAATAACAGACAAATTTAAAGATAAAGCAGTTAATAAATTTCATATTGATATTCGACATTTTGATAAAGAAGATATGCTACTATTTCCTGATGTAGCATATCAATCTTTAGGTAATGATAATACATGGGAAATTATGGTACATGGTTGGCGTTATGAAAATAATAGAGGAAAGAATTGGCTTGGAATCAGTGTAAGTCAATGGGTTGAACGACTTGCTAAAAATTTCTTAAGTGCAGATGCTATTTTATATCTTAATGGATCAATTAATCATGATCGATTAAAACCATTTTTTCTTGAAGATGAAAAAAATGAATTAATAAAAATAAAAATAGGTGATAAAACAAGTTCATTTCGAACAGATCAATATGGTCAATTTTATGAACGAATTCAATTAACAAATGATGAAATACAAAAATTAAAACAACAACAACAGTATAATGGTGAAATTATAACATATGAAGCTACTGGTGATAATGATGATAAACAAACAGGAGTTATTCGACTTATACAACCACGTCAAGGTATTTCTATTATTAGCGATATTGATGATACTATTAAAATATCTCAAGTATTGGATAAAATACGATTACTTGCAAATACTTTTATTCATCCATTCATACCTGTACCTGGTAAATAAATTAAAAGTAGATACTCTCAATTTGATATACTCTTTTATTATTCATTTAGGTATGGCCGAATTATATCAAAAATGGTTTAAAAATAACAATAATTGTACGTTTCATTATCTGTCAGGTATGCCCGATCAGTTATATACATTAACACAAGAATTTATTGATACTAATAATTTTCCTGATGGATCATTTCATATGAGACATTTTGGTTGGACAGCAGCATCTCTATTTGATTTTCTTCATTCTCAATCAACATTTACACATAAAATGAGTTATTTACGATTTTTTCTTTCAAATACAATTCGTGATTATGTATTAGTGGGTGATAGTGGTGAAAAAGATCCTGAAATTTATGGAACAATAGCAAGAGAATATCCACAACGTATACGAGCTATTTTTATTCGAGCAATTAAAGGTGAAACATTTAATGATGAACGTTTCGTAAAAGCATTCGATGGAGTACCATCAGAAAAATGGCAAATTTTTGATGATCCCAATCAAATACCTATCGATTTATCACGATCACCAAAATAAATAGCTAATTAGAATGTATTCTTATTTTTAAAAGTTATTTAAATAAAAATTCGTATAACTACATGTCATAAAATGTTTTTTTTCTTTATTTTTTTTGGTTCGATACAAAAATCGAGTTATATTTTGAGAATAAATAGAAAGAATTACTTATTATAATCTTTAAATTATAGTGATTACAATTTTTGAATTACACATAATAGCAGTGAGGAAATTATGCTGAATCAGAACTTCTTAATCAGGCAAATATGAGTATATTTACTTGATTCTACTATAATGCAGATTTCTCAGATAAGCATTTCAATAAAAATCTGTCTAAGACAGTATATTTTTATATTTCTCCTATCGTACTAATCAAATACAACTGTGTGCGACCTTGTCCGATATAGTATTTTAGACAAGAATAGTTGGACTATAATCGGAACAAAATACTCAGAGTATCCGTACGTGAGACAAAGTTCGTATTTACTCTAAGATACCCTATCAAGAAAGGATTCTATTACATAAGTCAAGACAAATAGAAATCCATGCTTTTTTTAGAAATTTTCAAGTATAAATTAGATGAAACCATTTTTAGTTGCAATTAATCAAAATATCTTGTTTAATTTTTTTTACATATCATTTGAATAGATTCACTCTTATTCCATATTGTCTCTCATCAAAAAAAAAAAAAAGAAGATATCGTATTTTCTTAATAACACTTTGAAGATTATATAAGAAATTTGAGATAATAATTTTCTTTTTGCAATATAATGATTATCACTAAAAACGTCTAAATGTATGCACACTATTTATTTTCAAAGCGTTGTGTAAGAAATGATAAAGATTGCACTTCATTGTTACCGTATGCTCGTAGTACATGTCAAGGTTAAAGTACAATAAAGAAGAATAGTAAGAGAATCTGGTGACGATACATGAGTCATCGCAATAGAAAAAAACTGAGAAAGAAAAAAACAAGAAAAATAGACATGCGTATATATATATATATGTGAGGTCACAAGGAAACCACAAAGTGCAAAGATGATAGTACATCGCTCGGTAAAAGATCCAACTGGCTATGTTCACCAATGGGTTCTCGATTTTGAACTCTTCTTTTTCAATAAACAAAATTTCGACTATGTAAAACGTTTAATGCAAGACTGGTGGTGGACAAGTCTTGTCTATGCATTATTTTACATTATTCTTGTATTTAAAGGTCAATCATGGATGGCACAAAAGAATAAAAAATATGAATTACGTCAACCTCTAGTATTATGGAATACTGGTCTAGCATTATTTAGTTTGTGGGGTGCATATCGATCTGTACCTGAATTAATTTATACTCTAACTCATCATGGATTTATGTATTCCGTATGTGACTCGACATATATGAAAGGCATTACTGGTTTATGGTAACTATTCTTTCATTATATTTATTTTGAAAAAAGAAAAACTAAATATTTAGGGTTTGGTTATTTATGGCGTCTAAAGTACCTGAAACAATTGATACATTATTTATTGTATTAAGACAACAAAAATTAATTTTTCTTCATTGGTATCATCATGCAACCGTACTTATCTATTGTTTTTATAGGTTAGTTAATTGTTAACTATTTATTTTAATTTTATTCTTTTTTGATATTTTTAAGTTATGCATTATTTGCTTCAACTGGTCATTGGTTTGTAACCATGAATTATTGTGTTCATACAATTATGTATGGATATTTTGCATTACGAGCTGCTCGTATTCGAGTTCCTGCATTTGTTCAACCATCTATTACTCTTCTTCAACTTATTCAAATGATTGGTGGATGTATAGTAAATGTATCTGCATATTATTATAAGCAAGATGAACATATATGTAATACATCCAATACTAATATTATATTATCATTAGCACTTTATATGTCTTACCTTCTTCTTTTTGCGCATTTCTTTTATACTAATTATTTCAACCAAAAAGATTCCAAGAGAAAAAGTAAAACTAATATTGATTAATTATTGTTAACACATAACGATACAATCAAATTCGTCCAAACAACAAGTTACCATTTTTTATCAAAAAAAATGATTGTTTTACAGTTTCCTATTTTTCTTTGGTATTATGAAATAAAGTGAAATTTTATATTATTCTATATAATCTTAATAGTTCCAATTCAAGTAAAAGAACCTAGAATAAATATTGAGGTAAAATACACAAGAAATAAAAATAAATACATTAGATAGCTATTTCTATTGTATGTGTATTAATTATTCTATTATACGAATACAAAGAATACTTATTTGTTCAAGACAAAATCAAAGGTTAGGTCACACTTGATCGATCTGTATAGACTAATCTAATAATAAAAGGCACGTGCATGATTGTATCCTAAAAGGTAATGTCGTCGTCTTCTTCACTTGATACATTACCAGTAGAACTTATTTATTATATATTTAAATATCTTGATATATCAACAATATTATTATCATTTCGTTATGTATGTAAACGTTTTCAAATTATTGTTAATTCATATGATTATTATAAACTTGATATGAGATTAATATCAAAAATAAATTTCGATCATATTTGTTCTCGTCTATGTCCGGAAAAAATTCGTTCATTAATACTTACGAATAGTCTTAGTACACCATATCAAATTCGTACATTTTTATCGCGATTTTCATTTGATCAATTTTCTTATCTTCAATCATTGGAGTTAATTAAAATTGAAGAAAATAATTTATTGGAAATATTAACAAATATATCTTTACATTCACTTAAATCATTATCAATTCATTGTTCAGCATGGGAAACATATAATTATACAATACGTGTACTTCTGTCATCAATTATAGTTAAATCAAAACTTGAAAAACTTCATTTAAATATATCTTATAGAGATTTAGATATGATTTCATGGCCACCATTACCAACGACATTAAAATATCTTTGTCTTGAACATTGTACATTTCAAGAATATTGTATGATACTTCGTCATACAACGAATTTACATAAACTTACATTAACAAAATGTCTTATGCATAATATTGATGGAAGTATTTATCAATCATGTGATGAAATCTATCCATCAAAATTAACATCTTTAACACTTGGTGCCTGTTTTATGCATATGAAAGAATTGGAAATATTTCTTTCATGTACACCTAAACTTAGCCATATCAAATTAATTATTTGGACTGAATCTGATGATTCAGTTATGGATGGGAAGAAATGGGAAGATTTTATTTCAAAAAAATTACCATTATTAACTAAATTTGAATTCTTTTTCGATAATTCAATACATATTAATCGTAATTCTCTAAATATTCAATCCTATATTCAATCATTTCAAACACCATTTTGGCTTGAAAAACATCATTGGTATGTTACTTGTGATTATATAACAATATCATCAATAATTCGATTATATTCATTACCTATATGTCATTCATCATTTATATATTATACGAATTCAAATAAGATTTCATATTCAACATTAACACCAACAATTAATTCTAATGAATTAATACATCAAGTATATGAAATGACTTTAAATTTAAATGAAACAATTGAAACTAATGATGAAATACAAGTATTGATTAATAAATAAATATCTATTTTTTATTAAATTTCTTTTCTAGAATAAACAATTCGAATATTCAATGTTTCGTAAAGTTACATGTCTTTCGTTAAATGTTGATGGAAGATATCCATATACTTCTTCACGATTTCTTCGAGCAATTATTGATTTATCTTCTATTGTTCGTCTTACCATACATCTTCTTACTTGTGATTTTTCACAAAACTCAACTCTACGTGATTATATATCGGCAATACTTAAGGATACATCAAATATTCATACACTTCAAATAACTTATATGCATACTGAACAATCATTTTCGAGTACTCAACATTTATGTTCACTTATTCCACAATCAGTTGAACATTTAAAAATATCAATAAAAAATCTCGAAGAAATTAAAACTATTCTTAAACAACTTCATCAATTATTAAGTGTTACATTTTATTCAGTTAATATCTCAAATTTTTATGAAGATATAGAAAAATGGATTAATCTCAAAAGACAAAATTCTATATGTCGACATGGCCTATGCTCTATACAAATATGGCTTGGACAATTGATACATCACAATAATAAGAAATCATTAACAACATAAGTTTTGATAATCTCTGCCATAGACAATCTAGTTAATTTCATATTTGCATGTCTAGTACTAATAAAGCACAATAAAATGAGCTATCTGAGAGACAACTCTCTTTCCGATTAACTTCACCGTACTTCAGCATAGTCGATTTCTATTTTAAGCATGTCTTTATAGATACATTCAGTTCTTTTTGTCTCGTTTAAGTTCAATTTATGAAAAAAAAACACATGTTCACAATTTAGGTTTACAGTAAATGGAATATTATTTTATAGATCATCTTTAAGATCTTGTTTCCAATAATTTTGCAGCAACGGCTCTACCACCAGTTTTCTTTTGCGCTGGTGCGACGCTCTTTGATATGGATAGAAACATTTCAAGTAGAAGAATAGTTTCTGTAAGTTGAAGTTGAGCAAGTTCAATCCTTAGAAAAAAAAATAAAGAATTGACATTTGAATATAAGATATTAATTTCATACTTTCGAAAGGCAGCATCAAGTTTTTGTATTTGTTCTTTTTCAATAGGTGATAAAATATCTTCTACTTCTTTAATTTGTTCATCATCTGCATTTTGTTCTCGCAGACTATGAATAATTGCTTCGACTTTATCACGTTTATCGATTAATTTTCTATGACGTTCTTTTTCGAATTGATGACGTTGCATTAAATTGGACATTGTCTATTTTTAAAGAACATATATTTTATGAAACAAAAAACATCGGAAAACTTTGATTCAACCATACTTTATAAGAATGATCAAGTAATGATAAAACTCCATTGTATAAATTTACACGAAAGAAATAAAATGTTCGAGTTGGATTAAAATCATTTGCTTTTGATAATTCCTAAATTAAGAAAAAAGTCTATTAATAATACGATGTCGTCAAGGTATCTGTCTAGACAAATAATCATTGTTCATTGTTCCGATACAGTTACTTAATCAAATTAAAAAAATTGATTGGCATCTCAAGTCTATTTACTGATTAAATTATGTCATCTGACAAGTATTATTATCATGTCTTATATAATGTATTATATTTTTCTCTTTCGAAAAAGTCCTTCACAGTGAATTACAAAAACTGACTACTATTATCAACATTTCTTCTAGTTTATATTTTTACCTCTAATGACAACATTCCATCAATGAACATTGAATAAACATATTGTTGTGCTTCTTTTGCATTAATCATTGCCATATCTTCAATCTAAAGTTGAAAAAAAAATAATATGAAAAATTAAAATTTCTTTTTGAAATTATTCACTTGTTTTTGTGATAAACACCCACGTTCTTCAAGCATATTATAAATTCTTAATGCATTGGAACCATATCTTTCTCTTAGAAATGATTGTATATGAGCTTTAGTTAAACCACTTAATGCTTTTTGAAAATCTTAAAATACAAACATCAATCAAATTCTTAATAAATCGAAATCTAAATCAATTTTTTTCATTACCTACTTCATATGTTCCTCTTCCTTGATCACCAATTTTTATAATACAATTATTCTAACAAAAAATCTTCAAATTATATTTTGGAATCAATCTTATATATCGACTTACCACATCACTAGTAATAACATTCATATATTTTTGTAATGTTTCATCGGTTAATTGTAAACCAGCTGCTGATATTGTTTTTGCAATCTATAAATAATGAAAATATATTGCAAAAAGAATTTTCAATTTAAATAATTTACTTCAATAAATGATATAGATATAGTTCGTTCTGGATTTGGTTTGATTTCAGCTAAACGAAGCATTGTTCGAACAATTTCTCCAGCATTCTAAGAAATAAAACAAATTGAATAGATATAGAAACTAAATATTTATTATATTACTGAATCGATTCGACTTGTAAATGCGTGGATAAGTTCTTGATCACGTAAATGAGCAAAAAAACGTTGAAAATTAACTTTCCAGAAGATTTTCTCATCACCAAATGTTGGTGTAGGTACTTTAATTTTCTTTGCTGCTGGTTCACTTGATTCTTCTTGTTGATTTGATATTAGATATTTCCATCCTTCTGGTGTTAATTCTGGTATTTGTACTAGATTTGTTGATGTTTCTTCGATTGTTATTGGAATATGTGGTTTAGTTTCATCGATTAGAATACGTTGTAGAAAATGTGCAGAAACTAATGATTTAAATGTTTCTTTTATTGATTGTAAACTATGAACTGTTGGATCTTTGCCAGCTTTTATTAAACGTTCATATACTTTAATTAATAATGTACTCATACGTTGTTTACCATTTAATAAAAGTTCTTCAATTATTAATTCACCATCAAAACCATATAATTGTCTAGCACAATGAATACATTTTGCATAATGTAAAATATATAATGCTCGTTGAAGACTGAAGGCATATAGAACACGTTTAGAATCTGAACGATTATCACTAGAACATTCGATTAGATCATGCATAGCTAATGTTGCTATAGATCGTGCAATATTGACTGCTGAAAGATTGACTTCACGAACTATAGCACCAAATGGTAATGGACCTTTACGATTAAGATATGATGCAACTTCTTTTGATGTTCCATCCGGAAATAGATCTCCGATTAAAGCAAAAGCTAAACCAATATGATGTGTAGTCATATCTAAAAACATAAATTGAATAAGATGTTTTCGACCCAATCTGACATTTCTAAATATATGGAAATATTTCGAATAGAGAATGGAATATTTTTTTTATTGTTAAAAACACGATACATAGAAATAAAAAGAAATAATTTTAGTCTTTTTTTCCGGCTGCTTCTTTTAAAAGTTCGAGCTTTGACTTTTTGGCAGGTGTATCATCGCGAAATGCAACGAAAAGAAATGCAGCTAATATAACATGAACAATACCAACTGCAACAAATGCGGCATACATATGACTATTGCTATTTGTCATATCAAACATTCCTTCAAATATGTAATATTTTGACAGGAAAAATGATGAAAGTGGTGCAACTGTTAACATAACAGTAAAAACCAGCATTTTACGAAAAACAACCCATATTGCTTTGTCATTAGCTTTCTCTTCTTGTTGAACAAGTTCTTCAACTGTTGTAGTTGGTTGGATAACTGTTGTTCGTTGCATCTGAAATATAAACTCTATATATATGTATATATAATATGAATGTTTTTTTTTTTGCCATGTTCTTTTATTTATATTCATATACAAAAATGTGCACAAAACTTTTATACAGTAAACATTTTATTTAATTAAGTCCAGGTAAAATAATTCCAACATTTTCCATAAGTTTATTTGTTAATGGATCTGATTTTGATGTTGATGGATTTGTTGATGTTATTTCATTTCCAAGGCAAGCCATTAAATTACATGCACATAATGTTCCATCAAAAAGTATAGCTGCAAGATTATCAATTGATGTTGCTGCTGATGTACCACGGGGATTTAGATGACCTAATTGTCGAACTTT
This sequence comes from Adineta steineri, assembly GCA_905250115.1. Classification (NCBI taxonomy): domain Eukaryota; kingdom Metazoa; phylum Rotifera; class Eurotatoria; order Adinetida; family Adinetidae; genus Adineta; species Adineta steineri. Next base: position 216,723 of record CAJNOI010000139.1, read on the forward strand.
TTCACCCATTTTTGTTAATGATTCTCCAAGTAAATAAATTCCTGCAGCTATATCAATAATATCATAATTTTTTGGTGGTGCAACAACTGTTGGTTGTTTAACAAACGCATTTGGTGGACGAATAGCTGATACTAATGGTTGTTGTCTTGAATATTGATTTAATGTTTTTTGTAAAAGTATTGGTGGATGTTCATCTGTACCTTTTTTTCGTTTTGTTGATTTCGTTTGTTTTGTTGTCGATATAGATATTGTTGGTTCAGTACCAGTTGATGATGCTTTTAATAATTCAGCTGTAATTGGATAATGATAATTTTCTTTTTCAGCTTTAAGACACCAACGTTGTCGATCATGTGCACTCATTTTTTTCCATGTACGATAGAGACGTTTATCATCAAGTGTCATTGTTCGATGACGTGCACGATATTTCATAGCCCATAAACTAAAACCATCAAGCATTTCACTTGAAATTGAACCAAGTGTTGTAGTTAATCCTAATGAACGATCATGTTCAGGTTTAATGCCAACTGTTGTCCATTCTTCTTCATCAGTATCGACTTCTGTTGAATGATCTTCATCAGCATCTAGAACTTCTTCATCTTCTTCTGATGATTGTCCTTCATGACCTAAACGAAAAATGAAATGAAATAAAATGATGATTGTCATAAAAACAAATAATTACGAAATTCTTCATCATCACTTCGTAATTGTGATTGTTCATTTTCATCATCACTTTCAACATCTTCATCCATAACCATTTGATTCGATGCTCGTTTGGATTTCGCTAAATAACAAACAAATTATTATTTATATAATAGATTATATTTCTTACCATTTGAAACATTTTTAGGTGTGGTTGATTTTCTTCCTTGTCCAACACGTTTAACAGGTGACGTAGTTTGTTTTTTATTTTTTGGTGAACCAGCAGATTTTCTTCCTTTAGCATTAACTGCTGTTGGTAAACCACCATTTTTAATTGCATCAAGATCTGCTTTAATTGATGATTGTTTCTTTTTTGTATATGTTGATGGACGTTTTGAATGTGATGTTGTATGAACAGGTGATGATGGTGGTGATATAGTTGCACCTTGAACAAGTTCTTTAAAATAAGGAGTATATTTAATAGTTCGACCTGATTTTGTTTGTTTAACTTCACTAAATTGTGAATCATTAAATGGAATTTTAATTGGACTTGGTTCATCAAATGAAAGTGTATTTGCTGTTGTACCAATTAAATGACTAATAACTTTTTTACGTGATGATTGTTGTTTTTTTTTCGTTGGTGAAACAATAGTCATGGGTGGTTCATCTTCTTTTATGGGTAATGGTGAATCTTGTTCTTCAAAAGTTACATTATTATCATCAATTTTTAATGGTATTTCATTATCTGATGATTCATCATTATCATCATTATTATCAGATGATTCGTTTGTTTCATTAGTTATATTTGTAATATGTGGATCATCTGATGTATCTTGAACAGATTTTGAACGTAAATTAAATTTTAATTTTATTTTTGGTGTTTGTGTTGGAGGATTATCCAATGGATCTTCATTGATGATTTTTGTTTCTGTTACATTATCATCAGTTTCCATTGATTCCACAGGTTTTTCTATGATTAATGGTGTTTCTGATGATTTTATTGTTTTTGAACGTCGACCAGGACGTTTTTCTGTCGATGATGGTGTTGTCGAATCAGCAGCACTTATTTTTGGTTTAAAAAAATAAGCTATACCAGCCATTTTCTAAAAAGCAAATATGTCATAATTATGTGTTTTTTAATTTTATTTCACAAAACACAAATAATGTTTTGCTATTCTTCTTTTTTTATCTTTCATTTAACACACAACAAGACAAAACAACAGATTTGCTTTTTATTTTTTTTTGTAAGAAGATGTAAAAAATACTGAGGTGTATATGAGCAAATACAATGAAAAAAAAGAAATCTTTAAATAATAGAAGTGAAAATTATGCTGATAAATATAAGAAATGTTAAACATGGAGTTATCCGTGATGTTTTTGACATTTCTATTTGATATTGATCGTTAAGAATAGATGTTGTATGGGAAGACGAATCAGGATTATAAGGATAATAATGTTGTTTTATATAATAATGACTTTGTTGTTTATTTTTACGATTTTTTTCTCGATGACGAGTATGAAAGGAATTGTGGAGATTTGTTGAACGGGAACGAGCATTATTATTATTTGTTTCATCGGATGGATGAAGATGAACATTTGCAGCAACGATTTTAGACGAAACTGTAGTTGATAATTGATGAGAAGGATTTATCTGAGTACCATAAAATATCAAAGACCAATTAAGAAAAATAACTAAAATCAAAAAAACAAAGTGTTAGAATTGAGTAGTTAATATTTATTCTATCTACTAACCATTGTTTTCGACGTCAACTATTTCTAATGTCCAGATTCCACGTGGTGATTCTCCCCAATTATGTACAGTCATAAAAGGCCAACTATTAAATCCATCGGGTGAATCATCTTCAACTCTTCGACCAAGTAATGTTGAATTTGTACCCATTGGTGAAGTTAAAAATATTTGTAAATTTCCTTTTGAATGAAAATCAAATAATTTATCAACAAAAAAAAAAAGTTTGATTTTATATTTACCACGATATTTTACTTTAACAGATACTTTTGATTGCACATGTTCAAGAAAATTAATTTCATTTTCTGTATTCATACAAGCATCTGTATACATTTGTATAATAACACGTTCATATTTTTTAAATGTTCTAGAAATATTTGCATATGTATATCATTTGTTTTTCACTTATTCGAAATAATATTTTACCTTGCAATTATATTTGGATCATTCTGTTGACAAATATGTTGAGGAGGAACTGTTCGCCACTTTTGTGCCTGAAAGAAAATTAAACTGTAAACAGAATATTTCTAAATAGATTAGTTTACTTTTAAAACAATTTGCGCAGCATCCATCATTCCAAAACCAAATGCATGACTAACACGTTTACCAACTCCATTCGTTTTCCAATCTAATGCATTTAAATATTTTGGTTTAGCTGTTTCAACAATTAAATGTTGAACATCACGCCATGTTAAATTACGATTAGCTTCAAGTGCTAATGCAATTATACCAGCAGCCATAGGAGCAGAAGCAGATGTTCCTTAATAAGGTAAATTTTCATTATTTTCTTTTTTCTTTTTGTTAAGAAAATTTACCTGTATGATTTTCTGTACATTGACTTCGAAGATCAGTTGATACAACTTGTTTTTCATCAGATGCACCACTACTATATGTTGTTGCTAATGTTGATGAACAAGATTCTGAATACCAAGGTATATTTCCATTTTCAGTTGCACTTGAAATTGACACCGTATATATAGAATTTGTATAACCATCACAATTACAATTATCATCATCTTTACCACCATTTCCTGATGCCCAAACATAGATTGAACCAAGACCTTGACGACCCTACATAGAATAAATTATTAGAAATAAAAAATTTCTTATTATAGAATTTTTACATATTTTATGCCATTTTCAAATGCTGCCTGAGCTAATGTAGCTGGTCCATCCACTGTTTTTCCGTCATCATCTGGTCCCCTAAATAAATTTTTATTATTAGTAATTTAAATTATTAAAAACAAAACATTCTTACCAACTAGCTGAATAAATATCGATAAAATCTGGACGAAAACTTAATGCCATGGATTCAACTAAATCAGTAACTTCTCCATCTAGAAGACGGATACCACCAATCCGTGCATTAAATGCCACTCCAACATTACAAATATTATTATTTGCTGCAGCAGCTATATATACAAAATTATTCATTTAATCAAATCTGAATTTCAAATCGAACATACCAACTTCACCAGCACATCTTGTTCCATGTCTATGAATAAAAATAAACACTCATATATCGTATCATTAATCATAAAAAAAAAGAATGCTAATAATTCATGCATACAGCAAAATAAGAAAAAAAAGAAAACCATTCTCATTTTTAGACATGCTGATATACATATACAAACAAACTTATTATATTCTGTCAAAAACAAATCCTCTCTGTATACTTATTATCATTAGTTGCTGTCATTCTCGGTTGTGGATCGCTGTCATTTCCATTGATATCATAACTAGCACGCGGTTCCTACAAACAATATTAATACTGATTAACTCTCATCGACACTTATTGTTTTTTAACAAATTCTTCTTGTCTATATAAATGTTCATTAAATAAAAACAAAAAAAAAGCTTTTCTACTTGTTTTCATTGGTCGGATCATAGCGCGGTTGCGGATCATTGTCATAGCCATTGATATCAGTACTTGCTTGTGGTTCCTAGAAATTGGTTTCGTTTTCAACATGCAAACATGCAACACACAAAACATCAAATATTTTGTTGTACTTACATAATTCTGTATTAAATCAGGATGATCTTTTTCAATACCATCATCAAGAATAGTTACAACAACATCTTTACCAGTAAAACCAAGACGCCATGCACCTGAGATATTCATAGCACGACCATGTTCATTCTCATCATGCTATTTCAAAAGAGATAATTTTATTTAAAAGAAATAAACTTTTACACTTACCATATACCATTGTTTGTCCCAATCCGGATCATTGAATGTTGAAGGTAAGGATGATTTCATAGAATTATAATACATAATGTTCCGTTTAACACGTTTTTTAACTCGTTGTTGTTCAACCCAATCAATTAAAGGATCCAGTTGAAGTTCATCGATAAGATCTTTATCTGATCCATCTAATGAACGTTTTCGTCGTTGACTTATAATTATTTGACGGAATACAAAATAATTTTCATTTGGTAGAGCCTTTAAAAAAAAATTATATTTGAAATTAAACGAAAAGAAAACAAATAATAAATTGTTTTACTTGTCGTTCGAATTTTAATTGATACTTTTCTGCTAATAACCGAGCTGCTTGTTCACCTTCATTAATATGTAAAACAAATTCGTTTGTATATTTAATAGTTTCAAGCTGAACAAATGAGATATTGATAAGGAGAATTATACTAATGATAACAATGATTTGACGAGTAACAACAATAAGCATGTCCTCGATAATGTCGCCGAACAATTTTCGGCCATATCACATTGTTCTTTGTTTCTTGCTACGATCAGCCTGATACTTTAATATTTAATGATTAATATGATTAACAATATAAGAGATCAATTGCTTATCTACAATAGACATATACTTAACAATTATAATAATCGAGTAAGAATGAAATAAAAATGAAAGCATCTTATGTTTCATCACAATTAATTGTCTACCACTTTCTGTACAAGCATGAATTTTTCTTCGTTTTTTTTGTCTTTAATGATTGACTAGAAAATCTCTCATGGGGAATCAACATAAAAGCGGAACAAAGACAAAATTAAATATGACAGGCACACGTTCAAAAACCAATCAAGGCCGCACATCATCTCCGCATGCCGAGACTTATCATTAACCTTCTGCTTACAAACAACTCATATGCATGCATACACACACACACACAGATAGATATATATATTGATTCATCATGCAGCTGTGAAAGTGTCACTGTTATTATATATCGATCGATCACTAAATCTGACAGATTTCTCACTGATGACTGAAGTCACTACGTTTGATGTCTTCTAGATGGATTATACTTATCTTAACTTACTCATATACGTTCATAATAATAAAGATAAATCATATATGTTTTCTTACGTCAGTAAGAAATAAAAACGACCTTCACACACACACATATACATATATATATATATATATATATATATATATATAAGAAATAGTTACACGGAATCAATCTACTTATCTTTAGTGATTTCATATTTATACATAAGAGAAAATCGAACGATGAGCAATTGCGCAAAGAAATAGAATCGCCTCGATCAGCTTTCGTCTCCTGGTGTGTTTATACTATTAGTTCGTTCTACCTTGCGTCTCTCATTATATTACATGATCATAATGATGATGATGTACGGCTGCTTTTGCCGCCGCCATCATCATCATCAAATAAAGAATAAATTTATTCATGTAAAATGAACAACGTCTATTTTCATGCTATACCTATCTTCGATTTAATGACTTATTTTTACATCAATAAAAACCTAATACTATCTCATGATCTCCTATTTCATTGAATAATAAATAAAATCATAGCTATATTAAGGATGTGAGCATGATGAACGCATCAAATAATTCTTACATAGTTCGGCAATCTTCTGCCGCTTTTTTTTCTACTATTCTTTAGAACCGACATCTGCTTCTCGATTTGTCACATATACATACTTGAGAGAGAGAGAGAGAACGGACATGTTTACTTATTTGATTGTATGTGCGTGCATCTTTTTTCATCAAAACCAGATTTACTATGTGTACAGCAAGAGCGATGTCGATGACTTTCAAAGAGAAAGAACATCTAGTTAGACAGCAACTTCCGTTTTATTAATGAGATACACTTGTGTCTACTATGTTAAGTTTTCAGTTGGAGACATTCTGATTGACACTAATTACTTTGTGTGTCGCTTACTCAATAAAAAAAAAAGGTGTTCTATCTCTCTCATTTTCTATTCAACTTACCAGAGAAATCGTTGAAGGAAATGTCCACATGAAATAATGTGTCGAGTTCATCTAGAAGGCATCTCTTTCTTCTTCTTCGTCTTCTCGTTCGTTCTCGTCTCTCGTTCTTTTTCTCTCTCTTTGCGTTCTCTATTCTCTTGTGTTCAGTGTGTCCGGTAATGATGTTGGATTAAATACTGGTAGAATGGTAGTGTTGGCAGCTGTTCTTGTTCATGAGACACGATGACAAGTGGAAGCAATGGATAATAGTAATTGATGAATAGAATTTATTCATCTGAAAATGTATACAAATAAACATACTTAAATGTTCAAAATGAACATCATATGCTTGAGGGGAAATAAACTATTGAGAAAAGATCAATCATTGTCGATAAAAGAAATATTTCGAAAGAGAAGATTCTGTTATTCATTTATATTCTCATGAGACTGACACGTCGGGACCTTGGTAATGTCGTTCTCATTATCTATATCCGACTTTCTTATTCATTCACATGTGTATGATTATTAAAAAAAATGTGTTCATCAAAAAAATAATTGCGTGACTTTATACAAAAAAAAGAAGATGTCCAAATTGAACTTCTCATAAGGATATGTAAACCTCTTAAACAAGGTCATTTACATTTATCATCTTTCCTACATATACTAGAAACTGATGTATAGATGATGTAATTTTTCTCGTCAGATATATATCATTTGTTCATGGGAAATGACCATTCATCAGAAACAGGTTTTATCAATAATTCATAGTAGATTTTTAGACCTTCAACTATATATTAAATACAAATGTGATATAAGAATACAATAAATAAAAAATAACTAATAACAAATTTAATGTAGATAATTTCTAGCGATATGATCTTTAAATAGATCTAATTATATTATCTATTCAAATATTATTTTTATATCAATGAAAAAGATCTAAATTACATCCCCTAAAGCAAAGAAATTAGAATACAGAACGATGCTTACTATAATAAAAGATTATATACTCAAGCGAAGTCTATATCAAAAGAAATATTTTTACATACACCTATTTATTATGTACCTCAATTATATTCCAGACGGCATTAAAAACAGTTGGTAGGATTTCATACACTTCTGTAATTGATAAATAGAAATTTGAATACAGGAGAGATATAATACACCTAACTCTTCTTATGATCATATATCATCGAAAAATCAATGAATCTTAATGAAAATAAACAGCCATTCAATATTGATACTTTTTCTTACAATATCGATTGAAATAGATCTCTTGTTGTCTTTTTTTTCTTTTGATTAGCATCAATTGTATTAATGGTCATTTTCGTTGCACCAATCATATCATTGAATTAATTTCGTTTATATTGAATTAAAATGAAAATCTTAAATAATAATTATTACTTCATTTGATTTAATTTTAGATCTTTTTTTCCAGAATTTTTCTGTAGTAATCATTGTTTTCCATGTAGATGTCGCTTTGAACACCCTTTCAATATGAATAATAATAAAATATCATACTTCGCCTTGCATCTGTATTTTAGTTGAAATTGGCAGATGGTGATAGAAAAACAAATTAATTAGATCAGCATAACTAAGGAAGTTCTTAATCTTTCCTATGCTTTATATCTGCATTACGAAGCAAACCATCTTGAGGGCGAGTGTGTGTATATAAAGGAAGTACTGCCAAACCACACCCTCATCGTCAAGATGGTAACTGATTACAAAGTTGTTAAAATCATTAAAAAAATAAGTTTTTTCTTGAGGGACATTTCAATGCATCAGAAATGTCATCATTAAATCGTATTCTCGAAGTTAGCTCAGATTATAACTATGTAATTAACTTTACCATTAAATTCATCGCTTTATGAAAAAATTCTTCTATTCTTGTTGGTTTCTGATATTGGTAACTTCGGGATTACGATAAATTATTTGAAATAGTCCTTTTTTTTATAAACATAAGCGATCATCAACAGATCGTATTAATATTCTTGAGAAAATCTATAATAAGTGAACGAAATTTTAGTTCTGTTAGTAATGTTATGATGTATGCAATGCAATCTAGACTGAAACTGACATTGATACTCCTTCTGCTGTAACATATATGTTTATTTTCAATATAAAAGAATGAATTCCAACTTTAAAAACAAATACTTTTCCAAAAAACAAATTTGACATAGATGAATAATAAAAAACAACTATCCATATTTTCATTTCTAGCACAATCCGTTAGTACTCGTCTGTACGAGTAAAGATATACATTTCTACTGTAGGGTGGTGAGTTGAGACAGTTTACGAGTCGGTTTCTTTAATGCGCAATCTCTCTATCGTTCTGACGTCAAAACTATTGCATCTTTTTTTAGATGAAAAAAACCCGCCCTTTATTATCATCGACGGAGAAGGTCGGGCTTTTGCAACTCTTTTTTTATACATATAATTGTGCGCGCATGAATGACAATAGTCCGAAAATAGCACCTTGTGTATTAACGAAGTGAAACCAGGTCTCACCGATAGTTTTCATGCTGTTATTCATAAAAGAGTCATTGGTGTGCATCGAATCATGTTAAATAACTAAGGTGTTTCAAAGTGAGAAAAAAACATGATTAATAATTATCGACTTCTAATGTGTGTCAAAATAGAATGAGCATTAAGTATGCTTTTTTGCACACTATTCTTATATCTATAAAATAATGAGAGAAAAAATGAATTATATTTAACAAATGTCGCATCCTCAATCCATCACACTATTTTTTTTTCATGTGTGATAGAGGTATCTAACAAATTAATCTTACTAGAAAAAAATCGCTTCTCAAAGTTTTTCGAGAATTTGACACTGAGAGAGATAGCTATTCTCTTGAAAAGAATCATCGTGAAATCAGTCATTTTTTCCTCCGCGCAAATTATATTTTCATAGTGAACTACTGACAACACTTCGATTGTTCATTTTGCAGATACGTTCTATTACATATATACTAGAACCAATGGCTCAACCTGATTTTCTTCGTTTCTGGGTTTATCTTGTGCCTCTTATTCCGTCTATTTTATGTTCTATCTTCGTGCTTTATCATTTTCTCACACAAAGAGCATTACGTACTGCAGTCAACAATCATGTAGTAATTGTCATGATCTTCTTTGGTCTATTGTACGAAGTAACAGATTTCGTCTGGTATATTCATTTCTATCGAACTGGCACTTTACTGTCAGCTACACCAGCTTTTTGTCGTATTTGGGTATTTATCGATGGGGCTGTGTATGTCATTGTTGCAATGTTAATGGCGTGGGCCTCAATTGAACGACACATTCTCATTTTTCATTCAAACTGGATCGGTACGAAGAGTAAACGCTGCTTATTTCACTATCTTCCCTTGGCTGTTGTCTCGATCTATCCCATAGTGTTCTATGGTACCATATTCTTCATTTTACCTTGCGATGTTCCATTCGATTACACTTCGGCAACGTGCAACTACTACTCGTGTATCTCGTGGAATGCATCGTTAAGCTTCTGGGATAGTATAATAAATTTTCTTTTGCCTGGTTCTCTCATTGTAATCTTCAGTGTGGCTCTACTGGTGCGGGTACTGTATCAAAGATGCCGTGTTCATGGACGCATTGCATGGCGGAACTATCGAAAGATGACAATTCAACTCTTGTCAATCTCAATGATCTATTTCGTTTTCTTATTACCGCCAATGGCTTATAATACAGCTTACGCAATTGCCTTACCTTGGGATGGTGGTTCAGATTATTTCTGGGCAACTCAGTATTTGGGATACTATACTGTACTATTAACTCCATTTGTTTGTGTTCTATCATTGCCTGAATTCCGAGAAAAATGCAAAGCATTATTTGTCTTTCGGCCAAGACGTACCATCATTCCGATTGGGACTACAACAAATAACAGAAACGATGCACAAGCTTGGACACTGAGAACAGCTCCACGGCAATTCAATTCTTAATGACATGTACATTGTCTGAAAGCAAACTGACTATTAATTTAAGTCTACAGTATTGTTGTTGTACAACTGTTGTGTCGTATGTTTAAATAATAAAATAAAATCTTTTCAATAGCTCTCATGTAATAATATGAGTGACACTGAGCTGTTACTCATTTTGTAGTTGAAAGTATATTTACTATTGAGGTGATTCGAAGTTCAGACTGATCGTGTTAGACGATAATCGTTGTGCGGTTATGGATGTGATTAGTATCTTCCTCAGACACCACACCCACACCCTTATCGTATTGAGATTGTCCTAACAGCTAATTATAATTATATATAATTTGATTAAATTCTCTGAGATGTGTCAAATATCATAGTAAGCATAAGAAAAATATATTTTACATCAACAAAGCAAAAAGTAAAACATGGTGAATCATACATAATTTATTTTGAGATATGTATCTATTGTACACATATTATGAAGAATCAAAATCAATATCGAATTAGACATTCCAAATCAAACAGCAATAACAAAAAAAATTACCATCATGACAAACAAAAGTCAACGAAAATAACATATTGAAACAGAAAAAAATTACATATTGAAAAATGAAAAAAAAACCAAGATTATGAAAGTTTTTTCTACACTATTCTTTGGTTTTCAATTATCACACAACCAATTAATATTTGTTCACATACAAATAACAACAAAAGGATTTTAATCAATGTTTTTAGCGTTTAAATTTCTTATTTGATAAGTCACGTGAGTTTAAATGTTTGCAATTGAGACGACCATTTCTACAAAATGAAAAACAAAGATAAATTTTCCAACATACTATAAAGGCTTTTACTGAGGAAAAATGTGATCACATTGTATATCATGGAATTTAGCAAAAACGTGTTGAAACCAGATGTTATTGACTAAAATAAAAAAAAGCTCCTTCTAGTAATTATTCTTCAAAATCGAAACAAATTTTAATTGCTTTTACATACATTTTTCTTTAATATACATATCGACTTACTTTTATTATTGTCTGATGGCCATCATTATCGAAGCACTTGTAGACTTGAAATAAACAATCTACTAAATCAGTCATTCTCAATTCTAAAAGTAAAGAAGTTGTATTAAAAAAAGAGATAGTGTAAGAATGCATATAACATACACTAACATTACATACTCAGAATGATCATTCCGACCATCGGAAACGGCGTCTTACTACATTACTTCTCACCGTATTTTGCCGTAATCCGTCATCCTAAAAACGTAGTCGTTTTCTTGCTAGAAAACGGCCACCGTTTTTTCCGTTTTATACTGTCTTTACATGCTTTATGCTGCCGTTGCTTTTCATCTGAGTATCCATTTTGTCCATTCATTCAAGGTTTGCTTCTGTTTATTGATTAGTTTGATAGAGATGCTCAATTATACACAATATTTTGTTGTGGGCGATATAGATCTATCACGAATTTCTCTAACACTGAGAGAAAATCATAAGATGATTTACAAAATCTTTTATTATTACAATAAATAAATTATTAAAATCTTTCATGAAATAATTTATTATACAATATCTAACCTGTGTTGGAAACGTTTTGAGTCACTTACACGTAATTTGAGAAAAGGAAAACTAGTCAGTTAGAATAAGAATTTAATGTTCTCTTAAAATATCTATTCAGAATATTTTCTAACTTGAAATTGATTCACAAAGAGTAAAGCTGTTATGAGAGTTATAAATGATGCTTCTACAAAACAGTAATTTCGAATGCTTTGGTAAATAAGTTGGTGCAAGTGTGACTGTTTGGTCGTTACCCACACTCATACTCTCACCCACACGCACATCCTTCTACACTAATACATACCCACACTTATATCCTCATCCACCCTCACTTTCACCCACACTCACATTCACCCACATTCACACCCACTCACACTCTTACCCTCACCCATTTTCACTCTCACCCACACGCATTTCCAACCACACGAATTTCCACCCATATGTATACTCACTCACACTCATACTCTCACCCATTTTCACTCTCACCCACACTCTCACCCACAAGCACATCTACTCACACTCATATCCTCACCCATCCTCACTCACACCCATACAAACATTCACATCCACTCTCAATAACATCTGCATCCACCTACAATCACCCTATCCTTTCAGAAAATACTCGAGTTCTGGTCTGAGATATCCTACGTGAATTTTTTCTATTCTATTTCTTTTTAGCTGATCTTGTTAATTGAGTTTTTTATTGTTCTGATTCCATTAATATTATTCACTTTTATATTTGTTTTTGTTTACTTGTTTTCCTAAAATTACTTTTTCTTCACATGTTTGACTTTTTCAGTCTTTGTTTTTTATCTTTTAAATTTTTCTATATTACTTTTTTTGTACTTGGTGGTTTTAAAATTTAAATTTTTTTATAATGCGCAAGCCTGATGAGTATTTTTACATTAATAAACAACGCAAAACGCGTCGGAATATTCAACTGTGCATTTTTTCAATTATTATATTTTTTTTACTTCATTAAGAGACGTTCCATGAAAAAATCGAACATTGCGAAAACACGTGGGTCAACGGATTCCGGATCTGACCTGATAGAAACTTA
>CAJNOI010000139.1:229940-257057 GCA_905250115.1 Adineta steineri
TCCATGTATCCTAAAAAGACAATTAGTTAGTTAGTTCAATGTCATAAAGTACTTCAAATGATAATTTCAAACAAGAATATGCAATTCACGAAACATAATAATACAACGTTATCACAATCAACTACTATAAACAGAATGTATTCACACCACATACTTGCCTTATTTTCCAAAACTCCTCTATTCGAATATTCTTCTCATTTTGAGGAAATGATACGAACCGCCTACTATAACGAACAGAATCATGACAAATAAATAATTCATATTAGGATTCTATTCAAATATTTAGTTCAGTTCAAAGCACAGATTTTGAGTTCACTATATGGTAAAGGATCATACAACGAATGAACAATTCATAGCAAGATTTTATTCAAATATTTTATTCAGTTTGATGCCAAGATTTCAAGTACAATACACGTTGAAGGAGCACACATCAAATGAGCATCTTAAACAAATATTAATTTTACTTACTTTACTCGATTCGAAGCAAACATTTCGACTTCATTCCGTGGTGTAGGAACACACAAAAAATGAATAATTCAGACTAAGATTCTATTCAAGTATTTTCTTCACTTTTATGAGAATATTTTGAATTTATTTCTTGATGACGGAAAACATAACAACCAAGCACTTCAAACAAACATTCATTTCAGATATTTTATATAGTTTCCAGCAAACATTCCGACTTCATTTTATGGTACAGGAACACACAAGAAATGAATAATTTATACCAAGCTTCTGTTCAAACGCCTGATTCAGTTCAAAGACCAGATTTTGAGTTCAACATATAGAAGACGAGCACATGGCCAATGAATAACTCACATTAGGACACTTTTTGAATATTTTATTTATTTCGAAGCCCAAATTTCCAGTTCATTACATGACGGAGAACTATACAAAAAATGAATAATTCATACCAAGATTTTATTGGAATATTTTGCTTACATCGCAACAATGATTTCGGATTCTTTACAAGACGAAGTAACATACTACAAATCAATAATTCATAACAAGATTCTACTCGACTATTCTATTCAGTTCGAAGCAAAGATTTTCAGCTCATTAAATCGTCCAGCACCATACAATCAATCAATAATTCATACCAAGATTCTATTTGAACATCTTCTTCAGTTCGAACCACACATTTGGAGTTCATTACATAATGGAGAAACATACAAGAAATGAATAATTCACATTAACATTCTCTTCAATTATTTTGCCCCGTTGAAAGGAAACATTTGCAGTTCATTACACGCCACAACACCATACAACAAAAGAATAATTCATACTAAGATTTTAGTCGAACATCTTGTTGAGTTTCAAACAAAGATTTCAAGTTCATCACGTGGTCGAGGAATACACGACAAATAACTGAATGATAGCAAGATTCTGTTCAAATATTTTGTCCATTTCGTAGTCCAGGTTTTGGCTTCATGACGTATTGACAGATCACACTACAACCGAATACCTCCAACAAACATTTCTTTCAAATAGTTCGTTCAATCCTAAGGAAAAATTTGCCGTTAATTACATACTGAACGAAGACACGTGAAATAAACAATTCCTAATAAGATTCCATTCGAAATTTTCTTGAGTGTGGAATAAAGATTTTGAGTTTATCAGATAGTGGAGGAACATGGAAGAAATGAAGAACTTCTACTAAGATTCTACTCTAACACTGTGTTTAGTTCAAAGCAAAAGTTCCGAGTTCATTACATCCTGAAGGAACACAGAAAAAATGAATTACTCATAGAAAAATTGTATAAACATATTTTGTTCAATTCGAAGCACTGGTTCTGATTTCAATACATAGTCAATGAATGCACAACAAATGAATAAGTCACACAAACATTCATTTCATATATTTTATATCCTTCGAAGTAAATATTTCAAGGTCAACAGATTGGGAGGAAACATACAGCGAATGAATAATTCATACCAGCAATCCATTCAACATTTAATTAAGTGCGATGGATAGATTTCGAATTCATTACATTGTGAAGGAACAGGCGAAAAATGAATAACTCATACTAGTATTTCATTCGTTTATTTTGATCGGTTCCACGCCAACAATTCCAGTTTATTCCTGATACCAAAAAGACACGATAGTCGAGCAAGTCAAACAAACATTCAGTACAGATATTTTATAAAGTTCGAAGTGAGCATTACAAAGTCATTAGATGGTGGAAAAACATACAGAAAATGAATAATTCATACCACCATTCCATTCAATATTTTATTCAGTGCGATGGAAATATTTCGAGTTGATTGCATGTTGAAGGAACGGACGAAAAATGAATAATTCATACTAACATTCTATTCATATATTTTCATCAGTTCGAAGCAAATTATTCGGATTCATTACATTCCCAGAAAGACACAACAACCGAGCAAGTCTAACAAACATTCAGTACAGATACTTTCTTTAGTTCGAAAGAAACATTTCGAGTACGTAACATAATGGACGTACATTCAACATAGGAATAATTCATAGAAACTCTCTATTCAACAGTTTGCTCAGTTCGAAGAAAAGATTTTGAGTTCAGTACCTCGTGGAGGATCATGCAAGAAATGGATAACTCATAGGAAGTTTCTACTCAAATATTCTGTTCAGTTCAAAGCATAGGTTTGGAGTTCATTACATAGTGAAGGAAGATATAACAAATGAATAACTCATATCAAGATTTTGTTCCAATACTTTGTTTAATTCAAAGCATAGATTTCAACTTCATGAGATCGTAAAGGAGCACACACAAATCGAGCGCCTCAAACAAACATTCATTTCAAATATTCCATTCAGTTCATAGCGCAGTTTCCAGTTCATTACATGGTGAACGAACACACAAGAAATGAATAACTCATAGGAAGTTTCTATACGAATATTTGGTTCAGTTGGAAGCATGGATCTCGAATTCAGTCCACGGTGAAGGAACACACGAGAAAACAATACTTTATAGTACGATTCTATGTCAATACTTTCTTCATTTCTGAGAACGGATCTTGAGCTTATTGCAGAGCGAACCTACAGACGAAAAATGAATAACTTATAGTAAGATTCTGTTCCAATATTTTGCTCAGTTCGAAGCAGATATTTTGAGTTTATGCCATATTGAAGGAACACGCGACAAATAAAAACTTTATACCAAGATTTTTTTTGAGTATTTTGTTCAATGCAAAGCACCGATTTCGGGTTCAACACATATTGAAGGAACACAAGAAAAATGAATAATTTGTACCAAGATCTTATTCGAATACTTTAGTGAACTCGGAACAAAGATTTTGAAGTCATTTTATAGAGAAAGCACAACACAAATAAACAAACCAAACTAAGATTCTTTTCTCATATTTTGATCAATGCAGAGCACAGATTATGACTTCTCTACATGGTGAAGCAACACAGGACGATCTAGAACTCCAGACAACCATTCATCTCAGATATTCTATTCAGTTAGAAGGAAAGCTTTCGTGTTGATTTCGTCGTCAAGGAACATACAACAAAATGAATAACTCATATCAGGATTCTATTTGAATATACGATTCTGTTCAAAACAAAAGATTCCAAAATCATTACATGGCACAGGAGTACACTACCAATGAATAATTCAAAGCAAGATTCTATTCGAAAATACTGTTTACTTGAAGGCAAACATTTCGAGTTCATTACATGGTACAGGAACACACTACCAATGAATAATTCAAAGCAAGATTCTATTCGAAAATACTGTTTACTTGAAGGCAAACATTTCAAATTCATTACATACTGGCGAAAGACACGTTAAATGAATAACTCGAAGGAAGACTCCATTCCAATATATTGTTCACTTGAACGCCAAGATTTCGAGTTCATTATATCGTGGGAAAAGACACGACGAATGAATAATACGAAGGAAGATTTTATTCCAATATATTGTTCACTTGAAAGTAAACATTTCCAGTTCATTTGATGGTGAAGAAACATGCAAAAATTGAACAATTTATAACAACACTCTATTCAAATATTTTCTTCAATTCCAAGCACAGAGCTTGAGCTCATTACAAGTTACAGAAACACACGATAATAGAGCACTCGAAACAAACAACCATGTAACGTACTTTATTCAGTTTCAAAGAAAGATTTCGATTTGATTATATGGTACAGGAACACACAACAAATGAACAATTCAAAGTAACATTCTATTCAAACACTGTGTTCAGTTCGAATGAAAGATTTCCAGCTCATTACGTAGCGCACGAACAGACAACAAATAAATAATTAAAACCAACAGTCTATTCAAATACTATGTTCAGTTCAAAGCAACCATTTCGACGTCATTACATGCCGCCGGAACAGACAACAAATAAATAATTAAAAGCAACAGTCTATTCAAATACTATGCTCAGTTCGAATCAAGGATTTCGAGTTCATTACATGGCGCAGGAACACACAACAAATAAATAATTAAAAGCAACAGTCTATTCAAATACTATGTTTAATTCGAATCAACCATTTCCAGTTCCTTAGGTGCTACACGAACACACAACAAATCAACCATTAAAATCAACGGTCTATTCAAATACTATGTTTAGTTCGAATCAACCACTTCGAATTCACTATGTAATACAGCAACACACCATAAATCAATAATTCAAAGAAACAGTCTATTCAAATGCTATGTTTAATTCGAATCAACCATTTCGAGTTCATTACGTGATACAGGAACACACAACAAATAAATAATTCAAACCAACAGTCTATTCAAATACTACGTTCACTTCGAATCAACCATTTCGGGTTCATTACATGGCACACGAACGCACAACCAATAAATAATTAAAATCACCAATCTATTCAAATACTATGTTTAGCTCTAATCAAACATTTCGAGTTCATCACAAGGCGAAGAAACACACAACAAATAAATAATAAAAACCAACAGCCTATTCAAGTATTTTGTTCAGTTAACGACGAACATTTCAATTCATTCCAAGGTCTCGAAAAACATAACAATTGAACACCTCCAACAAACATTCATTGCAGATACTTAGTCCACTTCGAAAAGATTATTTCGACTGTATTCTATAGTTCAGAAACACACAACAAACGAACACTTTATATAAAGACTCTATTCAAGTATTTTCGTCAGGTCAAACCAAACATTTTCAGTTTATTTTATGGTGGTGGAACACACAACAATGGGGCCCCTCTAATAAACATTCATTTCAGATATTTCATTCAGTTCAAAAGAAAACATTTCAAACTGAATACATCGGACACAAACATACAACAAATGAACAATTCATAAAAAGATGGTATTCGAAAAGTTTGTTCAGCTCGCACAAAAGATTTTCAGTTTACTGCATGGTAGAAAAACATATAACAAATCAAAAACTCCAATGAAGACAGTATTCAAATATTTTCTTCATTTCAAGTAGAATATATCCAGTGCAATACATGATAGGTAAACATACAACAAATGAATAATTTTTAGTAAGACAGTATTCGAATATTTTCATCACTACGAAAGAAATATTTCCAGTTCAATACATGATAGGGAACCATACAGCAAATGAATAATTTATAGGAAGACAGTATTCATATATTCTCATCACTACGAAAGAAATATTTCCAGTTCAATAGATGCTAGGGAAACATACAAACAATGAATAATTCCTATTAAGACACTACCCAAATATCTTCTTCCCTTCGAAGAGAATATTTCTGATTCAATAAATGACAGGGAAACATACAACAAATGAATAATTCCTAGTAAGACAGTATTCACATATTTTCCTCATTTCGAACAAAATATTTCCAGTTCGATACATGATAAGAAAACATACAACAAATGAATAAATCCTATTAAAACAGTATTCAAATATATTGATCACTACAAAAGAAATATTTGCAGTTCAATACATGATAGAGAAACAACCAACAAATGAATTCATTATATAAAGATTCTATTGAAGTATTTGCTTCAGTCCAAGCCAAACATTTCGAGTTCACTACATGATAGGGAAACATACAACCAATAAATAATTCATATAAAGACACTACCAAAATATTTTCTTCATTTCGAAGAGAATATTTCCAGTGCAATACATGACAGGAAAACATACAACAGATGAACAATTCATATAAAGACACTATTTAAATAGTCACTTCATTGCGAACACAATACTTCCAGTTCAATACATGATAGGGAAACATACAACCAATGAATAATTCATATCAAGACAGTACTCAAGTATTTTCTTCGTTTCAAGTAGAACATTTCCAGTTCAATACATGATAGCGAAACATACAACAAATGAATAGTTTACAGGAAGACAGTATTCAAATATTTTCTTCATTTCGAAGAGCATATTTCCAGTACAATACATGATAGGGAAACATACAACAAATGAATAATTCCTATTAAGACACCACCCAAATATTGTCTTCACACTAAGCAGAATATTTCCAGTTCAATACATGATAGGGAAACATACAACAAATGAATAATTTACAGGAAGACAGTATCCAAATATTTTCTTCATTTCAAAGGAAATATTTTCAGTACAATAAATGGCGGGGAAACAACCAACAAATGAATTCATTATATAAAGATTCTATTGAAGTATTTGGTTCAGTCCAGGCCAACCATTTCGAACTTACTACATGATAGAGAAACATACAACAAATGAATAATTCCTACTAAGACAGTATTCAAATATTTTCTTCATTTCGAAGAGAATATATCCAGTTCAATACATGATAGGGAAACATACAATAAATGAATAATTCCTACTAAGACAGTATTCAAATATTTTCTTCACTTCGAAGAGAATATTTCTAGTTCAATACATGATAGGGAAACATACAACAAATGAATAATTCATACCAAGACACTATTCAAATAGTTTCTTCATTTCAAGTAGAATATTTCCAATTCAATTCAAGATGAGGAAACAACCAACAAATGAATTCATTATATAAAGATTCTATTGAAGTATTTGGTTCAGTCCAAGCCAAACACTTTGAGTTTATTACATGATGGGGAAACATACAATAAATGAATAATTCATATCAAGACACTACCAAAATATTTTCTTCATTTCGAACAGAATATTTCCAGTGCAATACACGATAGGGAAACATACAACAAATGAATACTTCATAAAAAGATTCCATTCAAATATATGCTTCAACTCCAACCAAACATTTAGGCTTCGTTACATGGTCAAATAACACACGAAAAATACATAATTCAGAAAAAGATTCTATTCCAATATATTCTCGAATTCAAAATAGGAATTTCGATTTCATCACATGGTGACAGAGCGCGAGACAAATGAGTAAGTCATAAGAAGGTTCTTTTGTAATATTGTCTTCACTGCAAAGCACAGATTTCACGTTCATTATATCGTGTGCGAACACAGGACATTCGAGCATGTCAAACAAACATTCAGTTCAGATAGTTTGTTTCCGTTCCAATGAAACAATTCGAGTTCATTACATAGTAAAGGAACACAGGAGAAATGAATTCTTTATACCAGTATTGTGTTCAACTACTTTGCTCAGTTCGAATGAAACATTGAGAGTTCATTGCACGCCGGAGGAACATACAACAAATAAATAATTCAAAGCAACATTCGATTCAAATACTTTGTTCAGTTCGAATCAAACACTTCGAGTTCGTGACATAGTACAGGAACACACAACATTTGGGTAATACATAGAAACAGTCTATTCAGGTATTTTGCTCTGTTGAAGACAAATTTTTTGAGTACACTCGAAGGTCGCGAAATACGTAACAATCGAACACCTCAAACAAACATTCATTTCAGATACTCAGTTGAGTGCGAAAGGAAGATTTCGACTTTATTGCATGGCGCAGGAACATACGACAAATAAATACTTTATATTAATATACTGTTCAAATACTATGTTCAGTTTAAACCAAAGATTTCGAGTTCATTACATGGTACACGAACGCACAACCAATAGATAGTTCAAACCAACAGTCTATTCAAATACTATGTTTAGTTAGTATCAAAGATTTCGAGTTGATTACATAGTAAAGGAACACATGATAAATGAATTCTTTATATCAATGTTGTGTTCAAAGACTTTCTTCAGCTCGAATCAATCATTTCGACATCGTTACATGCCGGAGGAACACACAGCAAATAAATAATTCAAAATAACAGTCTATTCCAATACTTTGTTCAGTTCGAATCAAACATTTTGAGTTCCTCACGTGGTACAGGAAGATACAACAAAGGAATAATACAAAGGAACAGTCTATTCCAGTATTTTACTCAGTTGAAGAGAAAAACTTTGTGTTCATTAAAAGGTCACGAAAAGCAGTACAATTGAACGCCTCAAACAAACATTCATTTCAGATACTTAGGTCAGTTCGAAAAGAATATTTCGACTTTATTCCTTGGTGCAGGAACACACATCAAATGAATAATTCATATTAAGATTCGATTCAGGTGTTTCGGTCAGGTTAAACCAAGCATTTTCAATTTATTTTATGGGGGTGGAACACACAACAATGGGGCACCTCCAATAAACATTCATTTCAGATATTTCATTCAGTTCGAAACACAACATCTCAAACTGAATACATGAGAGAGAAACATACAACAAACGAATACTTTATATAAAGATTCTATTGAAGCGTTTTGTTCAATCCAAGTCAAACATTTCGAGTTTCGTAGATGATAGGGACACATACAACAAATGAATAATTCATATCAAGACAGTATTCAAATATTTTACACATTTCGACGAGAATATTTCCACGTCAATGCATGATAGGGAAATATACAACAAATGGATAATTCATAGAAAGATGGTATTGAAATATTTTCTTCATTTCGAAGAGAATATTTCCAGTTCAATACATGATAGGGAAACATACAGCAAATGAATAATTCATACCAAGACACTATTCAAATAGTTTCTTCATTGCGAACAAAATATTTTCAGCTCAATACATGATAGGGAAATATACAACAAATGAATAATTTATATAAAGACACTATTCAATTAGTTACTTCATTTCAAGTAAATATTTCCAGTTCAATACATGATAGCGAAACATACAACAAATGAATGATTCATAAGATTCTATTCGAATATATTGCTCAGTTGGAACCAAATATTTAGAGTTCATTACATAACGGAAAAACATACAACGAATGAATAATTCATAAAAAGATTCCATTCAAATATATGCTTCAACTCCAACCAAACATTTAGGCTTCGTTACATGGTCAAATAACACACGAAAAATACATAATTCATAGAAAGATTCTATTCCAATATATTCTCGAATTCAAAATAAGGATTTCGATTTCATCACATGGTGACAGAACGTGAGAGAAAAGAGTAACTCATAGTAAGATTCTTTTCTAAGATTGTGTTCAATACAAAGTACAGATTTGACGCTCACTGTATCGTGAGCGAACGCAGGACAATCGAGCATGTCAAACAAACATTCAGTTCAGATAGTTTTTTTTGTTCCAATGAAACAATTCGAGTTCATTACATAGTAAAGGAACACCGGAGAAATGAATTCTTTATATCAATATTATGCTCAAATACTTTGTTCAGTTCGAAGAAAAGATTCCGAGTTCCTTACATCGTGAAAAAACATACAGTAAATGAATAATTAATAGGACGATTCTATTGAAGTATTTTCTTCAATTCCAGGCACAGAGTTTGGACTCATTACATCGTGCAGCAACACACGATAATCGAGCTCTTCAAACAAACAACCATGTAACATACTTTGTTCAGTTGCTAGGAAACATTTGGAGTTCATTACGTGATGAATGAACATACGACAATTGAACATCTCAAACAAGCATTCATTTCTGATATTTTATTCAGTTCCAAACAAACATTTCGAACTGAATACAGGGCACAGAAACATACAACAAATGAATAATTCATAGTAAGATTGTGTCCAAATAGTTTCTCCTCTTCCGAACACAGATCTCAATCTAATTACATAGTGGAGAAATACTCATCAAATGAATAATTGAGAGGAAGATTCTTTTCGATTAATTTGTTCGCTTCGCAGCAGTGATTTCCAGTTCATGCCATGGCGAGGGAACACGACAAATGAATAACTCATAAGAAGACTGTATTTGAATATTTTGTTCAGTTCGAAGTATAAATTTGAACTTTAGTACGTCTTCGAGGGAGACGCGGCAAACGACTAATTCATAGTACGATTTTATTTAAATACTTTGTTCACTCTTGACCACAGATATCGGGCTCATTACATGACCAAGGAATATAAGAGAAATGAATAACTCATAACAGTTGTAGTACTGGCAACATTCTTTTGTCATATTTTGTTCAGTTTGGAGAAAGGATCTCTAGTTGTTTACATGCTCCATGAACACTCGAGAAACGAATAACTCATAGTGGTTTCAGTAGTCTCAAGATTGTTTCGTAATATTTTGTTCAGTTTGAAGCAAAGATCACTAGTTCATTAGATGTTGAGGGAACACACGAGAAATGAATAACGAATAAATGGAGTGGTAAGATTGATTCCAAACATTTTGAGCACTTTTAAGCAAGTGTTTCGAGTTGAGTACATATTGAAGGAACACTAGACAACTGAATGACTAATAGTTGGAGTGGTAGTTGGGGTAGTAGTTGGAGTGGTAGTTGGAGTGGTAGTTGGAGTGGTAGTTGGAGTAGTAGTTGGAGTAGTAGTTGGTGTGGTAGTTGGAGTAGTAGTTGGAGTGGTAGTTGGGGTAGTAGTTGGGGTGGTAGTTGGAGTGGTAGTTCTAGTAGTAATTCTTGTAGTAGTTGGAGTAGTAGTGCTTGTAGTAGTAGGATTACAAGCAGCACAACCAAGAAGAGCACAAGGAACACAATTAATAATATTACAAGGATTACAACCAAGAAGAACACAAAGAGGAGGACAAACAGCACGAGGATCACCGTTGTTGATTAAATGGCCAGTAACATCATTAGGCTCTGCAGCTTGATTGACTCCCTCCTCCATCGTGCGTCCCATGCAGCTTGTTGCCATCAGAATCAAGAAGATTGCCAGGCAAACCATTTGATTAATAATGTGCATTGTTGTATATTAGTGCTTGAATGTTTGAAGTTGGAGTTGCTAATGAACTGAAGCAGGTATGATTATTGTATGTTTCTGCAGTCGTGCTGATGCTTTATATATACTTTCGTAGGCTAGTAAGAAGGAATCTTCGAGAAGTAAATATGTCAGCAATCCAAAGTGATTTACTGCAATATTGATGGTGCGCGTGATGTTAGTATAAGTATTTCTTTATCAACAGTCGCATTCTTTTATTTTATTTTACATTATTTCATTTTGATTTATTACTCTATTTCGTTGCATTTTATTTTATTGCTATAATTTATTTCATCTTATTTTATTGCATTTCATTTTCACCAATCGACGATTTTGTTTCGATCTTACGAGATTCTTATTTTTCTTGATTGTCAGGTGAGGGGCGGAGATAAAGGGGGTGCACAGATGCCGTGCACCCCCTTTGGTAGAAAAATATCTGAAGGAGAGTACTGATAAAGAACCTTATCACAAGACAAAAAGTATTTGCTCATTGGTGTGCACCGCCATGCAAAACTCCTGGCTATCCCCCCGTATCTGGCAAGATTCTTCCTCTATTCTTTCTATACAAGATTCTTGCTTGAAAAATATGACTTTGCCTTTTAAACAAGATTCTTGTATTCTTTCCTTCTTGCTATATCAAAAAAAGCTTTATATCGGTTACTAGCGGGAGCGTCCGATATTTATCAAAAAAATTTGATAGTACATATTCGGTAGATCAGAAAATGAGTGTAGGTGTAAGTTAGTGGCGTAGCCAGGATTTGACCGGTGGCCTGGCAATGCCCTACGATTCTTATTTAAATTCATCGATAATATAGTAAAAAAATAAAGTACCTAGTAAGAATGTTTCTCGGTGGCCTGGCAAACAATGCCAGGCCTTAGATACGCCACTAGTGTAAGTGAGGGTTTAAAGCATGAGTGCGGTTGTTTTTCAGCAACACGCACTACAATTCTTACCCTCATTCACTCATTCATTCACTGCTATTCACCTATCCACTAACTCCGTCACCATCAACCGCTTCCTCGCCATCACGCTCCCTCACCCTCATCCACTCACTCGCTCCCTCATCCTCATCTTCACTCGCACTCAAGAGATAGGAAAAACACTCATATACGTATTCTTTTCCTTATAATGCGCCAGAGAATTTTTGATATTCATAAACTGGGTGATACTTTACCCAACCGCCCCCCCCCCCTCTCTGGATCCGCATAGTCGTACCATCCCCTCTCGACCATTCTCTGAACTAGCGAAGTACGACGGAAAGTTTGGTGATCGTTGCTAATATAGGGGCTGATCGCATAGCAAATGGATAGACAAACATTCTTCTTTATATATATAGATTAATAATACGTTTTTCGCACGATTTTATTATCAACCATACATACAATGTACAAAAAAAACTGTAAAACAAAACGATAAAATGTGCATGTATATATTACCTATATTACTAAGAGCATTTCCAAATAATATGATTTTGAACGAATAAGGATTTCCTCCATCCATTTGAGTATATTTTTATGGATGATAAAAGAAAATCTAAAAAATTAAAGAAATATTGATTAATCACATATCGAATGCGTTCGATAAGTCAAGTTTTCGGAGAAATTAGAAAAAAATATTATGATACATTTCATTGTTGTCTTTGTAATAAATAGAAATATTTACTATAGATCTAATTGGAATAAAGAATTGTTAGATATCGTTTGAATGCAGCGAACGCTTAAGAAAAAGTATGTGTTCGAAGTGTAACTGCTAGTTAAAAGATCTTTACCATGAATAAATAATGATCAAACACCTATATACATATATATATGTTCGAACAAATACTACATCACGTGTTGATGATCGTGGAAAGCTGACAAGAATCTTTTTCTTCCGTATCATAAGAATCTTGTCTTAATACTAAGAAATTTAAATTTTTTTATATTTCTTTCTAGTTTCTTTATCTTCATGGTGCTCGTACAGGATTCTGTTGTTCTTGAACTGCAAACAAGATTCTTTTTAAAGAAAAAAAAAGATTCTTGCCTGAACTTTATACATATCTTGAATATCTTATAGTTCTTGCCTGATTATTTCATTTCTGATTAATCACACAAGAATCTTGAAATCCAAACAAGATTCTTTTTACTTTCTTCTTGAAAAGAATCTTGTCTTAATACAGGAATCTTATTTGAAAGTAAAGAAAAACAAGAATCTAGAAAGATCGTTGACTAGATTTATGACTTTTTTTTATTTTATCTCATTCCATTTTATTTTATTACTTTTTTTTATTTTATCTTATTATATTTTATTGCACTGTGCTTTTTTACTTTTTTATTTTATCTCATTTCGTTTTATTGTATTTCATTTTATTGTATTTTATTTTATTACTGTGCTTTATTCCTTCGATTGTAGGGAGGATCATATAAAATAAAGTATGTTGTATGTATGTTGGTGTCTGGGTGAAAAAACAGCCAACGTGAAAAAGCACATAATACATTATAAAACTTGATGAAAAGGTTTTTGGAGTGAGAGACTCCGAATCTAAGGTTTGTTTAATCAGACAACTCAGAAGTGAAAGTAATAGAAATCGAGTTTTGGAGAAAAAACATTTCTGTGGATATTTTGATGTTCTATTCCTCGCAGAGAGTCGAAATCGTTTGTTTTCTCATCTGTGTTGGTTTCCATACTGTACTTATTAGTTGGAGGTTTGTCTAAGAAAAAATTGATATTAGAATCTGAAACATGACTCGATCTTCGTGTGCTACTGATTAGCATGCGAATGCGTATTGAGAGCGATGAAAAACACAGGGGTTCTGTTTTCAATAAATGTGGAGAGATACCATTTGTATGAGACAGAAGTAAGCGAGTTAATACTCGAGCACTACTTGCGTCTTAAGTGTGAAACCTGAGGGTGGGTGTGGGTGAGTAAGAGAAGAACGCAAGATCCACTCACACCCACACCCACACCCACACACCCCAATATATCCTTCTCATCTATTAGTAGAATTTCAATTAATTAAATAGTTTCATTCATAGTTAGAGTTATTACATTTACCTTGTATAGGACTTTATTTACAGATAAAAGAATTAATATTAGATTTACAAAAACAAAAACATTTAATCGTAAATATTCTTTTTAGACGATGGAACATAAATGACCGGTGAACTTTCACCATTATCCTCACCAGTTGACCCATGCCTTATATTCTTATAATACAATAACAGATTGTTATCAACTTTTAGAATTTCTTGATGATGCTGTACTTGATTATATTATCACTCGTTATTTCTATGAAGTTAGTCAATTCATCTTTTTTTTAATATTTAAGCATCTAAAACGTCATTTACCCGGTGAATTAACAGATCTTCGTTCTGCTTTAGTCAATAATAATATATTTGCATATTTAGTTGTTAAATATGATTTTCATAAATATTTTCGTTGTCATTCCAATGAATTATTTTTATTAATTGATAAATTTATTCAAACACAAAAAGACAAATCATCATGGTGTGGTTTTGATGAATATAATTTATATGATGATACAATAAATGAGCTTGATGAATGGGAACAAACAAAAATTTCTTGATTCAAATAAATCGTTTAATACTGTATAGAAAATTTATTATCCAATGTTAAAACCTTTTATTGAAAACCCCGAACGTTTACTTGATGGACGTATACGTATTATAGTTGAAATAATTGGTAAAGGACGTTTTAAAGGTGTTGATAGAAATTATCGTATAGCAACAAAAGCAGCAGCTAAATGTGCTTTAAAAAATTTACGACGTCTAGATTAAAATGAAGAATGTTTTAGTGAAGCAAAAAAAGAAAATAAAGACTTCTCAGATATTTATTTTACTATATATTGTGATGCAATAGATTGAACGTATTGTTTTTCTTGTCTTACTGATAAAAGTGTTGCATGATTTTTATGGATTTCTTATAAATATATATAAAGACTTCTAAAATATGTTCAGTTGATTTTTTTACCTGTGATTTGTTGTTTTTATTTAAAAAGAAAAAGAAGATAATGAAGAAAAGTTTATTCGTACATTTTGTTATTTGTTTTGCATTTGAGCAAATAGGACAGCATTGAAGAGTTTGTTCATTTGGAAATTCTACAGTATAATATCCATCATCAAACATTAATAAATTTAGTTGACTCCAATTATGAAATGATTCATTAGATATTGCCTCCATGTATTGAGCATTAAACATGCTTCAGATACACACACACCAATCTAACTTCCAACTGTTCTCGTTGGAAATGATCTATTTTTTGGTATGAATTCAATTGATTTATGTAGTTGTATAGATTGTGATAGCTATAATTTCAGTACTTTTTGTTGATAATTGTAATACTGAAAGTTGATATAAATTTAATGCATTAGAACATTGTTTCATAAAAGATTGTACTTGCCCACCCCACTCTGAATTGTTTATGATCTGTAAGATATGGTTGAGATAAAAATAGAACACATCTATCCACAGACTCAACATTCTTTAGTTCAATATATCATCAAGTCAAGTGTGAAAAAGTATTGTTGAAAAAGTTAACTATCTATTCTTATTTAGACACTCTTCATCATACAAAAGTGACTAAAAAAATACTCATCCACATTGTATATACTATTTTCTTACCAAACATATACATTAACGCCATCTTTTTGGATAAAAGTAATAATTTATTATTTAAATTATCACTAGTCTATCCTTTTAACGACCAGATGATTGTATCATTATCAAACCACTATTATCGAAGCATACAAAAATACTTTCAAGAATACGTACTATAAAAGCGATATCACATAACATATTTTAAGAGTCTTCGTCAAAATCTAACAAAACCATGTGCACATTTCTTACATTACCAGTCGAGCTCGTTTATCGAATTCTGGATTATGAAACCGATTTTACTTTGTTTTGCTCAATGCAAAATGTCTGCCAACGATTCAATCAAATCCTTCATAGTTATCCGCGATACCAAGTAAGTCTTCTATCTGGTTTCTATACGCAACTGTCATTCGATGAATTGATTAGGAAACAACATAATTAAATAATTTAAAACCATTTAGAGAAACCTAGTCAGCCAGAATAGTAAGTAATCTTTTGGAATAAAATCATCGCTTCTCTCTATTTTCCCTAATAATTATTGCAATAGAACTGCAGTACGCTACCTCTCACACATAGGATCATCAGAGAAGAATTAAACAGAGTCAAAATAAACATTCGCATTTTGAAACCGTACACATACTATAATATTGTACTGTCTCAACTGAATTTCGGATATAGCATTAACGACTTTCATGTACTTTTGTCCAAATTCATATAAAACCAATAAATTCATCATTCTGTTAATGAGACAACGAGAATATGAATGCAACTATACATCTCGATCAGAAGAGTAATCGTACCCACCCACACATAATCCCTATAGCAATAAAATCGGAGAAAAAGGAGCACAACATCTTGCTGATGCATTAAAAAACAATACAGTAAATTTTATTTTCTCGTCAACTATGTCATACAAATATTTACACTTTTCCATACAGACTCTCGCCACACTTAATCTCTTCAACAATGATATCGGAGACAAAGGAGCACAACATCTTGCTGATTCATTAAGAAGCAACACAGTAAATCGCATTTATCTACAACTATCTCATACAAATATTTACACTTTTTTACACAGACACTCACCATACTTGATCTCACATGCAATCACATCGGAGAAAAGGGAGCACAACATCTTGCTGATGCATTAAAAAACAATATAGTAAATATTATTTTCTCTTAAACTATCTCATTCACACTTTTTCACACAGGCAGTCACCACACTTGATCTCTCAAGGAATACAATTGGAGATAAGGGAGCACAATATCTTGCTGATTCATTAATAAGCAATACAGTAAATATTATTATCTCTTCAACTATCTCAGACAAACATTTACACTACTTTACACAGACACTTACAACACTTGATCTCGGCGACAATAAAATCGGAGACACGGGTGCAGAATATCTTGCTGATTTATTAACCAACAACACAGTAAATCTTGTTTTCTCTTCAATTATTTTATACACATAGAATTTCTTCCACAGACACTCATCACACTTAATCTCAATTACAATAAAATTGGAGACAAAGGAGCACAATATCTTGCTGATTCATTAAGAAATAACACAGTAAGTGTCATTTTCTCTTCAACTACATCATACACACATAAATTCTCTCACAGACACTTACTACAATTGATCTCCACAACAATGAAATCAGAGTCGAAGGAGCACAATATCTTGCTGATTCATTGAGGAACAATACAGTAAATCTAATTCTATTGTCAACTATCTCATATACACATTTACAGTTTTCCACACAGACATTGAAAAAACTTGATCTCAGTGGCAATGAAATCGAACACAAAGGGACACAACACCCTGCTGATTTGTTAAGAAAAAACACAGTAGATCTCATTCACCCTTCAACTATCTCATACACACTTCGTCACACAGACACTCACTACACTTAATCTCAGTGGCAGTCGAATCGGAGACGGCGCTACGCAACATCTTGCTGATTCATTAAAAAACAATAGAGTAAGACTCACTTTCTCTTCAACTATCTCATATACACATTTACATTTTTTCACACAGACATTAACAACGCTTAATCTCAAAGGCAATGAAATCGAACTGAACGGAGCACAATCTCTTGCTGATTCATTAAAGAACAATACAGTAAATCTCATTTTGTATTTAACTATCTTATACACATATTTACACTCTTTCACGCAGACGCTCACCATACTTGATGTCGGTAGCAATCAAATCGACGATGAGGGAGCACAACACTTTACTGATTCATTAAGAAACAATACAGTTAGTCTCATTTTTTCCTGAACTATCTCATACAAATATTTACACTTTTTCACACAGACACTCATCGAACTTAATCTGTACGGCAATAAAACGGGAGAGAAGGGAGCACAACATTTTGCTGATTTATTAAGAAACAACGCAGTAGATCTCAGTCTCTATCTAACTATCTTATACACACTTTTTCACATAGACATTTACAACACTTACTCTCTCATACAATCAACTTGGGCCCATTGGAGCACAATATGTTGCTGATTCATTAACCAACAATACAGTAAATATCACTCTCTTTTCAACTATTTCATAGAAACAATTACACTTTTTCCTACAGACACTCGTCCAACTTGATCTCGGTGGCAATGAAATCGGAGAGGAGGGAGCATAATATCTAGCTCATTTATTAAGAAACAACACAGTAAATCTCATTCTCTCTGCAACTGCTTCATACAAACATTTACACTTTCTTTCCACACAGACACTCACCACACTTCATCTCCACTACAATCGAATCGGAGAGAAGGGAGCACAATATCTTGCTGATTCATTGAGAAATAACACAGTAAATCTCATTCTCTCTTAAACTATCTCATTAACATATTTACACTTTTCCACGTAGACACTTATTACAATTCATCTCCACAATAATGAAATCGGGGACACGGGTGCACAACATCTTGCTGGGTCGTTAAGGAATAACACAGTAAATTTCATTCTCTCTTCAACTATCTCATACGCACATTTATATTCTTTCACACAGACACTCATCACACTTGATCTAGTTGAAAATGAAATCGGAGAGAAGGGAGCACAACATCTTGCTGATTCGCTAAGAAACAATACAGTAAATCGTATTCTCGCTTCAAATGTGTCGTACAGATATTTACACTTTCCACACAGACACTCATCGAACTTGATCTCCGCGAAAATCACCTCAGACACATAGGAGCACAACATATTGCTGATTTATTAAGAAACAACACAGTAAGTCTCATTATCTCTTCAAGTATCTTATAGACACTTTTTCTCGCAGACACTCACAACACTTGATGTCAGTGGTAATCAAATCGGATACAAAGGAGCACAACATCTTGCTGATGCATTAAGAAGCAATACAGTAAACCTCCTTCTCTCTTCAACTATCTTATACAAATATTCACATTTTGTCATACAGACACTCACCACATTTGATCTCGGTGTCAATCACGTTGGAGATAAGGGAGCACAGTATGTTGCTGATGCATTACGAAAAAACACAGTAAATCTCATTTTCCTGTCAACTATCTCATACACACATTTACACTTTTTCACACAGACACTCATCGAACTTAGTCTCTGTTTCAATCAAATCAAAAATAAGGGTGGAAAATATCTTGCTGATTCGTTAAGAAATAACACAGTAAATCTCGTTTTCTCTTCAATTATTTCATACAAATATTTACAATTTTTCACACAGACACTCACTACATTTTATCTTCACGACAATAAAATCGAGAAGAATGTGCTAAATATTGTGAGAGATCTAATTCAGATGAATAAACGATTAGCTAAATCATAAATGTTAGTGATGAAGATACTGTCATGTTCAACTAGAAGAATATGTTTATCGTCTTATTCGAATTTCATTGTATGGATGACTTAAAAAGGACAAGAAAGTTGTTTGATTGTTATGAAACTATGTTTACTAAAATGTAGATGTTTTTTTACGCCTTTTACTATAAAATGATCGTAATATGTTGGTTCTTATTTAAACTGTGCTCTGAACTGAAGGATATGCGGTAGTATATAATTTCAAAGTGTTATTCGTGTTTCTGTCATGTATTTTTTCTCATGGATTGATCTGACATCGATAGAACATAGTTACCAGCTATTGCGTATTAATGGTGCGAAACGAGTTAGCATGAGAGATGATTAGTAGATGCCATGCAGAATAGGCGAAAAAGAAAAAAGTTATTTATTGTATGCGGTCATGTTAATTGCTAAAGTCATGCTGGTTTTACCTGATTTTGAATTTTGTTATTGAAAAAATATTGCGAATTAATAGGTAAACGAAGATGTTTATTCTATTTATAAAAATAAACAAAATACTAATTCGATTTTTTTTCTTGGATTGATCTTGGTCACTTTCTATGCATATGATTAAATAGAAAAAAAAACTAGTTTTATTGAGAAGTGAAAGGAGAGAATATCATTTTATCAATTTTCAGCTCAAATATTTGACTCTGTTATAATTATGATTACGATCGAACAGCTGTAAATAAATTGACTAAAATACTAACTGAAGTAGTAGTTTCATAATGAATATGTGTCGGTAATTGGGTTCGAATATCAGCAATTAATTGATGTAAATCCGATGGAAATGTATTTTGTTTTATTATTATTAATGATGGTTCCATTGATTTTACTGTACTATTATCAAATGTAATTTTTTGTCATAGATGACTATCAATTTACAACAAATAAGATATGACAAATCGCTATGAATAAAATTTGAATATATATTTTACACTTCATCATTTTGTATATCATTTATTTGAAATATTATAGATGATAAATAATCAAGATGAAGTTCAATTGTATTTCGTCGATAATAACTATTTGTATTTGGTACTTCATTAGAATAATTCAAACGAAGTTCATTATTTGTTGTTGATCGATCCTGTCGCAAAAGACAACGATCATAAGTTTCACTAAGATCTATTTTTGGTTTTATAGTTTTACTCATCAATATCGGTAAATCGAATTCTGTAGTTTTAATACATTCTAAAAATAATTCAAATAAAGATTAACTACTTACTTTTATACAGATATAAACCTGTCATATTAAGACCATATGAAAAAATTTGAATTTCTAAACTATTGATATCACATTCTGATGATGAGTTAATGAAGCCAAGTGTTAAGAACAAACTATAAACTAATAAATGAAATTAAATTTAGTCAATATTTTTCATACGTACTCTTCTCCTCGATAAACTTGTGCATTGTATGTTGTTGATTAACAAATAAAATCTACTTCAATATCATTGACTAAAAGATATTCAACATTAAGAATAGGTAGTTCATCAATAACATCAACAGAACATACACAATGACGAATAGTTGGAAAACCTTTAAAAAGATATTCTTGATTTGTTAATGAACGTTGATAACGAAGACCTAATCAATAAAAAAGCGAGAAAAGAATTATTATTTATTTCTAAAAATTCAGCGTGTGAGTGGGTGGACGTGGGCAGAACATGATACCTGCACATACCCACATCCTCAAGTCGCTCATCAAATATTTAGTGTACCAGCAACGTCTACATGTGTTGAAAGATCGTTCAGTGCTGCTGAAAATATTGCTACAAAACGTCGAACCAGCATAAAACCTGTTCAGCTAAATAATGTTCTTTTTTTTACAATCTTTTTATTCGTTTCAGTGATGATGAATGGTTTTTTTGTATATTTAAATATTGTTTATTTATATATGAAATTGTTTTTATTGATCTGCTCATAGTTTGTATTTGTTGTTAACATTCTTCGAAAATGTAGTTTATTTATGAAATAAAACAGATCATAGCCGATTTCAAAACAAGCTAGAAAAATTGATCTGACGGGACTATATTTCGTGAGACGGTATACGATGAATTTATGCGGTAACATTACGGTACAGCATTGAAAAAAATTAGCGGTATGGTACGGTATCAAGTTTTTGCAATATCACCGGTCTCTGATACGAACGATTATCTTCCGTATCAAAAACAGAACAACAACAAAAAAGAAAAGAAATGAAATAACACAACGATATCTGCAATAGCATAGTTTCAAATGGAATAAAGAAAAAGAACCGAGAATAGATTGCTAACAAGTTAAAAAGAAAACGCAGTTTTTATTGTTTGATTAATGTAAATTAAAGGACCTTGGCTTAATAACAACTTTCTCCACTTCGCTGATTATCGATTTTGGTAGCACTTGGTTCTTTTATATTATGCGTATCTTCTATAGAACTAGTACTTTCCGGTTCTTGAAAAGCCTCTTGATTGAGAGGCGACATATTTTGAGCTATTGGTAACTCAGCAGATGGTGAAGCTGTATAACAAAAAAAATATATATATTCGATTGAGTCAATGAAAATATATCTCACCTGTTGCTTTCATCTCAGACGGTTGTTTACAAACAGACTTTGTCTGATCGCATTGACTACCCGTACAAAGATTTTTACTACTGCTGGATAATATTGCCCCTATTCATAATATTTTATTTAAATAAGAAAAAATGAATATTAAAAATTCCTGAACAAACCTCCGTGTTTATTATCACCAACTGCACCAGCGTCATAATCACTATTCCAACTACTTTCTGAACTAATAGTTGGATCTAAATTGAAATTATATATCAGACAATATTCGTATCATAAATTACTATAATAAGGACTAATTAAACGTACCCTTTCCATTGAGACTATCACTTGAAAAAACCAAAATTTCAGATGTCAGTAAATCAGTAGTGGTCATTTTACCTTTTAAAATAAAAAATATAAAACAAAAATTTTAATTGACTTATGTCGAAATATAATAGTTAACGTACGCATTTGATTCTTCATCTCAAATGGTCGTGCACCGGTCTCGTTATTATTTGCAACTTCAGAACCTACGCCTAAATATTAATATCAAATATTATCTATTAGAAAATGTTAGAACAAAAGCTATATACCATTATCTGTAGTTGAAACGTTGGTATTATTGTTCTGGCCACCATCTGATGTTGCATCTTTATTAAAACGAACAAAATCATTATTTATAATAAAATAAATCTGTCAAGTATTGTTA
Source organism: Adineta steineri (assembly GCA_905250115.1). NCBI lineage: Eukaryota > Metazoa > Rotifera > Eurotatoria > Adinetida > Adinetidae > Adineta > Adineta steineri. The sequence continues at coordinate 252,694 of CAJNOI010000139.1, forward strand.
GAACTCATTAAAATTTCCCTATCATGCATTTGTGTATCTTCTGGAATGCTAAATTACTATTACTTATTATTAGTATTAATGGATATTGAGTAACAATTGCTACTGCTGTTTACAGTAATTCGCTTTTTGTTGTATTATCAACGAAATATGAATTAATTACTTGTTACTTTATTATTTACCTTTATAAGTTTCAATTTTTTTCGTCTTTATTACTACTAATAAAGTCGAGAAAAGTCGAAAGTTATAGAAGGCATAAGTAATGATCAGCAATAAATCACTATTGCAATAAGATAATAACAAAAATGATAAATACAGTATAGGATAGATAGTTTAGAAGTCAAAGGGAAAACATCATACTTGAAAATGTCGCCTACGTCAGAGTTACATAGATTTTATTTTTTTGAATATTTTAACAATACTTGTAACTATCCAACAGTAGTTTTCATGAGTATGTAATCGCCGATGCTATCAAGATCAAGGTCATAGTCGATTAATTTAGGTTCCAAATTTTCTTTGAAAAAATGATCAGCTATTCTCAAGGTATTTACAGTTCTTTGACTATGGAGAATGGTATTTTCAACTATTTCTTCATTAAAACTGACAATAAACTCAAAAGCAAGATTTTGAACGTTATCAAAACGAAAATGGATATTTCTTCAGTGATGCTCACGCTAGTTTTATTGATTTGAATTCTTAACGATTTGCTAGTAAACGATATATGTCGACACCAAATCAATTCGTACTTTCGTTCATTTGGAGCGAGAAAAAATGTATTTCAGTCTTTTGGAACGAAATATTACTTTGTTCTTCTTCTTCTAAGTGAAATAAGCGTGATTATCGAAAAACTCGATTTGGGTAGCTATTTTCATGTTGAAAATAAAATTCTTTGTATAAATCACTAGTTAGATTCTTATTAATGTTTACGAAAGCAGAAAAAAATTGATCGAACGATTTTAAGGTCCTCTATTATTTATGATAATTTACCATAATCGATAGTCAGTTAATTTACTGCTTAATCATTTATTACTGATTCAATTTTTGGATCGATATCAGTTAATCAGCAGTTATTCTATTTGTTTTTCTTTTAAATAAAATAACTTACAAGCTATTGATCTTGATCGATTTTCTTGTGCAATAACCTTTTGTACTACTTTAATAGCGGCTTGAAGTTTTTCATTCTTATTCATTGACTCATCCAAATAATTAATTGATAATAAACTATCAATATATTCAATTAATTTATGATGATATTGAATTTTTTCATTTAAACTTTTCATTTCTGTCCGAATTACATCATTGAATATTTGAAAACAGGAATTTCGTAAAACTTTTAGTTTATCTTGATGTTGTATTTGTTTTTCAATGTATTCATCATGTTCAAATAAATGTTTAAGGCATAACATTTTCCCACAATGATGTGAACATAAATATAAGCGTATTGATGCAGAATTAGATTCTTGTAAACAACATAATTCATGTTGACATCGATCAGATACGTCAGGCATTTTTTTCTTTTATCTTAAAACAAAAACAATATAAAATGAAAAAAATTTTAGTTATCAATCTATATACAAGTAATTACTATATAAATGTTATTTATGGTTTGCATATTATTCTATGGATCATACTCTGAATCACTAAATGTATGGAAAAGACCGAAAGATTGTGTATCCAATCATATCTTATGATATCGTTTTATTTTATTCTCTTGAACGAGACCGCAACTGTATCGTGTTTACTGTTGCGACAATTAAAAAGTCATTTCCATTGGCTTCGTTTCGTTCACTTTAAAAGATATATTTATTCTAGTACATTTAATAAAGATATCTTAGTATTTTGTGTTGATATTCAAATGGAAAGTTACACCAGCTCTTCAAGTTGTTCGAGGATATTGAGAACAATGTACGCTGGTATAAGTAAATATGACGTCGTCATCATGCCTTCGTGTGATAACACAAATCTATTTACAACTTTCTTTGCTTATAATAAAAACAAATTAAGTGGTAACGTAATGTGTATGGATATTTCCATGGAAATTCAATCACATTTACAAAAGTGGTTTTAGATTTTGATAAAATATTTTTATTATAAATCAAAAGTTTAATATCTTCATATACACTCTTGTATACTATTCATAGTAGTACTTCAAACAGCGGTAGATTCAAAGAAAGAAATCTATGTACTTCCATAAATTTTATTTTATTTTATTAATCATATACTGAAATTATTTATGTGAATTAAATCATATCACATTGAAATCAATGTTATCACAAACATTTTCAGTACTCTTCGTTTTCGTTATATGTATAACATACACTGAACGCTCTTTTTATGATTGTAACAGCAAAGTATCATTTTGATACAAATGGTGAAAAATGAATTTACGTCGAAGTGTATATAAACTTATCTTCATCAAAAATAACAGAACATACATGTTTCTATTTCTCGATTGAATACATATATATCGACAAAAGACAAAAAAGAAAGAGATATCAGACACATAGGGATATTCAAAGACAAAAAAAACAGACAAAACATTGCGCGAGATTCGAAAAGAACGGATTCTATATTCAAAAAAATTCGCGCATGTAAACGGATATTTCATTTTCCCGAGCTGGATGATGATGACATTATTGATTGAACAGAAGCTTGACTTTGAAATATATTCGATGGTATTTCATTTGAATTTTCATTATTAGATGATTCTATCATCGTCGTTGACGGAGTAAAATTTGTGGCTTGTGTTTGACATATACTCAGAACATGTGATTCTGCCTGAAGAAAATTAAAACAAAGTATTGTATCATCATGTGAACTTGAAACGATTTGAAATTCATCAAATTGTAAACGAAATACACGTCCTGTATGTTCAGTTAAAGTTTTTATACAAAGTGATGCTGTTTGAGAACGTGGATCAAGTGCAGCTTGCAGATCCCAAATTTTAATTTTACCTAACATTATTAATAGAAATAAAATGTAAAGTATGAATTTTATCAATAAAAATCTAATTTACCATCATAAGCACCCGAAACAATACGTTTAGAATCGAAACGAATACAACGAACAAGTTCATCGTGTCCTTCAAGTACACGTAGACAAGCGCCACATTCAATGTCCCAAACCTAAGAATAGAAAAAGCATGAAATAAGTCTATCATTATTTAACCGGAAAGTGTCAAGGATAGAATGGTGACAGGAACACAATATAATTAAAAGTTCTATTCATAAGAATGAATATGTGCAATTAAAATATTTCCAATTGAACTTAAAGAATTGATAACTTACTCGTATAGTATTATCTGATGATCCACTAACAACAATTTTATCACGATACTGTAGACAAGCAATACCTCTTCGATGGCCTAGAAGTGTTCGAACAAATTCACAGGTTGTCGTATCCTATAAAAATATTAAAATAAAAAAACTTTAATCAAATTTAAATATTCATACCCAAACTTTTATTGTTCGATCACCACTTGCACTAACAATATATTTATCATCGAAATCTACTACATTAACAGCGGCACGATGTCCAACAAGTACACGACGTATCGTTATATCAGCTGGTGAATTCATTTGCCAAACAGCAATAGAACGATCTTTTGAACATGTAACCATTGTACCATTTATAAATCGAAGATGAAGTACAGCTTCACAATGATGTAATAGTGTATTTAATAATTCACCAGTTTTAACATTCCAAACACGAACAGTTGAATCCGATGAACCAGTAACAATAACTTTTTCATCATATTGTAAACATAAAACACTTCCATTATGTCCTGTTAAAACTTTAATACATTCCATAGTTTTTCTATCCCAAATTTTAATTGTATTATCACGAAGACCACTAACTATTTTTTCATCATCATATTGTAAACAATAAACACCTTTGCTATTTTGTGAACGACATTGAATTTTTTCTAATTGAAAATTTCCTGTACGCCAATTGTTTTCCAATTGTTCAATATCACGTATTATTTGAGGATATAATTGACGATAAAATTCATGACGTTTAGGTTTATCACCATTAATTATCAATTGTCGAAAGAGATATTTAGTCCAACCACGACGATCAGCTAAACCACGCCACAAAGAATTTGAAAGAAATTTTCGTTCGATTAATTTCTTCCATAGCATACCTATTTAAATCATTTTTTCTTCTTCTTCTTTCTATTAAATTTCTTTACACTAACCTTCAGATATAACATGATACCATTCATGACAAACAAGTTCGGTGGATTTTAATGATTGATCATCTAAATATCCAAGAATTTTCTCTGCAACATGTTCAAGACCATACGAAGCTAGACGTCCAATAAAATCTCGTTTTAACATAGGTAATAAAAATAAATTAACTTGACC
>CAJNOI010000140.1:0-24724 GCA_905250115.1 Adineta steineri
TAATAACAACATGATAATAATTCATATATTACGTGAGGAAAATATTCCATATAATAGGGATCTTCGACGAACCATGATAACAACACACTTACGTTTAGGATATAGGACAAGTATGATTATTGAAGAAGAAAACGTCTACTCAATAATATCTGCCGTCATGATTGAGTAGTTACATTCTTTGACATGTGTCCACAATTCAGTACCTTGAACGGAAGGCACGCAGATACCGCTGTCTGTAAAAAGAAAAAGACGATAGAATCTGACTATATGTGGATTCTAAATAAAAACTAGTGATCGGTCCCAGCAGACTATAAGCCCATGGGAGTTACTATTATTATCATTATTAATAGTATCTGTCTGTGTTAATACTATGGTTAGCGATAGAAAAGAAAACGAATAGATTAGTTCTCGCTTATTTGTATGCATATCTGGAATGAAAGAATTTTTGTGTCAATCATGTTAACAGAAGTAATCAACCATACTATATATATATATATATAAACGCATATAAACACATGTATGTTATTTTTTTGTAGATATAATATATGAATTTAAAAAAATGACTACTACGTTAAATGAAGTAAAAAACCGTTCTTTTAAAAGTATATTTCAAGCTATACGTTCGTATTTAATTAATTCTATTCGCCAATTAAATTTTTATTCTGATGATCCATTTTGGTCATCAACATTAACATATTCTCAACAAATAATTAATACTCGTTTATTTCTTATATTTATTTCAATATCACTTTCTATTGTTATTATTTATTCAAGTTTAATTAATGTAACAAATAATGTAACTCTAAACGAATTTTCTATAAACGATTTTGAACGACTTGAATATCTTTATCCTAATACAATAAATGCTTTATGTAGTCATGAATCAATTCCATATGAAAAATTTCTTTATTTATCTCCTATATTTCATCAAATATGTTCAAGTTCATTTATTGAAACTAAATGGATATCATCATTATTTTTGTTTAATGCAACATCTCATAATATATTAGATTATCGTACATATGGATTTGCTCAATATCGTTCGCTTAGTTTACTATGTAATATATCACGTCAATCAGTAAAAGATACTCATCGTACATTTAATTCTACTCATTTTGTCAATCATGATGTTTTATCAAGAAATCAATTTAATGAAATATCATTTGTTCTTTTGAATAATTTTCAAAAAAATATTTTATTCAATGAAAAACAAACTGGACAAATAATATCAATGATGACAGCATATAATCAATTATGGTCAGCTCTACGTACAAATTATTATGTTCGATCTATACCTGGTTCACGATTGTATAATACATATAGTAGAATTTATTTAGTAGATAATCAAACAGAAGATTCCAGTTGTGAATGTAGATCAAAAGGAAATCAATGTATTTATCCAGCTGGAGCTTTTTATAATTGGACTTCATTTGAATTAGATATGCCGGAAAAAAATTATCCACCACCTCGATTTCAAGTAAGATAGCTACTTTCCTTAAAAGTGATAATATTTCGTGCAAAAAATCTATAAATTTTTAAGATTCCTGGACTAATGGCTGGATGTACTCCACTTGATTCGATACGTCAATCAACTTTGGAATGTTTATATAATCAAACTTGTATAAATGCGATATCACTTCAACCAGAAATATCTCACCCACAAGCTTTAAATAGATCATTAACACGATTTTTATTAAATGCTACAATTGGTTCAATATTTGATGAAGCATTATTTGTTGAATCTTGGCAAGATAAATCGAATTATGAAAATTATTTCTCTGCTTGTGCACCTCAATCTTTATCTTATAGTTATGAAAAACGATTTCATTTCAGAACAATTCTTACATTAAGTCTTAGTGCTTTTAGTGGTCTTGTCATTGTATGGAAATTAATAACGCCAATGTTTCTTAAAATTTTTCATTTTATTAAACGAAAACAACAAACTTCGATAGAATTACAAACGATACCAGTGAATTCAGAAACAGTAAATATAGGTTAATATTATTATTTTTTAAGTCGAATTAAAATTCTAAAAAATTATTTTTATTATAGTTGTAAAAACTCGTATTTATCGAAAAATTCATAATTTTAATTTATTTCCCTCCGATGATAAAAACGATATAGAAGAAGAACGTATTGGTATAATAACAACACGTCTTTATATATTTTTAATCTGTATTAGTCTTATAATTCTTGGTTTTTATACCAATTTATCTAAAAAAGACCAAATAAATATTATTAAAAATCCATCAATGGAAAAATTTGAAGAATTAAATTTGAAATATTCTACAAAATTAAATTGTCCTTGTTCACGTTTTTCAATGTCATACAATCGTATAATATCACTTTCAACTCGGTATCATTCTATATGTAAAAGTGAATTTTTAAAGGATTATTGGTTATCTTATTTTAGTCAAAAAAATATTCAATTTATGTCAACTGATATTCGAACAAGTGGATTAGCATTTTTTAATTTAATTAAAATTCTATGTAAAACATCTGAAGAAACAATTGAAAATGCAATAACGATATTTCGAACAAATCGTTTAATTACAATGAATACATTATCATATGAACAATTTTCTACTGAAATTCAAACACGTTTGAAATTTTTTCAACAACAAACTATTTCTTCATTTCTTCATTTAATTCAATTAATACGTTCAACTATACAAATAAATCAATTAGTGGAAGAAATGTATACAAATGTTGGACATGTATCAAAATATAATAATGATACATCAACATGGTTAATTCGTTATAAACCACGAAGTTTTTATACAAATAATTGTTCATGTCTTTTATCCAATGAATGTACTCGTCTTGTTGGTTTTTATTATAAATTAGAAAATCGTACTAGTATTGAACCTAATATATCTATTCCTGGTTTAGTTCTTGGTTGTTATGCTATTGATTCAGTTTTATTATCAACTTTAGAATGTTTTTATGAGAAAAAATGTATCAAAATTCTTATTGATAATTATGATTTTGATGCTATTGGTTTAGTTCAACCATTAGATAATCGTACTAAACGAATTCAACCACTTTCACGAAAACAAACTCGTTTTTATCCTAAAATAACAATCAATGAAATATTTTCTCAATTATTTGTTGAAGAATGGTTTAATTCAACTAATTATACTTCATACTATACACGATGTAAACCTTTACAATGTACTTATACTGTACGAAAAAATTTTAATATTGCTTATATGTTAGCTATTATGCTTGGATTTTATGGAGGATTAAGTGTTATTTTAGATATTATTCTCTATCCAATGGTTAAATTTGTTATTAAACGATCGACAAAACAAAATCCTACAAATATGATTACAACCGGTAAGATTATTATTATATCGAATAGAATTAAACGGAGCCAATACTCACTAAGTAGGGTTCTGCATCAGGATTGCGTATTCTCAAAACAAAGACTTCAGCTGAGTGCTCGGGTCTCACTCAAGATGTATCGCAGGAGAAATGCCAACGAGATTCAAAAATCCGATGCAGGATCCTCTTGCGAAGAATCCTTAAATAATAAAAGGCTTTTTTTTGGAGAGTAATTGAATTTACAAACAACTAGTTCTCGTTTATAATAAACTTTCGACAGGAACAAGGTGGAGAGCTGCGATTTTCACCGTTTAAACTTGAATTCAACTATTCACACACCCTTTGTCAGATGTATTAAAAATAGAATTTTACTGTATTTTAGATGCATCAATGGAATCTTCTACAGAAAGAACTACTCATTCGATATATCAAAAAATTTTAACAATGAATTTCTTTAAAAATAATTCATCATCAAATGAAAAAGAATTTGAATATGAAGAAATTTGTGCAACTCGTATTTATGTATTATTTCTTTTATTGAGTGTGATGATTATTCTTCTATATTCTGGTCCATTTAATGATGAAAAACAACCTATAAAAATAGATAATCCATCAATAGATTTAATTAATGATCTTTATAAACAAAATTATTCAAGTCTGACATGTCCTTGTTCAAAAGTTGCAATTAATTATTCGAAATTTTTATCAATTAAATTTAAATTTCATCCAATATGTTCAAAAGAATTTCTATCTTTAGATTATCGAAAAAATTTATTAGAAAATAACGAATCTTCAGAATTAATAACTCATTATCGAATATTATCATCACTTTGTCATCTATCGAAAGAATTTCTCAATAATGCTAAATATGTATTTGATAATCAGGAATATACAACGGTTGAATTATCAACAAAATCTTTATTTAATATTGAAATAAAATCTTTTCTTTTAAATTTTATTCATCAAACAAAATCAAATTATAAACGAACATCATCATTTATAATGAATTCATTCCATGTTAATCAATTAGTAAATTTATTTCTAAATAACTGGAACATTAGTTTTACAGATCAAAATCAAAATTATATTATAAATACATTTCCAAATTATTTTTCATCATCGAATTGTACATGTGCAATATCATCTCATTGTAATAAACAATTAACTAATGATATTTATATTGGTTGTTTTCCTTATAATGGTTTTTATTTATCAAAATATGAAAATATTTCTTTAGGAAAATTAAATGATCAATTATTTGTACAAAAATGGATTAATCAAACAAATTATACAAATTATTTTCAAACATGTCAACCATTACAATGTCAATATATATCATCTAATAAGAATTATATTCTTTCTATGTTTATGATACTTTTAGAATTATATGGAGGTTTAACTTTTTGTCTATATTTTATTATTAAACAGTTTTTACTTGCTTATCTATGGTGGATAAAAACAAAGAAATAATCTTTGTATTGACCATGAAATTATTCTTTTACTATTATCGATTGTTTTTCTTGATTAAATAGAATTCTCTTCGAAAATTATTTTTTTTATGGAAATCGTAGTGAATTTCTCCTAACCAAAACAGAACTTTAGTATAGGAAAAAAAAGTTATTCGAAAATATTGGTTTTAATATACACATGTTGACAGATAACTACTGCTCACTACAAAATAAAAGGTGGGTAGACGTTTGTTTTGAATAACTTCCTGTGCGTCTTCATCGTTTCTTTCCAAAGGGGAAAATTGCACCTCTCCATTTTGTTCCTATCAAAAGATATCCAGCTGCGTTTCATCGTGACATGGGCAATCGTAAAAAAACAATTTTCAGATACTTAAAATTCTTAAAAGAAAATTATCAACGAACAATTTAATTCAGTATGAAAAAACATCTACAAAAATAATATAGAACATTAATTTCTTGCAGTAAATAAAATATTCGTGTTATTGATAAATGTAATCTTTTGATAGTCACATTGATTAACAAGATTAATGGAAAAAATTCAAGTTTTTCTAATTAAAAATGAGCGGAATAACTAATAACAGGGTTAGTGGTCTAGTGGTATGATTCTCGCTTAGGGTGCGAGAGGCCCGGAGTTCAATTCTCCGCTAACCCCTTACTTCTTTTTTTATTTAATTAAAATTTCTATATAGCTAATAATCTTATATGATTCTATACCATTTCTAAAAATCAAATCCGAACTTTAAATGTAGTTCAGTAGAATATGTATACAATTAAATATTAATTTCATAGCGTTAATTCACCAACGAAAAGAAATCTTTTGATAGTCACATTGATTAGCAAAATTAATAGAGAAAACTCAAGTTTTTTGCCATGAAAAATGACCAAAATTATTAATAACAGGGCTAGTGTTATGATTCTCGCTCAGGGTGCCAGAGGTCGGGAGTTCGATTCTCCTCTAACCCCTTACTTCCGTTATTTAATTATACTTTCTATATAGCTAATAATCTTTCCAAGTTCATCATTTCATTATTAATCTAACATGATTCTATACCATTCCTAAAAATCAACTCTGAACTTTAAATGTAATACAGCAGACTATGTACACAATCGAACATGTTTAATGAAAATGCTTTTAAATATCAATTCATCAACAATAAGAAATTTTTTGATATATTGTATAAAATAGTCAAACAACGTTCTATATTTTCCCGATACAATAAAAATTATTTAGGTAAGAAATTTTATTTTCGAAAAAATATGTACAAAAAAAAATACAAACATTTATTTTATTCAACAATAAATACATTAAAAAATATGGAATAATAATTCTATACATACATTCATCTCGTTCTACACTCCAGACCAATCATTTTCTTTAAATCAATATATATATATACATATAAACCATTTTCTCCTCGTCCGTTTCCATACGATGACTCATATTTCATGCCATCGACGTCCATTATGAATGTCAATTTTCCTCTTTGAATTCATCCCTAAAATCTTGTATATTATCAAATAAAGAGAAAAAGAAATACTCTTCTTAGATAAATAAAGAGCATAATCATAAAATATCTCCATAACCATAATTAAAAAAAAAATGCCAAAGTTCAAGTACTTTGTTCCCATTATTTGACGTTGTCAAATGAATTAGTCATACGATTATTCATCTAGCGTTTTTAAAATTTACAAAAAAAAACAACGATGAAATTCGTGTTCATGTCAACAAAGCAGGACTGTGATATGAATAGAGAATAACTGCACATGACACAATCCCTTTGATGACACAAAGATAATATTCTTTTTTTGTCGATTAATGTGATTTCCATTCCACCAAAGCTGGCTGTGATATGATTCCAACTTATTTTTACACATAATCACAACCAATTGGCGGAATAGTTTTAATTCACAAAATAAAAAAACAATAAAAAGACTTTCTTTCTTTTTTTATTTTATTTTTCTTTAGTTTTATACAGATTAGGAAAAATAAAAAAGACATTCTTTGGAAAGACAGACTAGTAAGGTGATAAATCAATAGTCAACATCTCACTACCCATGTCTTTCATAGAAGATCTTTTTAAGATAAATTGATTTACCTTATCTCGATCGAATTTTTGGATGACCTTACCCGTTAGTTAGTGTTCGGACAATGTCTGACATGCATCTTCTCTTTATATAGTCACAGTGTAGAATAAAAAGAAAAAGAAGGAAATGAACGCGGACGGCAGAAATAGAGAATATATCTGCCGGCCATTGTTCGTGCTTGACCTCGTCCTCCTCTCTTTCCTATTAGCCAATTGGCTCAATGCCCATGAAAAGAATTTTTTCTTTCCTATTTGGCCATTCTCCAATTTCCTTCTTCATCATCTTATTCTCTTTTCACAACTATTTCTCTTCGGTCTTTTCTCTTTTCTTTTCTTTTCTTTTTTTTTGTATATATTAGCAACCGACGGGCATATGTGTCAAAACTGACATAGATGGGAGGAATGGTGGCGCCCGTCGACGGTCACATGAGAAAGAAAAACAATTAGAAATCAATGTGTTCGATTAAGAGAAACGAACCGAGGGAAAAGCACATGGCAAATATTTGTATGAAACGAAAAAGAAAAAAAAACTAAAATAAAATATGTATATAAGAAATAGAGACAACTGTTAGCGACATCACATCCGTTTGTTAGATATTACATTAAAATGAGATAGATAAACATTACATATTTAAATCGATTAACAATCTAATGAAATTTTTCTTTCATGAGTTAAATGGATTTTTTTTGTTGTTTTCTTTTAAATAATTAATATCTAAAAGAAAAATGTGAAAAGCATCGACGCGAAACGTGTCATTGAAAAGAAACGCGAGTATGACTCGTTATATGTTATTGAGTATTTTTTTAACAAAAAAACTATGTATTATCAAATTGTTCTATTATCGAGTATTATTTTTCTACTAGTTTTTATTCATATTTATGTAACACTATATTTATTAAAGACAAATGATGATGTTGATGATATAACAGCATCAACAAATGAATATTTATGTCCACAATATCCTACTTCTAAAGGATATATTCATGTTGATTTTACAGATAATTTCTCATTAAATTATTCAAAAATTTGTAAATCAGATGATATACTTTTAATCTATATTATTTCAAAAGCTGAACATATAGAACGACGAAAAAGAATTCGTCGAACATGGGCAAATAAAAATCGATATGGACAGTTATTACAAACTTGTTTTATATTTTTTATTGGTTATCAAACAAACTATTCTCAATCTATTCGTTCAGAAGCTCAAATTTATAACGATATTATACAATTAAATATCGATGAAACTTATCAAAATATAATCTATAAAGAGATTGGTGCTTTAAAATGGTCACAAATATATGCATCACATGTACCCTATTTATTTAAAACCGATGATGATATTATTGTTGATACATTATTATTAAGTGATATAGTAAAATATTTTCTTGATAGTAACATTGATCATAGTGATTATATACAACGACATGAAGATGTTCAAAATTTTATTAGTGAAATAACAATGGATAATAGATATAATTTATTTCGAGGAATTTATTTAAATGGATATAAAACAATACGTCGAGGAAAATTTGCTCTTAATAATATAGCATGGAATAGTGATTATCTACCAGCATATTGTAGGTATGATAGAAATATTCTATTTATTGAGATATGATATGATTTTATTATTTTTAGTGGAGTTGGATATATATTTTCATCTTTTATTCGTGATCGTCTTTATCGAGCATCACTTTGTTATGGTAAAAAATAATTTTTTTCTCTTTGATATTTTAATAAGAAAAATAAATATTCGTTTTTTTTTTATGTGTATATATAGCAATGGAAAATATTCCATGGATGAGTGATTTATTTATCTCAGGTTTTCTTGCTACTGCAGCAGCAGTACATTGTAGTCCTTGGTCAATAGGATATATACAATCACGTAATGGTTGTTCGTTAAGTTTTCAAAATCAACCACGTTTACTTCTTTGTTCAACATCTATGCATATCGGACGATTATATATGGATGATTATGATGAAGCATGGACAGCAATTCTTGATCGACATTTATTAACTAATGAAACAATTGATGAAGAACGAAAGAAATATATTCGATTATTAAAAATACAAGCACAAGAAAAATTACCTATTGAACAATCAATAATAGAACAGATAGAAAATGATTCAATTGCTCAAAATGAATCCATTGTACCATTGAGTAAAATGGCAGTAAAATTAGACTGATAAATAATTTTATAAATATAAAACTAGTTTTTGAGAATGTATTTTTGATTTATAACTATTATTATAAATATCTTCCAAATTTTTTATCAATTGAACAATCTCTCGTGGATAGCATTCAACAGATCAGTTCAAGATGAGAGAAGAATGATATTGCAAAGAATAGATAGTTGATCAATAAGTAATTAACAAAAACAGATCATTGTCCATCAAATTATATATGATAGGAATCAAGAATTATGTTAAAGATTATCATAGAATTATTGACGCTAGCAGATATATGTGTTGTCTATGATAGAAATATGTGTTGTCTATGATAGAAATATGTTCATTGTATACGAAAATTTCTTTTATAACTAATTAGTATCGAGATAGTTGAGAAATAACGGATACGATCTCCGGACAAAAGAAAAAAAGACAAAATGTTCGAAAGGTTTTTTATTGGAGGTCGGCGTCATTAACAGCGTACTGCTAATAATTGAAAATTTAAATCAATCTCTCAAGATTTTTCATATTTATTGCACTGAAGCAATTCATCAATTAAGTTTGCCTTGCCTCTAGATGATTTGTCTTTGTTTATACTTTTTCGTCGAATAGAAATAATGACTTTGTGATCCTTTAGACAAAAAACAAATTTCTTCAAATATTAAAAAGATACACAACTGACTACTTGATACTTTTTCTAAAAGATAAAACATAAAAAACATAAAATTCATCATTCAGTCGAAGCGACAAGTGTTAGTTGTAACAAAAAAGAAATGATATTAAAACAAGCGAAGTTTAGTTTAAAACAATTATAAAGAAATGAAGTTAGTATACAGAATATGTTAATTCAAAACTATTGCTTATGATACACATACAAGAAAAAAATTAATCTAAATACAACAGTTTAATTTAATATAGTTAGAAGTAGATACATTATCTGTTCATAATTCTACTTCCTTGAATTTAATAAACTAATTCTATCATAAATATCTCCAACAATTAAATATGTATGAGCCACGGATGGATAATCAAATTTATAAATTTCAATTTGTTTATAAAGTAATTTTTCAAAATAATTCAATGCTTCAAAATAGTCTCGTTTATCCAAATAAATATAACCTAAAATAGTATAAATATCACATAATGACAAATTAACATTTTTTTTCTTGAGTAAATTATAAAAAAAGACAAACGCTTGATTTAAATGTTGTTTATTAAATTGAGTATCATTTTCAATTGATTTAATATTCTTATCTAATTTTTCTTTCGATACTTTTTTATGAGAATTATTCGAATATGTCTCAAAATAATTTCTCTTTAAATAAATATTTCCAATCATAACATAGGTATTCATTATTGATGAATCTTCAATTGTTTTTGTTTTTAATTGACAATCAAGTAATCTATAAAGATAAATTAATGATTTATCATAATTATTTTGTTGAAAATAAATTGTAGCAATAGCTTTATATATATTTTCTAATGTTGGATCATTAACTGTTTTTCGTTCTAATGCATTATTTAACAATTCAATAAAATAATATAATGATTTATTAAAATTTTCTTGTTCATAACAAATATTTGCTAATATATAATAAGTATTTGCTAGTACAGGATCCGTTTTTGAATGAGTTTCTAATTGTTTATTAAGAAAATTTTGAAAATAATTTAACGATTGATCTAAATGACGTTTTTCAAAATTAATATTTTCAATCAATCGAGTTTTATCTTTCATTTGAACATTTTCAAATCTTTTATAAAATAATATTGTTTTATCAAATTGAGATTTTTTTAAATAAATTTGTCCTATTAAAGTATAAATTCGATTAATCATTGATTGATTCAATGGTGTTTTTCGTAAATAACAATTAAGTAAACGATTATTATAAACTAATAATTGATTCCAATCATTGTTTTTAAAACAAATATCAGTAATAAATTCATATAAAATAATTAATGATTTATCTTCATTTGGTTTCGTTTCTAATTCATTGTCAAGACATTTAAGGAAATAATTTAATGCATTATTTAAATCATTTTTATTTGAATGAGTATGATATTTATCATAATAAAATTTTCCAAGAATTTTATACGCAAAACTTAATGATGAATCTCCAGCTTTACTTCGTTCTAATTCACCATCAAGTGCTTTATTAAAATAAATTGATGCTTGATTATAATCTTTTTTTTTCCAATAGACAGTTCCAATAATATAATAAGTTTCAATAACTGATGGATGATTTGATGAGAGTGTTTTTAATTGATTTTCTAATAACTTTTCATAATAGGATAGTGCTTTATCTAAATCACCTAGTTTCATATATATATTACCAAAATTTTTATAAGATTGACCTAAATCGGGATGATTATTTGGTAATGTTTCACATTGTACTTTATAAGCTTTTTCAATGAATTCTAAAGCTTTTTGTTGATCACCAAGTTCTGAATACATTAAACCAATTTCTGCATATGTATAACTCAGATCTGGATGATCAGGTGAAAGCTCTTTAATTTGAGTTTTTAAAGCTTTATCAAATATTTTCGATGCTTCTTCTTTTTTATTCATTGCAGTATAAATTTTTCCCATATCAATATATGTTTTTGTCATTGATACAAGATCTGTATTTGATTGATGTTGAAGAGATTTTTCTAAATATTCTAATGCTAATTGATAATGTTTCATTTGAAAATGAACATGTGATAAATTCGAATAAGTTACTGATGAAATATTGTTTTTTATCTGTAATGCTTTATCAAAAAATTTAAATGCAGTTTCATAATTATTTTGATTCGAATAAGCTAATCCTAAATCATTATAACATTGTGAAATAAGTGGATGATCATTTGATGAATTTTTCGATAAATAATTTAATGCTTTGTTTAAATGTTCTATAGATAAATTAGAATTTCCTTGTTTTTCATTAACTTTTGCAAGTCCATGATAACAATAAGCATGTTCAATATCATTTTTTGCTAAATTTTGTTTTAAAATTTTTTCAAAAAGTTCTTGAGCATCAGCATATTTGAGCATGTCAATAAAACTGTATCCAATTGCAATTAATTGATTTTGTCCTTTTAATTGACCATCTAATGATGATGAAAGATTTTTCATATCTTGATCTTCATCTGAACATAATGTTAAATTAGCCATCCATAGTTTTATTTTTTCATCATAATAAATATTATCAATTCGAAAAATACAACCTAGCATAAAAAGAATTTCTTCTTCTTCCGAAAAAGCACTTAAATTTCTTATATCAGCATATGGTTTTGATTTAGCATTTAAATCAACAGTTATTTCTAATAAAATCGATGTTACTATATCATTTGGTGGTGCTCGACTTGTTGCAAATTCTAACGCTTTTTTTTTATTCGTACTTGTTGATAAAAATGAATTCATTGAAATAAATTGTCCTATACCAGCTTTAAGACGATTAACTTCATCTTTACTAATCAATTGTCCACGATAAACTTTAATAACTGATGTTGTTTGTTGTTTTACAAATAATTTATGTTGTTCACCTAATTGTCCATTTAAATCTCTAATAAATGAATAAAAAGGGCTAACATCATCAATATTTTGTGTTCTTAAAGCTTTATTTAAAATTTTATAAATACAAGATTCTCTTGTATACCAATGAATTGCTTTTTTTGAATTATAACTTGTATCAAATTCATTCATTACTTTCTTGTCGCCTATATCATCTGGTTCAAAATAATTTAAAAGTGAAGATTCATTTGTTAATAACGCCTCTTTATCATCGAGTATTTGTTGAAGTAATACTTGATAAAGTATAAATTCCCCATTTAATGATTTATGCATACTTTTATCATCTTTTGCTGAAAAAACAACTGAACCCATTCTTTCAGTACGATCATTTTGTTTACTTGGATCTTGCTTTCGTCGTATAATAGTTCGAGACATAATTCAATAGTGAATTTACTAAATAGTATCTAATTAATAAAATACATATGATAATAGAAAATTTTTGGAAAGACAGAAATGTCAAAGTTTAGGTCAGCTGAGTTTAATTAAACTGAATTCAAAAAAAAACATTCAGATAGGACTATTAATGAACAGCTTTTCTACTTTGTACTATTAACAGAACAATACTCAATTGTACTCTGGTATAGATATATGCATATTTAGATAGACAAATTTTATTACCTGTTAATGATGGCGAGATAAAATCACAGTAGGTAATTTCGATCGATATGAAATGTGTGCGTACTTTTACACGGCTTTTTTTCTTATATTTAATATTCCATCCGTGCGCAATATATTTTCTTTCTACAAATTATAAAAGCAACCATCCAATAAATTACTGATATTTTATTTGTATATGTTGTTATCGCTTATCAGAAAAACGAACATTACACACTTTACATATACAATATTTATCCGAGATATATCTTCATACCAATCATCACCATTACAACAACACTAACAAAATCATTAGAGACATATAACCAATTTCATGTGTCTCCTCTCCAGCTTTTAATAACAACACGTCCTGTTTTTTATTATCCTTGTGTTATCATATTTTAAATAGTATGAATAAAAAACATCATGGAATAATATTATTCAATGCCGTTTTTTTTCTTCGTGTATATTTCTGTACGCAAATTACTTACGGAATAAAAAATGGCGAAAAATGATGTAATTTATACTAATTAAATGAGACTTACATCATTTAAATGAAATTTTTTCCATGGGAAATGATGTTTATAAATTAAAAAAATTGAATTTTTATGATCAGATGGAACGAGCACAATCTTTGATGTTTTTTGGATTCATCAAGTATTTTTAACAGATTAAGTCATGAAAATCATTATTTTTATATGAAACACATGCTATTAAAATCATAAAAAATATGTGATAATGATTTTTTTACAAGTTCATTAATTAAGAAGAATATGAAATATCAATAAATTAGAATTTTTGAACCGTGATTTTCATTGAAAAAATTAGGGTGCGAGATATCTTGTGCCCTTATGTATTTGGTATCCTTGAAAATTTATATATGTAAAGACAACTACATGAATTGATCTAAATTAACCATTTAAATCATGTATTTCATTTATTTACAGTGACGAATATGATGTGATAATTTTGATTTTTTCTGAAATACTGAACCCTTTCTCGGTGACTCGATTTTCGAAAATAGCTTTAATGTATTCATTCTCATGTGTTTTTATTCTCGATAAATGCACTTGCTAGTTGTTTCAGTGAGTGCAACCATTCTTTCGTCTTTCACTTATTTGTATAATTACATAGACGCTTCTCTTTTTACGTCGGACTGAAGAACTGTTTATGTTTGTTTTTCTCGTTCCCCATATGTGTTACGCAGTAGGGACCATATAATAACATGAAATTCAGTTTTTTTTTCTTTCGCATTCTCTTCATATAGCATTATCTTTGATTCTTTCCTCTCATACGTATCAAAACAAGTGAAATTTTGAGTTAATTTGCGTGTCGTCTGAAGAAATCGATACAGAAGGGTGTGGGTGTGGGTGTAGATTCATATTATCTGCATACTACATCCACAGTTACTCTTATTTTGGAAAACGATTACAATAAATATTGGTGTGTGGATTGTAGAGCTTTTCATGATGTACCTTGTAGTATCTTTTACAAAGGATGTCCGGGAAAGAGACGGAGAAATAAGAAAAAAAAATAAGTTGATCGTCTATAAAAAAATTATTTTTTCTCTCTGGTCGTTGTTTACTTTCTCAAAATTTTGTCATAATGAAAGCAAAAAATGCAACTATAAAATGAGTGATTTTATGTATCTTTCATAAGAAAAATATGTTCTTATCTATTAGAAAAGTTGCTTCGAATAATTATCTAATCAACATTTCGTAATTCTAAAATAATTTTTTTATTAATATTTAATATGAAATAAAAAAAACAATTCAATACATTTTCAATAATGTCAATCATATATTGTTTGAATCCATTTTTTAATATTATTGAGTGTACTTTGTGCTTCAGGACAGTAAAGAAAAAATGTTGGATAAGCATGCATCAGATGTAAACCTTCTTCAAATGTAACATCAACATTTACTTCTTTTGCTTTTTTCCATAATCGTCTTGAATCATCTTCTAATATTTCTGCTGTTCCAACATTAATGTACATTGGTGGAAATTTTTCAAATGAACCGAATAAAGGACTAAAAATAGCATTATCAGCGGATAATTCAGTTTGATTAGAATCAAATAATTGATTCATCAACCAGTCACTATTATCGAATCGAAGTACTACATCAATATGTTTATTACGAGTATGACTTTCTCCAGATTGTGAAAGATCAGTCCATGGTGATAGAACAATAATACCACGAGGAATAGGTAATTCTTTACCAATTAATGCTTGAATTGTCAATAAAGCAAGACCACCACCAGCTGAATCACCCATAAATATTATTTGAGATGACGAAATATTATGATGAAGAAGAGCACGATAGATTGCTAATGAATCTTTCGTCGCTGCAGGTAGTGGATATTCAGGACAAAGACGATATTCCAAATGAAGTACAGTCATATTGAAAAGTTTAGACAAATGACATTCATATCCAGTATAAACTATGAAAATATAAAACAATATTTTAATTATTAGTACTAAATGAAATTATTTACCTTGAATATTTCCAACCATATATCCACCACCATGAAAATATAATAATAAATTATCAGTTTCTTTTTGAAAATTTTTCGAAGGATAATTAATCCAATAAGCATCTACTGAATGTTGATCATAATCGAATATTTCCTTACTAATTGAACATTGTGATGGTTTTGGAGTAATAATATTCTCATTAACTAATGAACGTAAATTGTTTACCATAGTAAGTGAATCTACTGATGGATTATGATTGAATGGAGGTTGTAGACGAAGCATAGTTTCAATGGCAAGATAGCTTGCACTAAGCGTTGGTCGAGTTTGATCGGATATAAAAGAATATTTTAATGATAATAGAGAATGAACCAAACGAATACGAAGATATCGATAATCTGTTGATCCATATCGTATTGGAATAGCGATAGCCAGAATTAAAATAAATACAATCGATATTTTTAAAAGTCCAACAAAACTATTTAGAAATAGCATTATTCAACTTTTTTTTCTAAAAACTTATAAATATACATAATTTATTTTGATTTTCATATAATTCATGTTAGTTTTTTATATCATTTAACCAAACATATTTTATAGTTACTCACTATACAAAAAATTCTGACTGTACTGCTGAAAATTTATTTATGTTTAAGTATTTGACTCTTATAAAAAAGAGAAAAAAATTGGATAAACATGCATCAAATGAAACATCGATGCTCGAATCTTGAGCTTTTTTGTATCATAGTAAAAACATCATGCTGTATTACCCTTGTTTACTACTTACTAGCTGTAGTGAGCACATGTTTTGTTATTTTCTTTTAGTTTATCGACACGTTTGATACAGAACAAAAATCAACCATAAAATGTATTGATTTCGTATGTAGACAAACTTATAGTACGTTTACGGACGAAGTTTTGTTATTATAATAATGAAATCATACTAAATATCAAAACTTTTATTTAAATATTATGTATAATATGATGTTCATACGCAATTTTTTTTCTTCTTCTCAATTGATATAGTTGTTTATTTAAAATTAATTTCAATATTTATTATAGAATGTAAAAGAAAATTCTAAATTAATTTTTATTATCGTCCAGAGCGTGAGATGATTATAATATTTACACTCACATTCTTCATTTAACTATTCTTTGGAAGAATAAAATCTCCATTTTCATACCTATCCGAGTTAAAAGAAAGGAAAAAAACTCTTCTACATCTTATCTTTTGTGAATACAACAAGTAGAAATTATTTATGGATATCCATTTTTCTTTTATATTTTATTATCGACTAACACAATAATAAAAATTGAATGAATCACAACATTAGATTAGATTAAAAACATTATTATTGCATATTTCTCAATATCCTGACAGAAAAAATGAGAGATGAAGTACACATTATAAAAGTTGCAAGTATTTGAACTTTCTTTATCTTATTATATCGCTTTTTGCACAAATACTTAGTAACGTATATTATGAGAAGACCATGATGTTCAATTGTACTTTCACTATGAAAGTTTAGAAAGAAAATAATAAATTCTGCATATATGGATATTTATTATCTCATATATCGAAAATATACTAAAAAGCTAAAAAAAATAATTAAATGAGAAAAAACTTTTTTATTAATTTGATAGAAATCTAGTTGACTAAAAGATATTAGTTACTTTCCAATAGATACTTGAATTTATCTTCGATAATTTCATATGAATTTTCATTGAACTATGTCTCAAAGAATCAGTTGCAGTTTATTTATTTTCAAACAAAGAATTTTATTGATTACTTAAAACGAACGATCTTGTTTTGAACAGATCAGGAAAAAAAAATAACTAAGTTTATGAAACTTATCTATATTGTTTTACACGTCCAAAACTAATGTTTCGAACTTTAAGTAATTGTAATACATATAGTTCTATGCATCCGGAAAAGTTCCATAACTAGAAATGTTATTATTATTGAATAATGAATTACTGTCCAATGTATAGATATACTGATGTATTTGTCATTAATATCCATAATCGAAATGTTTTGTTGAAATTTACAAGATCGAGCGAAACTAACAATGCAAGAGAACACTGACAGTGTTCGAAGCAGAGTTAGCAACAATAATATCAGGTTTATTGTCACTATTCACGTCGACGACTGCTACTGATATTGGACCAGCCTCAACTGTATATGTAGTTTGAGCATTGAAGGTGCCATTACCTGCGTTGAGAAGAATACTGACGCTATACGAACTATAGTTTGCAACAATAATATCAGGTTTATTGTCGTTATTTACATCAACAACTGCTACTGAGTATGGATTAATGCTAACTGAGTAAGTAGCTTGAGTATTAAAGATGCCGTTGCCTGCGTTGAGAAGAACACTGACATTGTTCGAACCATAGTTTGCAACAATAATATCAGGTTTATTATCGTTATTCACATCGGCGACTGCTACTGATGCTGGCGTACTGCCAACTGCGTAAGTAGTTTGAGCATTAAAGGTGCCATTGCCCTTGTCGAGAAGAACGCCGACGGTGTTCGAACCAGAATTAGCAACAATAATATCAGGTTTACTGTCGTTATTCACATCAACAACTGCTATGGAGAAGGGACCACTGATACCTGTATATATAGTTTGAGCCTTGAAGGTGCTATTGCCTACGTTGAGAAGAACACCGATATTATTCGAATTATAGTTTGCAACAATAATATCGGGTTTATTATCGTTATTTACGTCAACGACTGCTACTGATATTGGCTCAGAGCTAACTGCGTAAGTAGTTTGAGTATTAAAGGTACCACTACCTGTGCTGAGAAGAACACTGACGGTATTCGAACCGGCGTTTGCAGCAACAATATCAGATTTATTGTCCTTATTCACATCAACAACTGCTACTGAGTATGGACCACCGCCAACTACGTAAATAGTTTGAGCATTAAAGGTGCCATTGCCTGTGTTGAGAAGAACACCGGTATTGTTCGAACCATAGTTGGCAACAACAATATCAGGTTTATTGTCGCTATTCACATCGACGACTACTACTGCTTTTGGGTTAGCGCCAACTGGATAAGTAGCTTGATCACGAAAAGAGTTGCAGACTATTAAAAACAAATATTATTTTTAGTATTTTAAATGATTTAGAGACAAAAATTCATCATTGAATTCTTTAGGATTTACATATCGTTGCCTCAATTAGCACTACGGCAATAAACAGAGGATGTGAGTATGGGTATTACATTAACCATACTCTGAGACTCACACCCACAACAAATGCATAGCACTAATAAAAATATAATACAGTCTTTCATAGTCTGACAAAGTTTTACTTATCAATTTACAGGTCGATTTCTTAGTTTAATCGATTTATAGAGAATCACGAGAAGCTCTAAAACATCAGCTGGTACCTTCACTTGCTCTAGACAGAATAACAATCATTGTCGAAGCATACTTCTCACGTTAGGATAAACATTCTTATGCATTGAAAAACGATAACAGTGTAATAAACTGTCTAATATTTACAAAAAAATTGATTAAGTAAGTGTTAATTCATCTTGTCTTCAGCTTTGCATATAGACACTAGCTTGCCTGTGTACAAAGATCCTATTTTCATCTTGAGAAGTTTCTTGCTCAGCAGACTCTTCTTATCGTTTCAAATTTGAGATGATTCGAAGTAATAAACACTAAGTTTTTAAATCTCATGTGACTATTTCTCTTTTCAACATCTGACGTAAGCATTAAATATTTAACTCCGCACTTACCACTTGTTGTTGTTGTTGTTGTTGTTGAAGTTGAAGTTGAAGTTGAAGTTGATGATGATGATGTTGTTGTCGGTATTGGTGATGATGTACTCAGTTCTGTTTCAAAAAAATATGGTTAACATGAAACAAGAACATTGGATAAAGCTTTGTTAAAAATCTAGCATTTCTTAGTTCACTACTCTAGTTCATTTTTTTGTGAATGGCTGATTCTGAGAACAGATACTAATGATTAGCGAACATTACAAAATACAGTCATTGGAAAATATCATTCATATGAGCGAATTTGTTTAGAATTTAAAAAGCATAAATATCATATTCATTTAAAATATTGGAATCTGGGTCTATAGTTAACTACTATATTTTTGTACTATTGCGAAATGAAAACTTACGATATTCTTGAGCATTTAATATGGATATTGATGATTGATTAATGAATATAAAAGTAGAATTTAAATAAAATTCAATATAAATTGTACTCATATTTGAACGAAATAATTGACAAGTTTGATTTGTTGAAAAGTAATTTAAAGCAGATATTGAATCATTTACTTTTATCATTTCACATATACATTGATTTTGTGTGACATCGAATAAATTCTTATACATATCACCAACTATGATATAACTATGTACTTTAGCAGTAAGAATAGAATTACAGACAGAAAATAACGATAAAATAAATATCAACCAAAACATGTTGTACTTCTTTACTTTCTAAAGTACTTTATAAATGTTTGACTAGCTTTTTTTTACTATTCTTTTTTCCTTTTTTTCTGCAACACTCTTTCTCTTTTTAGTTTAATAATTATTCATTCCAGAGAAACTAGCGTCATACGTTTTGCAACAGTTTTTGTTATGCTTTTTTACTTAGCTGTTTAGAGGATTGAATTCGTTTCCAACGAGATATTAACAGAGGAAAAAGATATGAACGGTTTTGTTCTTAATTAAATTGCTTATTAAATATCAGACAAGAGAAAAAAAAGGTGATAATATTAACAAATGACTTCATTTATACGCTCAGTAAGCACATGTGTCCGATAAGAAAATTTTGTCGATGACATCGAATATTATCTTATTTATGATATTTTCTAAATAAAAACCACTGTAATCAAATATTTTTCTCCTGTATATTAATATAGTCCCACGATCTTCTTTAATGAAATATATTGAAAAAGAAAATTAAGATTAGTTTTTAATTGAGGCCATATAACACTGTTTTCTACAAGAAAATACAATTTATTAATCATTAATACGTTTCTTTGAGTTATAATCCAAAGATTCACTAAAAAAACTATGCACGGTGATACATTCTCTAACTAGAGAAATTTCAGTTAAAACAGTGCACATCCTATAAAAATTGTTTATGATAAAAGTTTATATTTTTCATGAACGTCATTCATAGCATATACTTAACTACAGTGTTTTAATGGCATCCATTTAAGCGTTAAGTAGTTGTAAATGAAAACTAAGTAAAAAATTCTATTTTTGTTAAGTAATTTATTGAACACAAGTCTAAGTAGGAAAATTTTTTTGCTAAGTAATTTATATAAATTCTCAATAAAAACACTTTTTTTCTTTCTCGTAGAGAAAAGTCTTGCAAGAACAAATTGGTTACTTGTGAGTCCGTACTACGGACTCCGTAGAGTACAAAGAACATCGAACACCGATTTTTAGAAAAAAAACGTTTCTTGAGTTATTTCGATGCAAGGAATTCACATATGTGCCTCATTTGCTCAGACTACTAAAGTGCAGTAGGGGAGACTGAGAAGTGACGTGGACTGATAGAAACCGAGTTTCGAATAATGCATTTTTCATGGTATGCAAATGTCCTCCTGCTTGTAGTGCAGAGTGTGGCGACCATAAACTGTCGGCTTTCTTTTGTAAAAAATTACTAACACTTCACTTATTTGTTAAAGGCTAGTTCGAAAAGCCATTGGTGCCGACAGCTCAAATGTGTTTTGATCTGTGTTTATCACTGAGTAGGATGCGAGTATGTGCTAAGAGTAGAGAGCAACAAAGGAGAGTAAGGTTTTCTACTGCTTCTCCAATTAATGTGAAGGCGATGCATTTCTACGAGAAAGAGCTAAGCGAGTCCTCGGACGAGCGTTACTTGTCATACAAGTGTTATTTTCATTCCAATACTGAACAATATCAACTGATATGTTATTTATAGAAGATAAACACATTCAACCAATGTTATTTCTATTATATTATTATACAGCAGTATACACTTTATTTGAACCATTACCACATATTTCTTATTTTTATTAATTGAAAAACAACTGAACAAGCTCTACAACAAATTATTCAAGCTGCAATAACATTCACTGAATTTATAATTGATACTGAATCAATAAATATTTATCCAACACGAAACGAATCAGCATTAATACAATTACTAATTGTTTTATCACATAATTATTTACTTGCATTATTAATAGTTCTTACTTTAAATCAATTAAAAAACTATTTCGAATATCATTTTCTCGTGAAAAAATAATTTATATCTGAGGATCAAACAAGGATGAATTCGATTTGCAACACACAGTTTATTTTCGGAGCAACGGATAAATGATGTGCAACCAACCAATTTACAAGCGGAATTTAAATTATTCTGGAATAAATAAAATCCACATTAATCAGTAATAAATTATTGTACTTGTGGAAAATATTTTGGAAAAATCCATGTGATTTACGGTTTCTTCAAGACGCAGTGACTGGTGAATTAAAAGAATATCTATCAAAACAATTAACAATGGGTGATTTTAATATTGGTTTGGATCCAGATCTTTATCATACGAACAATAAAGAAAAATATCATCGTAAAGCATGATATCATATGTGTATTCTTCGAATTAGATGAATTTAATCTACAGTTCTGCAAGTCCAAATTAAATTGGCTGCTATATATAACAAAAGAAGATTTCTATCTTTACGTTAAGAATGTTAGTATGGACTTGCTCAGCTTCGGATGCCGTTGCGTCTATCATGCCCACTTTTATTATAGAGATTTTAGTAAACTAATTAGTGCTACAGATCCATTAATTTTATCAGCATATCATCGACGTACTGATGTTAATAGTATTGTGCAGCAACAACAAGCAGTGTTACGATGCAAATTTATTATTGCACGATCGACATTTTTATCCAATTTATCGTGTATCTTGTTAGTTCTAATGCGTACGATTTTAATAAAAACAAACATATTTATATATATGGTCTACAAGGTTTCCGGAAAACGCAGCTTATCGAACTTCCTTCTTTTCGATGACTTTATTTTAAGTCATAATTCATTGATTATTCCGACTCTTTTGCGACTTATGGATAAATTATCTATAACTATTTCTGTTAACTGTGAAGTACTGAAATTTTTGTTGTATCAAAATGTACAAGTAATGTTTCTTTCTAATCTAACTAAAGACGATTGGTTCGAAAATAGCGATCCGATTCTTGTCGAACAATCTAAGATTCTATTCCGAAGATGTTCGTATTTTATTGTAAATCATTTGTTACTTATGTGTTCAGGTGCTTGTTCCATTTATTTTATTCATAAACTAACATGATTTCGAGAAGAATCTTTGAAGAATTAACAATTAATTTATTTTATAAATAAATACTATTTACGCGAGAACAATTCACACGCACACCCTCACCTTCACGAAAAAGTTAAGAAAAATAAACAAAGCTTAAAAAAAAAGAACTGAACAACAAAAAACAACAAAAATATATACATTTTCTCGTATTTATAAACAAGATAACGCGCGTCGGAGCGACTCGCTTGACCCTCGACTGATTGCGTCTAGTATACTTCCAAAAACAAATCATAGAGATGCATTCTTTTGATTCCTTATACCATTGTTTGTTGAAATGTTTCTCAATTTTTAGTATTGCGCCGGGTGACTTGATGAATTTAACAAAAACTTGTTCTAGTTCATACACGAGCACCTCCGTGAACAGTGTTATATCCGCAGCGGCTCGTCGGTCGTCGGCGTCCCTACGGTCCGCCACTCCCGACTCACCGCTGCTAATGGATGATCCCAACTGCTTTTCACTCTATGCGTCACTCCTCTATTGTTGTTACATGATCATTTCAGAATAGGTACTCTCTATGTATAGTTTCCCATATAGCGGGCGAGGGAAGCATATCGAGAAACCCACGGTACCATCGAATCCCCCACTTCCGAACACTTCCCATTCTAGTATTCGGTGGCGGCGGAGTGTGGAGGCTCAAGAGGCTTAAGCCTCACTTAGTTTTCAGCCCTTGAGGCTCAGCCTCACTTATTTTCGGATTGAATATTATCTTTTATTATTAGAATTTGTTATGTTCGACATCTAACATACCTAGATATATATTCTGACGTATCTATCTTTCAATGCGGTTCACCTATTTTTATATGTTTTTCTTTTCTCTATTCTTTTATCGCATAGATATCACATACAGCTTATATATATATCATGTATGTTTTTCTTTTCTTTTACTTGTATATTTCCCTTGTCTATGTGGTACTCAGGTATTTTTCCTCTTTGCTTACATGTTTTCTTGTCTGCATGTTCAGTTTTTTCTCATTTCGTCTATATGTTTTATTCCCAAAACGTTTGGGTTTTTCAAGCGCATATACACATACACATATATATATATTATTGCCGTAATATTATTACGGCAATAATATATTAGCTCAGTAGTGATTGGATTGATTTATATCCTCTTCACAGTGTATTTAATGGCTGGAAAACGTCCAAACATTCATCCATTTTTCTTTTTGACACATATACAAAGAAAAGTCTGTGTTCAACTTTCGCATCGAAGAACGAACAGAAAAAGTTATTTTTTTGTACGACCTGATTTGTTTTATTTGCACGATGACCGTCATAGTTTTCATTGAGGTCTAATAAAAAGAAGACTCATATTTTGCTTCATATTTTAATAAAAGTCCACAGTAGAAAAAAATATTGTGAGCCTCACTTAGATTAATGACGCTCCGCCGCCCCTGCTAGTATTGAAAGGTCTTCCGATTGAATGTGTTTTGTTGACACCAACGTTCCTTTGACCTCTCCAGACAAACAGACAAACTACTTCTCATTCACCCTCCTGACAGTCAAGGAAAGAAAACAGCCTCACTACTTTACACAACGCATTCCAGGGATGTGTGGTGTTGGTGGGTATGACTATTTTGCCATTCTACATCCTCATCTACCTTTCCATACCATCATTCAAATCTGGCACCAACCCATACCCATACCCTTGAAGTCTTCGTATTGAAAAACCTCTTAAAACGTCTTTTTCGAAAAATTAGTTTTCGATG
>CAJNOI010000140.1:35306-79257 GCA_905250115.1 Adineta steineri
TGTTGTTGATGCTCCTGGTACTACTGCTCCTGCTGTTGTTGATGCTGCTGGTACTGCTGCTCCTGCTGTTGATGCTGCTGCTATAGCTGATGATGAAGTTGACGTGCTCGGCTCTGTTTTAAAAAAATAAGGTTAACATGAGACAAAAAGATTGGATGATATTTTCTTAAGAATTCAACAGTGTTCGATCCACTAATCGAGGCAACCTTTTGTGGCTAACCCAGTTCTCAAGATGGATATTTCTTTTATAAAGCCCTTTCTCTCAACCAGCTACAGTACACTACATTTCGACAAGAGAGACAATCCGTTTCAGTGATCACCACAGTTTATGTTATGGATCTACTTCAAACTAACGTGTTTTTTCTATCTTAAAACCTTTTTAGTAGCTCCTATTACTTACGATACATATCAAGTCCAATAAAAAGCATGAGAAAAAATAAGAACGTTTTCCAGGTCGGTCTGAAAGAAAAATCTGATTGGGTTAGATCGGGTCGTCTACTTTGAGACAGAGCTGGAAATGAACCACTTTTTCCTGCCACAAGATCAGACTAAAGAAGCAAATTTTAACAAGAACTTGTTCGAATAAAACTTGAAGATTTCTTTGGTAACTACTAATGCTCTTAAGAATAAATAACTTTAAAACTTTTGTGAGCTTGATCGGTTCGCTTTTCTAAACTCAAAACTCGTAAGAGATAAGTCAATTCTTTTCTTGAGCTAAATAAATAAACAAAACTTGTTGAAATGTATTAAAAGTCAATATTAATCATTATATATAACTCGATGTGCTTTAGTGCGAAAGTTTTTATTGTAAAAAATCTATGCGAAGGGTATCATATATCTAAGCGAACGTGTTCTTTTTGCTTTTGATCATCCTACGAGGTAGGATCAACAGGGAAACTGTTGAAACCAGGGTTTTTTAACTAACATAATTAGCTTGATTCTTCTTTTATTAAAAATTAATTTTTCTCATCAAAAAGTCTAGAGCTGACACTTGATTCTTTTAATTTCCTGTCAACTGCGAATAAAAAAAATCAATTTAATCAAAACCATCAATGTAATGAAAAAAACAAAAAAAATCTGATTTCAAGTGTTTCCCCCTTGAACAGGAAACAGTAGAAGAGTCTCTGTGAAGGCACACAAAATTTTGATATCTACGATTACAAATCCTACTTCATTCTTTCGAAAAAACTAAATTTACTAGATCTCGAAATGATCGATATTAAAGGTTTTTCTTTTCATATTCAAACTACTTTCGATTAGTGTTATATATAAGAGACATTAACTTCCACAAAAACTTTTATTTTTATACTGATCATGCTCTCCAAACGTAACAGGGTGTGCAGAAATGATGAGGAAAATCATCAACTGTGCAATCACTTTTAGTTCGAGATTATGTTCATCGTGTAGATCCTCGTAGAATATGAAAAGTTCTTAAAAGATAAGTGCCCTGAAGTCTTTTGTGTAGCGTTAGAATCATCGAATTTTCAAATAAACATCTCCAAGTCATATCTAAAACAAACTTACGATAATTTTGATTATTTAATATTGATACTGATAATTGATTAATGAATATAAGAGTAGAATTCGAATGAAATTCAACAAAAACTGAACTAACATTTGAACGAAATAGTTGACAGGTTTGATTTGCTGACAAATAATTTAAAGCAGATATTGAACCATTTACTTTAAACATTTCACATATACATTGATCTTCTGTTATATTGAATAAATTCTTATACACATCGCCAACGATGATATAATCCTGTATTTTAGTAATAAGAATAGAATTACTAACAGAAAATAACGATAAAATAAATATCAACCAAAACATGCTTCACTTCTTTAGTCGCGGAAAATATTTTATAAATGTTTGAATATCTTTTATTTTTCCTTAAAACAAAAGATGCATCTATGACGACATTATGTTTCTCGAGTCTCTTTTTTTTGAGCTATTTAGAGGATTGAATTCATCACCACTCAGGAAATAAAAAGATGATGACTTTCATGTAAAAAAACAAGAAAAATAATAGCATTTCTAATGACATAAACGGATATTATTTTTGATGCATTTCATTTTCACTGATTAAATGCACATCTCCATAAAAATCATCAAATAAAATTGATTAAATATGAAAATTATGAAATGAGTTTCATGTATGTTATTATTTTAATGCAGTTTTCTTCAGAATGAGTGTGGGTGGCAGAATGAAGATAACCAAACTCACACTCACACCCGCACTCTCAAGATCTAAGGTGTCCTTGATACGTATAGTTTAGATGCATGCTTAAAACGTGAACGCATAGAACAATTACTGAAAATCAAATTATTATAATAAATATTAGCAATAATATACACTCAAACAACATTCGACGAGAAGTATTATAATCAGAATAGCTGTTATTATATTTAATTAAATCAATACCCAACTAAAATAAAATACATTCTTCTCTTTGTTAGAACATATAACACAACTTGAAATCAATTTTTTGCTACATCTGATTATGTTTGTGTATATTTATATATCTAGATTATC
The DNA here is from genome assembly GCA_905250115.1 of Adineta steineri. NCBI lineage: Eukaryota > Metazoa > Rotifera > Eurotatoria > Adinetida > Adinetidae > Adineta > Adineta steineri. Next base: position 37,841 of record CAJNOI010000140.1, read on the forward strand.
TAATAAACTCAAATATATACTAATCTTAAGGTCTTCTGAATATTATTTTCAATAAAAATATACCATATGAATAGAGTAAAAACTATGACAACAACGTCAAGAATGGCAAAATTAAAGGAAAAAAACCTACATACATATGTCACTTATTACATTGGTGAGAAAGAAAGAAAAAAAAGAAAATAATCATGCATAATTTTCTTTACACATGTGTACTCAAATAGAAGAAAAAAAACTATATTGAAGTATTATTTTAGATCGGATTGTTATGTTTGAAACAATAATAGCATCATTGATCAAACGTTATGTTGCACAATATATTGATATAAATGCTGATCAATTATCTGCTCAACTTTTATATAAACAACAAATAATTATTGAAAATTTAACATTAAATAAAACAAAATTAAATGAAGATATTCGTTCAAAATTTGAATTACCATTAGAAATTGAATCAATTCATATTGGTAAAATTCAATGTTCATTTATTTTAAGTTCATTATTATTTCGATCATCGTCATCTCCAGCATTTATTATTAAAATCGAACATGTTTATATAGTTATTAAAGATAATATTGATGAATCATTAAGAGAAGAAATAATCGAAGAAAATAATGAAAATATCAAACAAAATCAACTTAATCTAGCTGAACAAGAATTAGAAAAAGAATTTGAATGTTTTGGAGAAGTTCAACCATCAAAATGGAATATTCAACGATTATTTATGTCATTTTTTGAAAAATTAAAAATTGATATTATTGATGTACATATAATTTATAAAAATTCTACAGGTTGTACTATTGGATTAACTTGCGATAATATTCAAACTTCTACTGAACCATTTGATGATACAATAAATCGACAAATATTACGAATAAATAATCTCGGCATTTATCTTGATATTAACAATTCTTCAACACATTCTTATATTCTTTCTCTACAAAATTCAATGGAAATTTCATTGAAACATAATCATTTTTTAGTTAATCAAAAAGAATATCATTATGAATTCGAATGTTTAATAAGCGATTTAGATCTAAAATGTAATATTGAACAAATTCGTATTTTAATTAATATTCTTCATTATCAAATGTTAATTTCTGATCCATGTAGACCAAAATCAAAAATTTCAAAGCAAGCAGCTAGAATTTGGTGGCATTATATTATTCTTCGTATACAAAATAAATTTTGGTTTAATCGTACTTTATTAATTCATCGTTTACATCAACTAAATATTTATAAACGTTTATATCATCAATATCTTAATAGTAAATATTTAAATTATACAAATATTTCTTTTCAAGATGAAATAGTAATGAAAGAAATTGAAAAAGAATTTGATATTGAATATCTTTTAATTATTCGTCGAAAGATTTTTCAAACTCGAATTAATCAACATATTAAACAACAAGAAGAAACGACGAAATGGTATTTTAATTACGCAAAATGGATTACTTCAAAAATGAGTGATTTATGGGGAAGAACGTCGTCATTAAATGAAAATGATATTGAAATTCAACAACAAGTTAATACATTTATTGAAGAATCAATTGAAGATGAAGATCTATTAGAAAATTATGATAATGATCGAATATTTCGTTTTAAAATTCATTTAAAAACAATAAATATTGATCTTTTATCGTCCAGTAATAATATTCTTTGGAATTTTTCTCTAAAAAATCTATTATTAAATAATGAATTTCGATTGCATTATCAATCAATGGTTACTTCTATACGTCTTGATGATTTATGTATTCGTGATCATGAACAGGTAGATGCATTTTCTACAATTATTTCTTCGAAGAAAGTAATACAACAAGAGTAAGTCATATTTTCTATATTTTTTTAATATTATAATTCTTTTCTAGTGAATCACAGCAAATACCAGTACTGGAGTTTTTATTTGAGAAAAAAAGCAAGTCAAAATCTACGATAAAAGTTCGTAGTTGTGGTCTTTGTATAGTTTGTTGTCCAACATCGATTGAAAGATTATCTCATTTATATACTTCAATTTTTCCATCATTATCTCTGAACAAATGGAAAAATATGAAATATTCTTTGCTCAGAAATTGTAGATCTCTATTAGAACAAATAATGCCAAGTAAAAATCAAAAAATGACTGCATCTCATGTTCAACATCAAGAAAAATTAAAATTTCAGATATATGTAAATATAGGAGGTGTAAAAATTATTCTTCCTCTATCATCCCGTGATGCATTAATAATAGATTTGGGTTTTTTGATACTTACTAATAATTCTCAAGATAACAGTGTATTTACTCAACAAGAATTTGAAGATGATAATGATATATTTTTAACACCTATTAGTTCTCCGTCTATATATGAAAATGCATTGGAAGAAGAATCTATAGATTACCCGGTGAATCTTCTCACTATAGATCAGATTGATGAGTCTGTTAAATACTCATCTTTTTTATTTTCTATTCATGATATACAAGTTTGTTATTCTAATGATCATTCACAGATAGTAGAAAAATTTAATATTCAATTTATTATTCAACATTCATTAGATTATTTATGGCCGTTAAGAAATATTTCCGCCGAATTACAAAAACTTACGATTCATTTAAATATACAAAGAATTAAAAGTTTATATAATTCTATAAATCTTTGGTTTACATTTATTAACAACAATTTTAGCGAATATGATTATCAATTTATTATTTGGCGTGAATTTGATTTTCGTCTGAATGAATTAAATATTCTATTGAATGATAATACTCAAACTCTAAGTAAAATTAATATCGAAAATATTGATATTTTATTAATCAATAATAATCAATCGAAACAATTGAATTTTAATTTAAATAATTTAACGATTGGAAAAGATGATGAAATTTTATTTAAAATCAATCAAAATTTAAATGAAAATAATGTATTTATTAAAACTAATATTGATTATTTAACAACGTCGAAAATTAATATTATCGCTGATGTTAATGCAAATAAACTTGATTTTATTTTTAACCCTAAAACAATTTGTACATTGATCAATTTTTTGTCAGATATGAATCTATTCTCATGGAATCGAATAGTTTCTAAATATAGTAATATCATTAATACTTCAATACATAGTCAAATTAATACTAAATTTCATGAAATTAATCTTACTTTCATTTATATTACACCAGTGATATTCTCGAGTGAAATTCATATAAGAAATTTTATGCTCAACACTTTATTAAATCCACATTCAATATTTAACTTAACACTTGGTGCTATACAAATTTCTAATTCCCTCAATAATTTACAACAATCTATTGATAATAAACAAAATGTTCTTATTATTGGTTCAAACAAAGAATCAAACAATGATGAGACATCAAAAAATTCAGCATTATGTTTATTACTAATGAATCAGGAAGATAATATTTCTAATCTATCAATTAAAATGACTTCTTTTTCTTATTTCCATTCAGTACATTTGATCGATAGTATTGAACAAATTTTTACCTATATCAGTGACAATTATCATTACATCGGAAAACAAGAAAGTCAAAAAGAAGATACGAAGATATGTTTATTCAATTGTCTAACTAATTCAACAAAAAGTTCAATATTATCTTTACATCGATGGATTTTAGATATTGATATTGATACATCAATAATTATTTATCCGATAAATATTGGTTTACAATTAACTCGTATTCATATCAAAAATATTCAAAATCAATTAATAGATTTTGAAATTAATGTTAATCGATTAGATCTATTACTAATTAACTTCACAAGAGCAACTAAAATAAATAATATTAATATTTCTGAACATACATCATGGCAATTTATAGAAAATATGTACATTTCATTCAATTTTCAATTGTCAGAAACATCAATTATGATTAATTCTAAATTAATTTCTCCTCTTCGTATTTATCTTAGTCATAATCGAATACATTTCTTACGAGAAATCTTAAATATAATTTTTGGTCAAAATTCAACATCATTATTTAAATTTATTTTCCAGTTTCAATCATCTCAAATGTTTATTATCTTTCAAAGTGCAGCTCAATATGAATTCATTACCATATGTGAAGCAGTTTTAGATCAATGTCAAATGTTATATGAATTAGATAATCTTGCTAATAAAAAAATTATTCTTCAATTTAATTCACTTCAAATTAGAAATCATTTAGATAAGACAAATGATTTTCCTATTGTATTAAAAACTCCATCATCTATTGAATTAAATATTTCTCAAGTAGATAATCAATATGAAAAATTAGATGTTAAACTAGGCAATATTGATATTAAATTTATTAAACTAACATGGACAATATTATCTGAATTTATTGGAATATTTGATCGTGAAAATTATTCATCAAACATATCTAGTTAGTATATCAAAATGAAACTAATGTTCTCAGGGTCGCCTAATTAATCACCGATTTTCTGTGATAAATCATGATTACCTAACTCCATTTGATTAGAAAGCTGTGAGTCCAAGATTTTTTGGACCCGGACCCTTAATCGTACTCGGTCTGGGTCGATCCGTAGCTCCCAACCATTTTGAAATAAAAAGTGGGTGGGAATATTTTGAATAACTTTCCATAGGAACAAGTTGAGGAGATGCGATGAAGACGCATCTAAAAATATTTCTCTAATTTTCTTCTTCACAGTTATAGTCAGATATCCTTTTTTCTAGAAAAGATGGGATAGTAAACTGTATTCTATTGACTAAAATATCTTATTATTATTTTAGGTATTGAAGAAAAGAAGAAAAATTCTTCCATATTTTTCAATAATAATTTAATTAAAATTTCAATTAATATCGATTCTATTGGTTGTTTATTTCAAGACAATGAAACATTACTTATGAATATTGTTCTTCAACGTTTCATATGTCAAATTTCTACTTGTATAAAACAATCAATAGTACTATGGACTATTAATAGTCAGCTTGGTTTTATCTCTATAGATGATTTAACAATTGTTGATCAATTGTACAGAGAACGACTTTGTACAACAGCTACAAATGCAATTGATTTTAAATTTACTACAGAAGAAAATAAATTAGTTACTTCTGATAGTAATTCATTAATTGGTCCTCAATTCTATTTAAATATAACATCAATTCAATATATTCATACTTATTATTTTTTATTAAGAATTTTTAATTATTTTGATCGTTTTCGACAGAATGAAGATTTTTATAAACGCCTTCGATTATTTATTTTCAAACCAGTTATTTCTAATATGAGTGAACAATTGAATGAAATACTTTTAAATATTAAAATCGAAGATCTAATTCTTATATTACCTGAACATATACAGAAAAAATCAGTATTTATCATTCAATTCGGTTATATGAATTTTAAGAATTATTTTCTTTTACAAAATAAACCGAATACAACAATAAATCAAACAAAACCATTTCCTATTAAATCATCCCGATTCGATTTTATTTCAATAGAAATCAAAGATATGATCTTCTATATTGCATCTCATTCTTTTATCAATCAAGAAACTTCAACATCTATTCATTTTCCCACTTATGCTTTTAATTCTATGGATACAAATTTTTCAAATCTAGTTCGTAAACAATTTAATTTAAATATTGAAATTGAACATAATCGTAATCCAACATCACCAACTTATAATATCAAAATCAATCTTTCTTCTATTGATATTCTATTGGATTTTAATCAATATAGTCTGATTGAAAATATTCTTATTTATACTTTTAATGAACAATCTATTTTCATGCTTAAAAAATTATTTAATTATTTAATCATATCAAATAATGATAATTATACTAGTTTTGTTATGATTATTGAAATTGATCATATAGGAATGGAAATGTTTTTATATGATATTGATTTATTACATCGTCATTCATTAGGTTATACAGCATTAATGAATCTACATATATCTTTCGAAAAATATTTAAATGGAGATCAAATTTTACATTTTCTTTGTTCAACAATAAAACTTTTAGATACACGATATGATAATAAAGATATGATCATACCATTATCTATGCCTTCGAATTCGAATCAACTTATAATTTCTCTAATTAAAACTAAATTTGATAATCAATGTACAATAGCATTAAATTCTATACGTTTTCTATGTGTTATCGATTGGTTATTAGAATTAAATAGATTTATTAATTCATTCTATCAACAAGAAACTCTTATAGCCACTGGTATTTCATTCATACCATCATTTAATACTAAATTAAATTTAAATCGATTCGAACTTGTACTTGTATCATCAATAATCGATCCATATTCAAGTGCACTTATCTATTCTAGTACAATGTCTTTGAATTATAAACAAAACGTACAATCTATTGAATGTGTTATGAATAATTTTACATTTCTTACATGTCAAATTGAAAATATTGATGAAACAATAGTTTCTATAATTGAACCAACTGATTGTTCTTTAAATATTCATCTATCGAATGAACAAATATGTGAATTTAATATTCCAATATTAAATATTCGTATATCTTATTCTGATATTAAAATGATCTATAATTTAATTCATACAATTTTTCATCAAATATTTCAAGTTAAAACTCGTAAACCTTTATTAAGTTCAATTTCATCAATTCTTACATCACCTATAAGAGATTATCAATTATTAAATATAAAATTTATTAAATTTTTCTGTAATCAAATATGTATATGTTTTATTGATGATTGTTTTGATGTACATATACCTCTACTAAATATTAATTTAAAATCATTTCATTTCCAAACAATTGAAAATAATTCAACGAATCGTATTGAACAATGTCAATTTGAAATAATTATCTTATATTATAATCGTTTTCAATCAGGATTTGAACCATTAATTGAAATGTGTTCATTAGAAATATTATTAACACGATCATCTTCAAAAACTTCATTATGTATTTTATCAAAAGAATTATTAAATTTAAATTTTACAAAAGCAATGTATCGATTATATAAAATTCTTAAAACAAATTGGTATATAGATAATCAAAATTCAAAGAAGAAAAAAACTTTTCGTCATGTAAAAACATTAGAACCATATTGTTTTAAAAATTTAATTGGAACTCAAATTAAATTTCGTACATGGATTACATCCGAACAAATTTTTTCATCATATGAACATATTGTTGATAATCAACAAACAATTTCATTTTATTTTCCTACACATTCTTCGCAATTAACTACGAATAAAAATCAAAATTCTCAAACAAGAATACGAACAAATTCAATTGTTTCTTCTCTATGTCAAATTAATCGTCGTTTATTAATTTCAATTGATGGTTGGCAATGTTTACAACCTATATCCATTGATCGTATTGGTACATTTTATCGAATTGCTCTCCCATCAAATACGAATGAATTATATAAACCAATGATTATTATTATTGATATTGCTATGGCAGATAATTCTTTACGTTTAATAACAGTAAAATCTTCAATTGAAATACGTAATCAATTATTAACATCGATTGATATTCGATTTAAATGTAATTTAGATTTATTACATGATTTTCGTTTAGAACCAAATGAAACATATTCATTACCTATACAATTATGTTCAATAATAAAACAAATACAAATTCGACCTTCTGATTTTGCTTTAGATTTTTGTAATGAACCTATAACTTGGTTAGAAATAAATAATGAAAAAGATGATAATAGGTAGAATTATATCTTTGAGAAAATATTATATCATTTATTTTATTTAGAAAAAATTCGTCATCGAAAGAAAATTTAATTCATCGTCAATCATTTCTTCGTAGTTGTTCAATCGATGAAAAACAAGCAGTCTATTATATATGTTTACAAACTAAACAAACATATCTTTTAAACTCCCAAGATCATATAGTTTCTACATATCAATTATCAATTCATTCACCATTAACAATTTGTAATTTACTTCCATGTTCATTAAATTATGAAATTCCAAATTATCATGAAAAATTTGAAATCAATCCATATAAATTTCATCGAGAACATACATTAAATATTCTTGAAAATATTCATATACTTTTTTCAACGAATATTTATCATATGAATAAATCTTTTCATTTACCAACAATAAATGATTTATATCAAACGAAATATACACATCAACGTATTATTTTCTATGATAATAATCAACGTGAATTATTTATTGATATAACAATTGTATGTTTTATTAAATATCGTTTAAAAATTCTACTATCTGTTCCTTATATTCTATTGAATAAAACTGGTAAAAATAAATTTACTGAAATTTTCCTATTTTTATATCGGAATTATTTTTAGGTATTCCATTAATATTTAAAGATATAAATTCCAAAATTGAAGGTGCTGGACAAAGTATAAATGATGAATTAGAATTCAATCGAGAAGCATTACTTTTTTCATTTGAAAATTCTAATCGTAATCATACATGTGTAATGAGAATTGGAACAGGTTTACATCGTCAACAAGATAGCCGTCCACAATGGTCACAAGGATTTCGTTTACAACAAGGTTCGACTTATCGACAATTACAAGTTCGTTCATCACGTAAATCAAGTGATTGGAATTATTCTATAGCTATTGATATTCGTTCAGGAAATGGTTTTTTGAAAAAAATTAATTTTATTTTTCTTAGTCCACGTTATATGATCTATAATCAATGTTCATATAATTTATTAATAACACAACGACAAATATTAAATGATGAAACAAATTATAAATGTGTTTCACAACATGCAACTGTTGCTTATCATTGGCCACGTATTGATATTGAACAATTATTATGTGTAAAAATAATTGATGGTGAAAAACAGATAATTCATTGGTCAGGAGGTTTTCCAATTGATTGTGTTAATGCATTTCATATTAATATGAGATATGATAATGGTCAATGTTTAATACTTCGTGTACAAATTATTGAACGAAATGGAACATATTTTGTTGTATTTATGGATTCAAATCAAATGCCACCACCTTTTCGTATTACAAATCGATCGGATATACCTATTCAATTTCATCAAACAGATATTCGATCAGAATCTACTCATTTACATACAAGTCTATTACCTCATCAATCGATTGATTATGCATGGGATGAATTAACATTAAAACCAACATTAACTTGTTCAATTATAGATGGTACTAAGACAATATATGATCTATTTAAACTTGGTAATGCTGACGAATTACATTATCAAAATTTGATTTATCTTGTTTTTCAAGTAACATGTGAAGATAAATCTTTATCTCATCCACTTGTTATTGAATATAATGATAATCAACTTTTCGTAGCACAACGTCAAGAAAATCGGCGTTCACAACTATGGTATAGGACTGATAATGGTATATTAATACATATAGGATCTTTATCAATTCAAGATGGAACGAAAAAAAAAGATTTCTTCGATGATCTTCGACATACATTTGTTTTAGATATTCAAGATCCATTAGATAATAACTTAACAGAATCTTTTACTCAATTAATTGTAAGACGATACGATCCTAAACGAATACAAACACAATCATGGCAATTTACTGATTCTGGTTATTTATGTCTAAAAGATTCACATTTATGTGTACAAATATTTGGTGAATTAAAAGAAAATAGTGATATAGTTCTAGGACCAATTTTGTAAGTTTATTTTTATTCACTTTCTTATAAATAAGAATCTAGTTTGCTTGTGTATCCGTACTTCACTGATTAGTTACAGAATAATATGAAAACAAAAAAAGATTATTTTTCATAAAAATTGACTAAAAGTAATCTCGAGGCGAGGAAGACGTAGATGAAGTTAGCCGCGATTCTCGAATTTCGCCAATAGCGACTGTCCTATTAGTGAAGAGACAGTAAGCCATACAGATCATCTCGTTTATATTTAGAGATGATATTAATGAAAAACCTTTATCAACAATGTATATTCGTGCTCATCAACGTTATAAAGGTACTGGTATTTTATATGCAAATATAATTGCTGATGGACCAACAAATGTACTTGAAATAGATCATATAAAATCAAATAATTTACCAAATCCAACAAATATTTTATCATCAACTATTTATCATATTGATCTTCATTTTTCTGCTGGTGTTGGTATATCTATTATAAATTCAATGAACCATCAATCAGAAGAACTTATGTATATTCTAGTTAATAATCTTCATATTGAATATAATAATAAGAATAATGAACAATCTATTGAATCAACTATTGATACTCTTATTGTTAGTTTTCGAAATTTAATTGATAAAAAAAACTTCTTTTGAGTTTTGTTTTTTTTTCAATTTAGATTGGTAATCAATTATTAACAACAACAAAACCATGTTTACTCTATATCAATTCTCTTGAAGATCCATCAATTCAACGAGCTATTCGTTTTCAAATTCAATGGCAAAAAACGAATACAAATTTCAGGTAAATCAATTCTTTTGATTATTTCTTATGACAAATAATATTTTTGTAGTCTTCTTCATATTATTCATTCTCTTCAAATTGATATTAATTCAATAACAATTCAATTTGATGAACTTCTTCTATGGAAATTAATCGATTTTTTTGATATTGAAATTTCATCTTTATCATCATTATTATATAAAACAACTCGTCTTGGTAATAATACAACTAATTCTGATCGTAAAATTGATTTAAATATAAATGATTATGAAACTGAACGAATTCTCTCATTACTTACATCAACACATGCAACACGAATTTATTTTAATAAACTTTCTCTATCATCAATTGATCTTAATTTAAGTGTATATTGTATTCATTCGAAACGATTACTTTCATCACATTTATTAACAATTAAAAGACATGCATCATTTCCACTTGTTCCATTTGAAAATGCACAAATACATTTAAAATCTTATGAACAAACACATATTTTTAATACATATGATTTTTTTCTATTATCTATCATAACACATTATGTTAATGTATGTACACGACAAGCATTAAAAATTTTAGGTACAGTAGATTTTCTTGGTAATCCACTTGGATTACTACATGATGTTACGGATGGTATTGCATGTCTTGTTGATCAACGTGGTGTAAGTGGATTAGTTAAAAATGTTGCACATGGTGTCGCTGATTCAACATCAAAAGTAACAGGTTCATTATCACATGGTATTGGTAAACTTGTTTCAGATAATGAACATTATAATCGACGACAATCTATCATAGATAGTCATAAAAATCCAACAACAATTAAACAGGTTATTCGTCATGGAACAGTTGGAATAGCTGCAGGATTTTATGATGGATTAACATCAATGATTAAACAACCATATAAAGGTGTTGTTGAACAAGGTATGCCTGGACTTGTTAAAGGTTTTGCTAAAGGTATTGTAGGAACAGTAAGTAAACCTATGGTTAGTATACTTGATTTTACTAATGAAATGGCAACAGTTATTAAAGAAGGTGCACGTTCACCAAATATTATTTTAAATACTCGTATTCGACTAACAAGATGTCCATCGAATATTCTTGGTTTATTACAACCATATTCAATTTTTGATGCACAAGGCCATTATCTACTTTATAGAATGAATAAAGGTGATTTAAATGAACGATATATTTCACGACTTACTATTTCTACAATACAAATCAATATGGTAGATAAACGAAATAAGAATATATCCGATCGAATAAAAGATAGTTATATCGATGTAAGTTGGATTTTTCTCTCTCTATGATATAAATAATATATTTATTAATAGGCTATGATTACTACACAACGCGTTATTATATATCGAATAGATGACGATCCTGATCTAATTAATTTTGAAATCATCGATAGTTACGATTTCAATACATCAATGGCTGTTATTCCTATAGGTTTGTCACCGATTGACTACTCAAGCAGAGAAGAATTTAAAACAACACGCTTAAACGCACAAAATCGAACTCGCGATTATAAGCCATTAGCCCTTAGGAAAAAAACATGTTTTACTTAGCGTTAACCCTTAAGAACTGGAAGGCCTTATCGATGCAAACCGAACACAATTTTTGCAAAAATAAAAAGTCTAGTACCTCAATAAGAATAATCGATAGTAAAAAAAAAAATTTTTTTCTTATAGAGATATAAAATGTCCCTTGGAAGGGACATTCGGTCTTGACGGACCAGAGTGTTTTACATGAATTGATATTTTTAAAAATTATTTCTTCATTTCTCGATACACAAACAGTCAAATAAAGCGATATTATACAGCTTTTCAGTATTTACGAATTTTCCTATTCATTAGAATGCTGGTCCGTGGATGTATTTAAGGATCATACGGTCAATATTAGCTGCGAGAAGATGATCACCCTCTATTTGAGCGAGTGGACGAAGTGATTGCTAAATTATTGAGGAAAATAGAACAAGGAGAATCGAGGAAGTTTTAGAGTGAAAATTGGATTGATATCTCTACCGTAAACGATATAGAGATTTAAAAAAATCGAATATTTTCGACGATTATAGAGAAAAGATATATTCTCCTTTGATTTTTCGTTCCTATCAGGCCTTGATGAGAGCAAAAATCACCAAAAAATCGATTGAATAATAATTTAGAAATGTTTTGACTGTTAAAATAGTTTGTACGTTATGACCGACATTCTCTTGATGCCATCGTAATTCATCAATAGATCAATTAAAACATCATTGAATGATTTCATATGATAGAGTATTGATGTATCATTAGATACCACTCGAAAAAATAGATTTCGTTCTAACATTCATCAATACAGAAAATTGGTTTATAAAAAAAATCGGTCTTAAAAAATACATTTTTTCCTCTTTTTTTACGATCTACTAAATCAAATGAATCGAAGAAAAAAAAAATATATTGTTCGTGCATTATCGCGATTCTATTTTGTGCGGCTTCTGATTTTATATATATATAAATTTTCGTTAATAGAAGATGCTGATGGTTGTGCTTTCATTCAAATTTCGATTGATTCGACAAATTCCAATCGATTGAATAATAATATACTTCACCGATGTGATACACTTGAACAAGCTTTACTCTTATCTCAAGATATTCAACGTGCTCAAGAAATCTTTCAAGAAGAAAAAATGATGTATATAATACCCGATGATGAAACTGAAAATAATTATAATGATATTATTGATGATCAACAAACTGAATAAAATTGTTTTTTTTTTGTTCATAACAACAATATATTCAATTAAATTTAATTATGTTTTTCATTATATTCAAAGAAGGAAAAAAAAACGAAAAAAGTTAGCACAACCACAAAAGAACAAAGTTTATATGAGATTATTTAACATGAAAGAAACAATTTTTAAAAAAGACCTTTCTTTGCCGTTTTTCTAAAATAATAATAGAAAACAAAAAAAGATTAATCAATGAAATTATTAAAATCTTACGTAAGTGATCCAATTTGATCATGATAACCAGTTTTTGTTAAACTTTCTTCCCATTCACGTTTACTACGTTCAAATTCATCACGTTTTAATTGAAGACGTTCTTCATCTTGTTGAATACTTAATCGATATGTTTCTTGAGTTTTTAAAACCTAAAATTTAAAAAAAAAACTTTATTCCTAATTGAAAATAAAAAGTCTTTTTACATTTTGTTTGCTTTCTTCAAGTTTTTGCATTTTTTCTGTTACTTTCGATTGATAGACAGCTTCCATATCACGTGACATTTTTTCTAATCTTGTTTCCGTTTCAGTTCTTTCATCATCTATTTGTGTTAAAAAATTCCTACGAAACAAAAACAAAAAAACAATCAACAAATATATATTGTTAAATATTACTTATTCACAGATGTTGATTGCATTGTTTTACCATTTTTTGTATCATTTCCATTGTAAGAACTTAATTTTTTATAACGATAATTTTCATAATGAATATTATGTGTGACATCACGTAAATCATTTAAATTTGTTCGTATAAGCATACTTCTTAATGCTATAAAATCACTATGAACCTCATCTTCAACTAGAAAAACAAACAAAATCATACAATTAAATTCAATCAATTGGAAATAATATTAATAAATGTAAAAAAAACAGCAAAGTATATAAGCGATAGATCAATCTTCGAAAATTTTTTACTGTAGTAAAAACAGTGCTTTATCCAGCGAGGAGGCGGCGCCCATCTCGATAAAAGAAACCTGGATAAAACACTGTTGCTAATTTATATAATAGTTTCTAGTAGTGGTATCGCGTTCTGAGGAATAGAAACGAGATTTGAGTACTAATTCTTATTAACCAGAGATACAAGTGGAGCTTTCGATCTCATTTTCAGGGACGAAAACATGCTAAGGTTGTCACGGTTTAATCCTATTCCTATAAAGAGATTCTCGAATTTCACCAGTGTCATTACAGTTGGCGAAAATCCACTGGGCTTACGCCAAATCGCGAATGTCCATTGTAGTTTTGCCCGCAACCCCTCCCCCCACATTTTTGCCAATGGCGAAGAGACAGTAATCTTATGTAAATAGTACGAGTTGATAAATTAAAATCCGGATTCTTAGCATTAGAAACTCTTTTTCTTATTTTTTAATATGTAATAAAAAATCGATATTTACCATCAACAGTTCCCCATGCATATTGTCGTACACGTGTACGTTTACTTCCTTTTTCTAATATAAAATTACTTCCAACAACAGCAAATGGTACTTTATCTTTATAAATTTTTGTTAATTTATTTTCATCATCATCATCACATTCGGGAAATTCATATAATTTCATTTTTTCATTTGTTATATCTTGCATAATAGATTTTTTAAATAAACGTAATTCATCTGATGTTAATGTATCAGCTTTTGCTATAACAGGTATTATATTTACTCGATCATGAAGACGTTTCATAAATTCAATATCTAATGATTGAAGACTAAATCCAAAAAAAAAACAATGAAAATTAAAAAAAAGCGAATTATTTAACAAACCTATGACCAGTTGGTGTAATAAAATACAAACAACAATGAACACGATTATCAACTATATGAGATTTACGAATAACACGAGATTCAGCATTTAAATATTCTTCATATTTAGAATCAATATAATCGATAATTGGTTGCCAACTAAAAATAGAAATAATCTAGTATTAATTTTAATTAGAGTAATTATTTTCATCTCAGTATGTCTTCTAATATAATAGGAAAATGAGTGATTAAAATAAATGAAGCTAATCAAAAGTTATTTTTAGAATATTCACATATGTTCAATATTTATGACTAAGAAATCAATTTATTCATCATATATTATAAACAATACAATTGATTGTTTAACGCATAGTTGATCATTACTATTATATGAGATGATCTTGATCTTGTCATACAACGGATAAGATTGGTTATAATCCATTATCAACTTGACATAATAGACATATAAAAGCAATTATGAAAAATAAACAAAATAAATCGATGTTATAATCAATCATAAATATTCTATCTTTATCCGAACAATTAATTCGCTTCTTTATATGAAAATAGAAAATTTTATACAAACCAATTTGAATTATCAACAGCATCACCAAAACCTGGTGTATCAACAATAGTTAAACGTAATTGTACACCTTTTTCTTTTAATATAATTGATGATGAATCCATTGAAACAGTTTTCTTTTTTCTATGAATTGTTGATGGAAAATCTTGACCATAAAGTTCAGTTTGAAATAATGTATTTATAAATGTTGATTTACCCAAACCAGATTGACCTAAAAACATATGTAATTCATTAGAATGATGATTTATAAAAGAAAACTTACCAACAACCATTAAATTAAATTCGAAACCTTTTTTAACTGCTCGTCTATGAACTTGATCAGGTAATGAAACAAAACCAACATTTGAACTTATTTCACGAATTCTTGGTGCTATTGGTTGTTCTTTATTAACTGAATTTGTTTCTGATTCTTGACGTGGTCGCATTAATTTTGATATTGTAGAATTAGTTGTTGTTGTTGTTGTTGTTGATGATGATGAACCATAACCTTGTGGTGGAGATGGTATTGGTGTTGATGTTGGATTATTAACTATATTTGGATAAAGAGTTGAACGATATTCACCATTTGATGTATGACTATGTGTTGTTGTACTATGAAGAATTGGAGATTGATGAAGATCATCTAATGCTAAACGATTAGATGGACCTTTTATACTTGATGTTGATGAAGATGATGAAGGAGGAGCAGATATTGTTGGTGGTGGTGGCGGTGGAGGAGGTGGTGGAGGAGGAGGAGCAACTGGTGGTGGACCATCGGTTGTTGTTGATTCATTAGTTGCGGTAGTTGATGTCTTTGTTGGTGTTGAATTCGGTGTTGATGTTGTTGAACGAAGATATGGATCAGCACGACGCTAAATTAATAAATTCAATTTAATCATTTTATCGAACTTAATTAAAAGATAGTCTACATAGATTTATTTAGAACTTCATTCTATAAAGAAAATAGCTTTTATTTTATTGACTAATTGAAAAAACATAATCTATTTGCTTATATAAGATGATGCGATATAATTAAACATAAGATGACGTATATATTGTCTATGTCTAATTCTTCATGATGTAATAGCTAGTTTGTTTTTTGACAAGAAAAGATTATCATAGTGAAAAGAACTAATCACCTAAAGAAAAGATATTAAACATCTATTATCAATTCTCAAAAGAATATTATATTAATTCTACTGAGATAGATCTATGACTAATGATACATACATTTATGTATGACATCGTTCGAATATAAACTAATGAACGAGAATTTCTACCTATTGTTCTAGACGGATTAACATATAGATCTATTGTTTAACTTTATTTTTTTGATCTTTGTTACAATAATAATGAGTAATCAATTCAGTTTTCGTTTCGAATAAAACATACATTTTATGGGGGGGAGATCAAAAAGAAAAGATCCTTTTTTATTCATCACATCTACGTGATGAGTATCATTATTAATGGTATGCGAAACAAGAATAAAGTAATCAATAGGATACATTCTTACTAGATGAAGAAAAAGATCATCGAGATTTCTTTTTTTTATTGATCTATAACAAACGAAATGCCATCATGCTTAAATAATAAAATCTATCGAATATCGTCTGTTCATCTCGAGACATAACAGTTGTTTGTCTATATGCACGCATATGCTTTATAATTAAAAAAACTATATAGAAAATTTAACGTACATATTTTGATGCAAAATAAGCATGTGAATCTAATGGTGTATTATTTCCATTATTATTTGTCAAAACATGTGTCATTTGTTTGAGACTTGATAATGGATGTGTTAAATCTGGTGTTGCTAAATTTTTATATTTATTCATAACTGATGATTGATAACGAGATGTTGTCGATGAAAATGATGATGATGCAAGTGGATTTGTAACAACAACAGCAGTTACACCATTTCCATTTGAATGTGTCGCTGTTGAATCACTTTCTATTCCATTATTATGATAACGTATATTCGTTGTTGATGATTTCGAGGGACTTTCAATTGTTGATGACATTATTCGAACATTATCTAAAAAAAATGATGTAACAAATTGAGAGGACAAAACAACAAAAAATGACAAGTATTCAAGATGAAGTTGATAGTAAAGAATAAAGAAAAAAAAAGACGAGTGGTATGTCGATGTTTCTGCTTCCATCGTTGTGTATTAACTTCCTGTTCGCTCGTTCATCGTGTCCGTCTGCCCTCTCTCTTTCTCTCTTTCTCTCCGGTCACATCGAAAGAAAAAAGGGGAAAAAAGAAATACATAAGTCTTTCCTTTGCAAATAATCATTATTTTTTCATTGACGAACAAAATAAAAACTATTCAAATTAAATCAATACAAATTACAAAAACTTACTTACTATAGGAAATTTATAGATAGGAAAAAAAACATTTGTTAAATCGAGTTATAATGGTTAATAAACCGATTTGTATTAGTGAACAGCAGTAACGTGTCACTCACTCTCTCTTTTTCTTTCTTTTGTGTTTATATGTACATATATATATATATCTGACAGACGTTTATATATGTATATTCATGTTCCCGTCTAAATTGAAGAACAGAAAAAAAATAGAGGTCATCGAACAGCTGCATTTCTAATAGATAAGAAAATTTCGTGAAAGAAATGATTTTTTTTGTTATAACAGTGAAATGACCATAAGATGAATAAGTATATTACTTCTGGAGACAATTAAGTATCGATGATGTTCATTCATACTGACAATCGTTAATATGGATAAAGAACAAGTTGTCTCAGTATGGCACAGCATGTGCATCGTTTCGCTTCCATGATGAATACTTCTCTTCTTCTTTATTATTAATAAGATCATTCTCATTCTTTGTCTTCGCTCATAAAAGAATGTCTTTTATCAATCACTAAATATTGATTGAATTATTTATCAATTTAATCTGCCTTTTTGATTAACGAAAGACCTTCTTATAGATTAAGCGTAGAAAAAAAAGAAGAAGGAATATCTCATTTTTTCCAATAAATTCAATTGAAATCTATCCAAGTGAAATCATAACAATTGGGAATTGTATGATGAACATATATTATTAAATATTCAATTCAATATTTGTCTTCTGTAATAATTCATACATAAATAAATAATGAAAATTCTAAGTAGACTATATGATTAATATATACATTTGTTTTCAATTAATTTTTTGATGATATAAATATCAAAATAACAAATCGATTATTTAAATCATATTTTATCGTTTCTCAAAAAGAAAAAAAACTGGAAAGATATCTAAAGTACAAGACAAAACAAAATGATCGACTAATACTATGAATCATTTAATAATTTCTTTTTTTTTGGTTTATCAAGATAAAGTTTTTCAATATCATTATAATATTTTTCTTCAATTGCTTTACGTTTTAATTTAAGTGCATCAGTAACAAGACCAGTTTCAGGTGTCCATAATTCCGTTATTATTTTAATACGTTGAGGAGTTTCAAATTTTTCAATACCATTTTTTTGGCATATATCTTGAATATCTTTAAGAATTTGTTCATTAAATTCATCGTTATCAACTAATTTTTGCCATTCTTTTTCATTAAAATGCTTTTCTGAATAACTCTTTAAAAGAATAAAAAAATTACAAAAATTAAATAAAAGAAAAATTAATCTTACAGTTATTTGTTTAGAATTCGGACAAATTAGGACAACTGTATATTCAGCTGATGATGATGCACATAAACAACAATTTTCAATAATACAAAATTTACTTATAGCCATTTCAACTCTTGTCAATGAAACATATTCACCCGCGCGTAATTTTATTAAATCTTTTTTTCGATCTAAAATCGAATAATTAAATTTATATAGAATAAAAAAACAAACAAACCAATTATTTTAACAATTCCATCAGGAAATATTTCTCCAATATCACCAGTACAAAAATATCTTGTACCATCAATGATTTTAAAATTACTATCTTCATTTGACGCACTACCATAATAACCTTGAGCGACATTTTTTCCTCCAATAAGTATTTCTCCTCGTGGATTTGGTTTATCCGTATTTCGATATTGCCCTTCTTCCCAATCAGCTAAACGAATTTCACATGAAACAAGTGGATAACCTGCTCGACCAACTGATGTATCATGTTCTATTAAAAATAAATTTGAAAAAAAAAACAAAGATAAAATTCTGTATACCATCAGCAATAGTTGCAGCTGCACATGTTTCAGTTAGACCATAACCTTGAAAAAGTGTTATACAAAGTGCTGCTTGTACAAAACGTTGAGTTTCACCACTTAAAACAGCACCACCACACATCATTGATTTAACTCGGCCACCTAATACCATTTCATTTAAACGATTAAAAACTAATCTGAAATATTATAAAAACATGAAGAATTTAAATATTCTTTAGAGGAGAAAAAAAATAATATTTACTTATTTAAATATGGACTATCAAGACCTTCTTCTAGACGTTTAACTTTTATTTTATATGTTAATTGAAATAAATGACGTCGAAAAAAATTGGATTGATTCACTTTTTCATTTACAGCTTTATGAATACGATCAAGAATTGTCTTTTAAATAAATAGAATAACGTAAAAACAAAATTAATTTAAAAAAATATATATATTCCTACCGGTACACAACACATAATATGTGGTCGAAGAACTTGTAAATCTCCTTTTTGACCACGTTTTATTGCTGTTGATTGATCTGTTAATGTTTGTGGAGATGAATAACCACATTTAACACCCATATAATAAATAAGAATTTCTTTAAACAAAAAAAATCAAATTTTAAATTCATTTTGTTTTTAAATAAACAAACCACAACAAAGTTCAAGTATATGAGCTAATGGTAAATACGCAATATATATATCATTATTAACATCGATCGTTCGAAAGCCACGTTCTTGTTCACCAGTTACTGCAGCAATTATATTTTCATGTGTTATCAATACACCTATATATTCAATAAATGAATTATTTAGCTGAAAGAAAAAAAAGGGTTCCGAATCTTCGCACACGTATTCTATATTAATATTGTTTTATGACAGTTGGCTAAGTTCCGGTAACATGAATTATTCCTTTTATCTTTTCCCATACTATTATGAGGAGAAGATCAATGATAATCCTATAGGATGCTCCGAGTAGAGAACAAGTAACGCTCGTTCTCGTAGAAATCGCGTTACTAAACAATTATCAAGCTACTGATTTATATAATTAAACAAAACAGAAGTCAGATTTGAATTCTTCGACTCCGATTTCTCCTTTCGGTCAACCGTTATAAAAAAAATTCCTTGTATATCTTTATCTAATTTTTGGACCAATCAGTGAAGTGCGGACACACAAGCAAGCAAACAATTTATTTCTGCTAGACTCTTCTCTCTGACAAGGAGAATATTATATGATGAAATTCGTATCATGATAATACGTTCAATTAGGTATATGTTTCGAACATATTTTTCTATCAAAATAAGAAAAACTAATTTCATGCTTTAATAAATCTTAAAAGATGATTTTTCATAAGACTTTTGTAAAGGTTGATAAAAATGATCTTTAAAAAAATAACCTTTCGGTGTTCCAGTACTACCACTTGTATACATAATAACAGCAATATCTGTTTTATTTGGTCGTTGTTGTAAAATATTTTCATCTAAAAATAAATAAAATTTTTACAAAAATAAAAAAATAAAGAATTCAAATTTACTAATATTTGCATTTCTTCCTTGTTCTTCTAATTGTTCTAATGAAAGATAGTGAATATTGTTTTTATCGTTAGGTAATTTTATTGTTTGTGATTTAGTAATTGAAGGAAAATAAATCACATGACGAACGGTTTTAATTTGATCTAATGTTTTCTAAAAATGAAAATTTTTATAGAAGAAAAAAATAACCTTATATTTTACATCAAGTTTTGAAAGTAATTCATAGGAAGTTATAATAATTGATACTTCAGATTCATTAATGCCATGTTTAACAGCTTCTTCGCCTAATGTTGAATAAAGTGTTACAACAATTAAACCATGCCGAAAAGCAGCAAATGCAGTTAATAACCATTCAGGACGTGTTTCAGCAAAAATTAAAATTTTATCACCTGATTTAACACCAAGTGATAATAAACCTCGACCAAAACCTTCAATATGCTTGTATGTTTCACGATAAGTAGTAAATTTATATTCACCCAATATAAACTAAATATTCATAATTAAATAATTACTTTTATTTGGAAAATTATAAATAGAAACCTTTTTAAATATTTTACCATTTGGTTGTTTTTCATCTTCTACATCAAGAATTTCTCGAACACCTTGTGTCTCTTTATCAGCATAACGTTGAATGGCATAATCAGGTATATCAGCCAAAGTTGTAATATATTCATTAGGTGTAGTTCGAAGTTCATGGAGAACTTCAACTGCACGATACGGTGATGATGGATCCGATGGAACTGTTAGTTGTGCACGAATTCGTTTTTGTAATCTAGATCGTTCATTATCTTTTCCTAATGTCATTATTACATTCCATAATGTTGGTAATTGAACAAATAATAATGATATTGTATAAATTAATAAAGTGTTCACTAATGATACTCCAAATCGTTTGAAAAATATATTTATACTTGAATTAAATAATCGACTAAACGCTCCAGTAGACATACTAATTCGAAAAGGATACACTTTTTTTTGTTTATAATAATAATAATAATGAGCTAATAGCAATCAAATGCAATAGCAGTTTAATTTCATTACTCACCTGATGTTTTAAATTTTACAAACTAGTAAAAATAATTCATATTATTAGCTTATAATATTAATATCTTAAAAAAGAAAAATGTACGCATATGATACGAAGAAGTAATAGTAATAAAGAATCGAAAAAAAAGAATATGTTTCTCGTGTTTAAATACAATATACCCATACAAAACAAACAGAAAAGAAAGACATAAAATCAATATGTGCTTCTTTCACGTGAGTGCGACCTATTCTTTAAGTACGTCATTTAGAAAGAGATAATAATCAATTGATTCATTGTCGTATCTTTTTACAATTTCGTAGTAAATCATTTGATAGAGACGAAAAAAATATAGATGATTACAATCGATATTAGCAACCCTTTCAGCAACATAGTGTTTTCTTATTTGAAGTAATCGAATAAAATATTTATCTTATTTCTAATGAAAAAAGACTGGAGGATGTAGTAGATAACCTTAATCAATATATGAAATACGTTGAGAGATATATTATATCGCCTTGAATAAACCAAGGATGGACATGACAAGAAAAGGATAGTTTCCAATTATCTTTTCCGAATTTTTTTGCTATTATTATTATTATTTTTTCATTTGACTTAAATTTAGTTATTCATTGATTGTTGTAATAGTATAGAAAAATATTTTAATTCTTTTTGTTTACAAATAAAAGCAGAGTGTATATATGTTTATTTTTCTAAACTTCGGTAGAGGACTACAAGGAAAAAGAAAAAAAAAATTAGAATCTTTTTTCGGATAATTGTCCATGACAATATTATAAATTTATCGTGATGATGAGGCCATTTGTCTAAGTTGATTAAGACATGCTTGTAAACTATCTTGTTCTTGTTTAGCTGTTATTGATTTTTTAACTTCACTAGTAATCCAATTAATCATATTTGTTCTTTCAAAATCTTTTCGTGCATTTTGAAGAGCAACTTGATAATCTAAACGTCTTTTAACAGCTTCATACATTGTTCTCATTCGTTCACGATATGTTGTTTCTAATGCCATATTAATAATATCTTTTCGTGCGTCACCTAATTTTCCAACACTTTTAGCACGTTCTAATGATTCTTCATAACCATGTAACATTTTACCGGCCATGGCTTTTGAATTATTAACGACAGAAGTATAACGATCAACTTCTTCTTGATGCCAACCGCGAAATATATCACCAACCATTGGACCAACTCTATTAAGAGAAAAAAAGAGGAAAAAATATTGTAAAATTTTTAAATTCATTCTTACTTTTTGACAACGGTAATGACAGCTGCAGCCAAAATAAGATATTCTGTGAAATCATACCACAAAACGATATATTCTTTGCTAAATCCATATATAATTAAACCATAAAAGAACATATATGGTCCAGTAACACCGGTTTTATCATAGAAAAATTTAAACCATGATTCTGGTACACAATACCAACGTACTGCATTTGGTGCTTCGCGAAGTTTATATGGTGGAAAATTGACTAAATCACGTTCTGGCCATTGATCATGAGGCCATAAACGTTTTCCATTATGTTCTGTACGCCATTTAATTGATGATAAATCTTTTAATGAATCTTCAACGCGTAAAATTTTTTCATCAGTTTTCTTTTCAACTAATGATTTATCATCTAAATAGATTAATTAGAATAATCTAGATAAATCAATAATAATAATAATAATAAATACCTGTTTTTGATGGAGTATTTTTGAAGAAAACACTCGATATTGATAATGGTCGATATACAAATGATAATGGCAAAGATCCATTTGATATTAAAGGACGAGTAATCTTAGTGAACATTTCTGAAACTAAAGACAGCTTTCCTTTATTCCGATCTTAACATCAAATGATTGTAAATAAACAAGTTACCAAGGCGACCTCTATTGATGAATAATATTCATATAAATAAATATTTTTATTCAAGTAAACATTTTTATTTGAATTTTTTTCAATAAATATTATTATCTATTATAAATTAAATACAAAAAAATAAAAATCTGATAAGAATGGTTGAATAATAACCAGTCAGTAATTGATTCATCGATAATGAATCATCTTTCTAACTATATAAATTAATTTAACTAATTTATATTTTAAATAATAATCAATGTTAGCTTTTATTCATAAACATCTTCCATCTAAAGATCAAATTTCTAATCATCAGATATTACAAGTATGTTTAAATAATAATATAATATATAATTATTTTAATATTTTTAAAAGGATGATGAACACATAATCGAAAAACAGAAAAATCAATCTTTATCAACTATTAATCGACTTGTTATGTGTCCAAGTATTAATCCTGTTAATCAATCTTATTCTGATACAGATTATTTTCCTATGATATCTGGAGGTTTAGCTGAAATTATTCATAATGAACAATTATGGTAAATTATTTAATTAATTTTTTTTTAATGCTACATCATTTTTTTTAATTGACTATTATAGGAATCCATCAGATACTTTTCAAGTAAGTTAATTCATTTGTATTTCTTTAATTATAGTTCTAATTTAGGATAAATCGTGATTATTTATGCAATATAAATCTGTAAATGATTCACTTCTTATTTCATAAAATTAAATTTTCTTTTGGATTAGTCAAATATTCATTGTTTTTTGTTTAAATTGTTTATTTGATAAAATAAAAATTTTTCTAGAAAAATTTTCTTTATAAATGAATTTACTTGGTGTTGATGTAAGTGGTGCATGTGCAACATTTTCTCGTCTATGTTATTTTGGTGCACCATGGTATTCAGTTATATTACAATGGTATCGTCAACAACGATCCGAACATTATCGTTATCCATCATCAAATGATGATATTCAAGTTGTATATGAATCAAAAAATTATATTGTTGTTAATAAAGATGATCTTGTTCCAATTGATGCATTTGATGCTCCAGCACAAGTTAATGTTACACAACAAGTTAAAAAATGGTTTGAAAAACGTGAAATAGATAAATTTTTAAGACAAGATCCACCAGCTACTGAAGAACAAACAGAACAATGGAAAAAAAGTTTAGCACAAAAAGTAGAAGATATTCGATATTCTCATCGACTTGATTTAGGTATATTGATTTATTTTTAATAAAAATTAATTTAATGAATAACAATCTTTTATAGGAACAAGTGGATGTATGTGTTTTGCTCGTTCAACTGCTGCTAGTTTTCTTACTTATAAAGCATTTATTGATAAACGTGTTTTAAAATATTATTTAGCTCTTGTACATGGTCATCTTCATTCATCTTATCCAATATATATTGATGTACCAATTGGAGAAAATGCTTCATGTTATGGTAGAATTATGTGTACAAATGATCATCCATATTGTACACATCCAAAACCTGCACAATCTCAAGTTGATATATTAGAACATGGTGAATATGATGGTAAACCAGCATCAAAAGTACTTGTTAGAATTTTAACTGGTAAACGACATCAAATTCGTTTACATATGAATTATTTGGGTCATCCGATTATTGGAGATTATCTATATACAGAACCTATTGATTATAAACCACATCGTATTATGTTACATGCAAGATCATTAACCATTCATACAGATCAAGAATTAATTGATGCATTAGCAAAAGATCCATTTGTAACACAAATGGATCCAAAATGGAAGAAAACTAAAACAATATATCCTGTTAATCGTTGGTAGTTTTGTTTTGAATGAAAAGAATATCTAGTCTGTTAGTTGCTTTGATGTTATAATAATAAATAAAATCCGTATTGAAGCAGATATTAAACTAGTTCAGTACTGAATTTATATACGTCTATAAGATAAATATTGCTCTGATGTGATTAATGGGTGATTTGGGTGTAGATATAAAAGGAAGTTTTAATGTAGAATCAAATGCCAATCGTTGGTACTATTTGATGTTAAATGTAGGAGACACTTTTGTTTAGTGTTAAAGGGAGGAACATAGATTTTAAACCGGAAGTATTTTGCGTCGTATTTTTTATTTAGGGTCGATTTATGGATCAACCCATTTCCATCCTTGATAATGATTACTAAATCAATATGTCTATTTAGTAAGATTGATTTTTGTCTAGAAACTTCGAAAAACAATTCCATCAAACTCGTTCATTTATTTGTTATCCAATAATTTCTTATAATATTTTTTTATCAAACGTATGTTTTTCCGTAATAATAGTGTAAGTCATCAATAATTCAACGAACTTTAATAAAAACTATTACAGAAATAGTATCATGGTTTGCGAAAGTAAAAGTACTTTAGATTCATAGTGTATTTATTTTAATATGTTATTTCATAGCGAAGGTCGATCTTGGGTACGTCATAAATAAATATATACTTATCAGTATATTAACGTTATCATGACAGAAGAAAAAAAATATTTTTTTCGTATATCATATTATTATTTTCGACGCAACTCCTATTCATTCTTTTTTTGAAAGAAATTTAGCTATTATGTTTTTATTAATCATTACAATATATCTCGTTATTATTTCATCAAATGCGAATGAACGTTTACCAAAATTATGGAATGAAGCTCCTTCATCAATTTCTGATTATCCATTCGTTAAAAATGATTCAACAACATCTCATTTAATTAATCCATGGTTATATTTAGATAGACTTGGTTTATATAAAATATTAATTATAACAACAACACCTTTAATGCCATTTTGTTCATTATCAAATGCATCGAATATTTTATTTGGTCTTCCTGCACAATTTAGTTGGCAATTTGATTCGAATAGATTATTTTCAAATGGAACTCAACAAATATCCATAGATAGTTGGTGGGCATCTGCTAATTATTATCTATCTGTTATTCCATTTCTTGCTGCTGTTGATGTAGGAATTATTCAACAAGGTTCTTTTCAAATTGTAAAACAAGGAAATTTTTGTTCGAATTCTGATGAATGTTTTCGTCAAGTACCTGAAGCTATGATTACATGGCGTCAATTTTTTTCTAATCTGTCACAACCAAATTATTGTAAGAATGATTATATTGATGATCGTATTATTGATAAATGTTATTTAAATCCAATGTGGTCAGCTCATGTTGCTTCAATTGAACATGCTCTTCCATTAATTGCATCAAAAGTATCACTACTGCCATCTTATAATGAACAACAATTTGGTTTAGGTTGGGCAAATATTGTAGATTTTCTTGGTATGTCACGGGAGAATACAAATTTATCAAAAGTTAATACTTATCAAGATGAGTTTTTTCCCAAACGAATGTTAACAGTCGATGATAAACCACCACATTGTTCAGATTTATCTAAAACAGTAAATCAAGCTTTGGAATTATTATTTTCTATTCGAGAAGAATGGTTTCCGGAATTGAGAATATTATGGAAACGAGCAACATGTAATTTTGAATCTAGACAAGATGCACAACATGTTATAGAAACAGTGGCAATATCAAAATCAACAGCAGCAGCTTATTATAGTGAAGCTATACTCAAATCATATTTGCATAAATGTGATCAATAATTTAACTTGAATTTTTTGTTCTAATACTCAATAATATTTACTGAAGAGTTTTATTTTTAAAATTTTTATTAAATAAAAAACATGTGTGAATATAAATATTTATTGTCTATATTAGTTCTCTTTCTTGATAATTCTAATACTGATATGAAGAAATTTAAAAAAACTTAATGACAAGAATAAACTTCAATTATAATGTTAAATATCGAATTTATATGGTAAAATCTTTTAAATCATTGATTTCGTTTGATACGATGGTTTGAACTTTGATACATGAAAACGTCTATTCACACATAATACTTACAGAGAAAAACGAGCGATTTACATAATTGTGCAGTATCACGATATTAATCAATTATACTTGTGAAATCAGTCCAAGATGTATATTTTTATTTTTATTAAAAAACAGGATTACATTTACAAGTATAATGAGTTATTTTACATTTTTGTGTCTCACATCCGTATAAATATGTCTTTCAATTTATTTCATTTCGTATATAAAATTATTGTGTATCAACTATGATGTCTTGTATAAAATTGATATTCTTATTGGCAATAATTATTTATTCTGTATCGACCGTTTAGGTTGTTGGGGGAAGTGGATGGGGTGGATGCAACGATTCTGGATGTAATAAACATGGTGGGTATTGTCGAAATTTTGGTATACGCCCAAATAATGATTGTCGTTGTATGTTTTCTGGAAAATAATACTTCATTATATTCACTATAAAATTGACTACTAATTTTATATTATTATAATATATATATTAATTCTTATTTACTAACTTCAACGCTTTTTTTATATTAATAATCAATATATGAGTTCTTATAATAAAATTGATATTTGACTATTCAACTATATAAGACAACATATAATATTGTTAATTAGATAGCTTGCTGAATATACGCAAAGTTTTACAATCTAATACAACTTCTATATTAGTTCTAATCGTTTTTAGATATATAAAAATATTGTACAGTAGAAATGTAGATGTTTACAAATTTTTATTTAAATATACAACTACATACACAAGTCATTGAGACTCTTGATATAAAAAAAATTGTTGAATATATTTTTGTATTTATAACTTTTGAGAGAAGTTATAATCAAAGTTTAATATGAATTATATATTTTTGTTGTAGATCTTGTTCGACGCTAATAACTTGAAAAGAAATTCCAGCTGGTAAAAGTACTTCTTCTTCACTAGGAAAATGTGAAATGCTTGCTACATCATAAGCACGTGGAGCACTCAGTTTAATATTAGTTATTTCGATAATAAACAATGTATTTCCTCGAAATTCAGCCATTTCTCTGTCTTTACTTGTTGATGTATAACTAGACCACGTATGCCAAGAACCTATTGCTTGTTTATAAGACTCGATAGTAGCAAATGGTAGTTGTACTCCTCGATAAACTGTTCCAATAAACTCAGTACATGAACGTGAATAATCACGCATTAGAAAACAAAGTGGTCCAAGTGTATTCAGTTTTGAATAATCATTATTACGTAAAGCAGTATTTAGTACATGATAAAGAAAACTCTCACGAGTATATAACTGAATACAAACTTTTGAAACTTCACGACGTGGTTGTCCCTTGCATGCTTTTAGCTGTTCAGCTATCCACTTAGCTTCTGTTTCACTGTTGCTTTGATGTTTTCTAGCTTCTTCAATAATTCCATTTATACAAATATCAATACAAGATGAAAAATCAAGAATAGTTCTTTTACCATCTGGTAATTTCAACCATTCAATAAGAAAGGGACACCATGCTAATGCATTCCCATAGGATGATGCTGAAGAGAGAAGAGATGGAGAAAAGAATCGTTCTTCTCGTAAACATTGTTGTTGTTTACAACCTAGTTGACGTTTTACAGGACGTTGTTTGGAGAGATTAAGTCGATTGAATTGAATGAACTGTTTGAGATTAATAATATATTTGTCAAGAAGAACTTCTGATTTTCCTTGTTGATAAGCTTCTTCGATAATTTGCATTTCAATATCTCGATATTTAATCCATTCACATGTATCTTCTTGTGACCATACATGTCCATTTTTGAAGTACCAAAATGCTATGGTAGTATCACTTGTTGCCATTTATAACAAAATACGCCTGTTCTTGTATGTATATATTTCGTTATTGAAGAAAAGAGTGATTTATTTGCGCCAGGTAATATTTTATTTTTATATTAGGAAGTAAATATAATGCCGTAGTATTCGTCATTCTTTTTATTACTTCCAGACTTGTTTTCGAAAGTGAAAAATATTATATAAAAACAGACAGGTAATTCATTATTAGCTTGCATCGAAAAATATACAACCATAAATATGAATACGTGTAGTTTCACATATGTTAGTCTTCGAACGAATCTACCATGCCGCGTAATGGGTATTGAAAGAACATGGGATTATTTAAAAGTTGAATTTGATCGAGAAGGTGGTGGATTATTAGAATCAACAGCAAAATATTTTGAAACAATAGGACCTGGGCCACAACTATTTGCTGTTGCTGATCATTCAGCCTATTATCATGATCAACAACAATGGTTTAAATATAGGAGTGCATATGATATTGTTTTTGACACAATGGAAGTTCCAGAATAGTTGATTAACATTATTTCTTGTATTCGTATATATTGTTTTAAAAATAAAAACTTCAAATACTCTACAAGATAAAATGATTTTGATACGTTTTTTGTACTTTATTTTGCATAAATTTTGGAGTTTTTGTAGATTATATTGTATATTTTAGTTTAGTAGTCATGCCTCGAATAATTGCTGTTGTTGGAGCGATTGGTCGACAAAGTATGAGTGTGATTGAAGCATTGCTAGAATATCCTGATGAATGGCACATTCGCGGAATTACTGATGATCTAACGTCATTTTATAATCAGGTAGTGTATGATAAGACATATTTGAAAATCTGAAATTAATATCTATGCTTGTTTATCATCTATAGGAGCTCGTAAGACGTGGCGTTAATATGGTTAAATGTAATATCAATAATCATGAGGAATGCTGTCAAGCATTTACTGGTGCATATGGTGTCTTTGCGATAACTAGCTATTGGAATGCAACGGATCACGACGAATATAAACAAGCTGTTACCTTAGTCGAAGCAGCGAGAACAGTCAATGTACAACATTTCATCATAAGTATTTTACCAAATGCAGTAGTTCTCGAAGAAAAACAATCCGATTTACATCAGCATTTAATGTGAGTACTCTGTTAAACTGAAACAGTAATAGTATTATTAAAAAAAGGAATTTACTAAACTATTTAAAGTATTGAGATAAATTCTAAAAGATGAAAAACAGGCAGTACTATTTTAGTCTCGATTTAAAATAAAATTTTTTACTTTATAGGAATAAAACTCGGATTGAAAATTATATTCGACAACTACCTACTGACAATACTTTTACTCATACAACTTTTGTTCACGTTGGCTTTTATTATCAGAATTTTGCCACATTTTTCGTACCGAATGTTGCAAATCTTGAATTTCGCTATCCAATTTTGTCGCATGCATGTATTCCATTTTATGATGTACGAGATACAGGTAAAATTGTTCGAGAATGTTTCCGATATTCTGATCGTTGGGGTAATGCACAGATAGTACCAATTGTAGCAGAACAATTAACTATGGAACAGATATGTACAACAATTGAACAAGTAACTGGTAAACATGTAAATTTTGTACCTCTCTCATATGAAGATGCTCTTCTTAAACTTCATCAAGAAACGATAAATAATCTACGATGGTACAATGATATTGGTAGTAATGATGAACATCAAGTGGAAAAAACAAAAGAGATTTGGTCAAAAATGAGAACATTTGCAGATTGGCTACGAGAAACTCGATGGCTGATGGAATAATAGACAGTGAATGTGGAAGGTGAACTTGAAATAAGAGTTTGAATGATTTTAAATAAATTTTATATCATATTATCATGAAAAAAAAAATGAATACCTAACTTTTAGGCCAAGACATAAGAGGACCAAATGTAATGAGACGAGATATAATTAAGACGAATCGTAAAGAGACAAAATGAAATCGGATAGAAAGTATTTAGGACAAATAGTAAGGGACAAAATATATGGGTACCCACATTCTTTTCTTCAAATTATATTCGATTTTTTCATTGATTTCAACAGTATAACTTTAGTATATTTTTTATTTTTATTTGTCAATTTTTTATTCATCAAAACATTTTTTTTCTTTTTTACAAGTTTTCAATTACAAAGTTATTTCAAATTTTTCGATTCGATAATTTCCCCAATCAACAATATAAAGATTTCCTTCGTCATCGAAAGATAAACCACGAGGACAATTCAATTGATTTGATTGATCTCCTTTTCCATTGCCACCAATAACAATTTCACCTTCTTCTTTTCCTTCACACCAACGCATCACTCGATCATTCTCACAATCTACCACATAGATTTGACTCGAATGATCAACAACTACTCCTCTAGGTGCAGATAATTGATTGAGATTTCTTCCAATACCATTTCCTCCAGCAACAATTCTTCCTTCTTTTGCATCTTTTATCCATTTCATCACACGATGATTGTCTTTATCTGATACATAAACAGATTGATCTTCATCAACAAAGATAAAAGTAGGATTGTTGAGTTGATTTAATTTATCTCCTTTTCCATTTCCACCTGCCACTATAATTCCTTTGTTATTTTCGCCCATTTTGCAGCGTCTCACTTCATTCTTGTTCCAATCAGAAACATAAAGAAAACCATTTTTATCCATTGCTAAACCATAACAGTGAATATTCTCAATGAGAATTTGTTGATTTTGATTGAACCATTGAATCACTCGTCTGTTCCCTTGATCCGAAATGATGATAGAATGATTTTGTTGATCAACAATTACATCTGTTGGATTATTTAACTGATCCATTCGATTTCCTTTACCATTTCCACCTGCAATGATTTGTCCTTTCTTTGCATTATATTTCCATTCAACAATACGGTGATTCCAAAAATCAGCAATAAAAATATTTTTCTTTCCGTTAACAGAGAGTCCATTAGGATTATTGAGTTGATTTAATTCCGGTCCTTTGCCATTTCCAGCAGCTACAGTGATGGCATTTTGTTTCCATTTATTGAGTTTCGATTCTAGAAATTGACGAAAAGAAAACATTTTAATAAAAGAAGAAGAAAAATTGTTTTTCGTTGAATAAAAAAATTGAGTTTTCTATTTCTATTAATACTATTCTTATTGATTTTTTTCTCTTCTCCATCGTTATTTTTTATTCTATTACAGTTTTTCAACAAATTAGAATTTTTCTTTTAGAAATAATTTCTTAAAAACTTACTTTTTGATGAAATAATCGAAATTTCATTAATAAATGATTGTGAATCTTGTTGAATAGAAAGATTTGTTGAATTATTTAATTCTTTTGTAATATCCATCAATTGATTTCTAAAATAATTTAAATTAATTTCATTAAATTCATTTTCTTGATGAATTTGTCTTATTTGTTCACGTAAATCTTTAAATTTCATTTCAACGTCATTCATAAATGGTTGTAAAGATTTAATGATATATTCTCTATAATCTTTTGCTTTTTGTTGAATTTTTTCAATTGAACTTATTTCCCATCGATTAATTTGTTCTATTAATGAAAGATTAAATGGATTTTGTTTTTGTTCATTAATTCTTTGTTTAAATTGATCATAATCATTAATAATATGATTTAATTCTTCGTTTAGCATCTGCTGATGTTCATTTAAATGCATTAAACAAAATTCTTTTGAACATCCTCTACAAGGATATGTAATTTTGTCTTTATTACATATAAAACATTTTATTTTGTTGCTTGCCATCACCACGTGTTTGAAATCGATGTAAAAGTAGCACAGCAACAACATGTTACCATGAAAAGAGAAAAAATTTTGTTGACCAAAAATTAGTCAACCATGAAGTCAAAATAACGAGAGCATCATTATACAGAACATAAATATAGATATGACTGTCGTCAATATGTTAATATCAGCATTATGTATTAGCAATTGTTAATCTGAAAGTTATTAACATATATCAAGTACTTTTGCAAAGAAAATATTTAGCGGTATTTATCTCATAATATAAGTTAAATAGAAAATAAATATAGTTAGGAATCATTATCGTGTATTTTGATAAACAAAATAGATACGTACATATGCATGAATATTTATAAATAGGTGCAAAAATTAATGTGATACATCTGCTGCAAGTGAACAAATATTTTCAATAACAGGTTTGATTATCAGTGCCAAAAAATCAATCTTATCCTCATCAAGTCATCTCGACACAATGATTACTTGTTATTTATTTGTACTGTACCGCCACTCATATCAATGCATTTGTTCATTATATTTTTATTCTTTATAATTTCTTTTTTACAATTTCAATACTCTCTTTCACACTTTTTATATGAGAATGATTCGGAGGTGATACACGTTGGAATATGTTCAGAGCACGTTCATAATATGAAAGTGCTTTCGAATAGTCTTTCATATTGTAATACACCTTAGCGATGTTGTTGCATGACTGCGCGCAATCAGGATGATTTGGAGAAAGTGTTTTTTGTCGAATTTCAAGAGCTTTTCCATGAAATGAAAGTGCTTTCGAGTACTCCCCCATGTTGTTATATACTTCACTGATGTTACTGTATGAAGTAGCCAGATCAGGATGATTTGAAGGGAGAGTTCTTAGTCGAAGTTCGAGTGCTTTTTCGTAATATGAAAGTGCTTTCGAATACTCTCCCATTCGAGTATATATACTACCGATGTTGTTGTATGAGATAGCCAATGAAGGATGATTTGAAAGAAGAGCTTTTTGTCGAATTTCAAGAGCTTTTTTATAAAATGAAAGTGCTTTTTCGTACTCTCCCATGTTGTCATATACACCGCCAAAGTTATTGTATGAAGTAGCGAATGAGGGATGATTTGATGGAAGAGTTTTTTGGTTGATTTCGAGTGCCTTTTCGTAAAATGAGAGTGCTTTCGAGTACTCTCCCATCTTGCTATACACCATACCGATATTACTGAATGAGGTAGCCAAATCAGGATTGGTTGAAGAAAGAGTTTTTTGTTTAATTGCAAGTCCTTTTTCGTAATCCCTAATAGCTTTTTCATAAGCACCTTGATTCGTATGAGTATATCCTAAACAATCATAATAAATTGCTTTTTCACTTTCATCAGATGTCTGTTTAAGTAATACATTGAAAAGTTCTTCAGCTTGATTAAATTGACCAATTTTTAGCAATAATTTACCTAATCTTTGCCATCCAGTACTACTACCAGCTTCTTTTCGTATCCGATCAGTAAGTAATCTTAGTTGTGGATCATCATCCGACGTTAATTGTAATTCGACTTCATAAAATTGATTACTATTGTCCATTTGTTTAATAGCACTAACTCGAAAGATGGTATGCATTGAGAAGAGAATTTCCTCTTCTTGATTAATATAACTTACATTCTTGATGGAAGCAAATGGTGCTGATTTTATACAAGGATCAATGGACATTATAAAAAGAACGCCCACCTTATTTGGCTCTGTTGAAGCAGTGCGAGTAAAATCGAGGGACACTTCTTTATCTGTACTGGTGGACAAGAAATTGTTAAATGATATTAGGCCACCTTTTGTTTTCCGAAGTTTTTCAAAGTCTGATTTCATAAGACCTTGTCCTCGATAAACTACAAAAGATTTTTTATGATAAGTACTAATCTGTTGTTCGTACAGCCGTTGAATTTGCTGATGTAAATCACGTAGAAAGAAGCCCATTCTAATGATTATATCAGCATCTAGAGTTCGAAGTGCTTCATTGAGCATTTTGTAAGTGAAACATTCACGTGTGTACCACCATATTGCTCTTTCTGAACGATAATCATGTTTGAATTCATTAATAATTTGTAATTCAATTAGATTGCCAACAAAAACTTCGTGGCAACAAGCTGCTAAGTCCTTGACTGCCTTGTGATCATATTTGATATCAAGGAGAATTTCCTTGAATATTTGCGTATACATAAAAGTTGGTTCCAGCTGATTTAAATTATCAGTTGAAGCCATTTCATTTACCGGGACAAAACTTACGGCAATTGAGTCTTGATCGCATTGCTTAACACCTAATTGCAATGCTTTACAGATTTCTTTGATGTTTGTATGAATACCTTTGATTTTTGTCCAATTTTTAGTCCATTCTTGATGTCGGGATTTGTTGCTACAGAAGATGTAAATTGCATCTAGTTGTGGCATGCCATGAATTTTGGGAACCAGATATTGACCTAAGGAGCCTGACGTAATAATAAATACTCGTTCATCGTCAAATTGGGTGAGTAACTGAATGCACTGATCCGGTTGAGTGCATAGGGTGACCTCGTTGATCACGTTCTTCAATTGAGTCAGCGTGTTTTGGCAATCCTTGTTTCCTTCGTTGATATTGGCATCTACCCAGAAGAGAACGTAGTTTTGAGCCATACGTTGTCGAGGTTGATGCATATTGGATGATGCCGTCGGTTTCGATATTTCTTCAATACTTTTTTTCGATTTTTTTGCACCCATGTCACTTTGAGATGTAAGCTAGTTCTTTATGTGAAATACAACTGATAATGGTTGATTTAATGGACAACTAAAATTCGTCTGATCAATTTTATACGTAGTAACTTGTTTTTTCTCGATGTTTAACGACTTTGCATGCTTGTGTGTGTTTGTTTTGTTACTCATGGACAAACGTCACCTAATTACTTTTAAAAATAATATTATGCAGAGAAAGAAAAAGATTAAAGCAAACAACTTTGTTTGTAACATTATCGAAAGAACGAACAAAACAGAAGCCACCAATGAACTCATTGTATTATTATTCATTATAAATTTCCCTTGCTTGTGACTACGTAATTATTGTAGTATGCCAATATGTAGGCGATGTTTTTCTTTATCAAATCAGGGTCGAAAGAGAAATACAATCCTTTTAGTGATTCAATTTTTCTCTTACACTTTTTGTCATGCATCATATTGATGTTTGATGAATTTATAATGACATATAACCAATGAAAAAAGCTTTATGAAACTTTGTACATCGAGCATGCTTTAAAACATTATGGCAAAAAAAACTGTAGGCTCAATATTGATGAAACTTTTCTAGCTTATCTAATTTTCTGTGGATGAACAAAAAAAAATTATTTTGTATTCATAGAGGTAGAAATGACTATTTCAACAGTTGACAGCAATCACAAAAATAAATTTCCTAAAATAAAAGAAGTGCGTCAACATCTGATTGGCGAGCCGAATTATTTTATATCAAAAAAGAATAATAATTTATTTCTCTCCAACATCTTTTCAAAAGTCTAATAATTCATTAGTTGTTTCTAATACATAGGTAATTGTTGGCTCAAAAACTAATGAAAATGAAGTGAATTGCAATAAAATCTATCTCACGTTCAACATTGATACGTCCTGTATATGGATATATTGAGAAAAAACGTAATTTAATACTATGTTTTATTTCGATTTCATGTACGTTTCATTAGTTTATTTTCATAAATAATCTGCTTATTATCATTTTTAAAAAGAATAAATACTTGAAATGAAACCAAAAAATAACTGTTAGTCTATTAATCAAAGATGATTCAGAATTTTGTATAAAAATATATTACTTGTTAATCTCATTATATGTGATGTTTGGAAATTATCAGTTAAATGTAAAACTATTACAATAAAATATAAATAATATCAGAAAAATTGTTCGAATTTATAACATTTGCAAGAATATGATAATGTAATGAAATTAGACAAGATTTACTTAAACTTATATGATTTTGTTATAAATGCTAGAGAATATCAATAGTAAACGAGTTTTTTTCCTCTTATATAAAGATCTATAAATGAATACAAAAAAAGAATTATGTGAAATAAAATCTTAGAGATCTTTATATAAGAAAATTGAATTTTTTCAAATGTATTGACAATCAATTTACAATTAAAACAACGTAATAGTTATGAAAACGAACTATTAGAATGTATTTGTAATCAAAATAAAGCATAGTATTCAACTACGTCATCAAATAAAAATATTTTAGAGTAAATTCACCCATATTCTTCATCCACCCAAACACACACTTTAGAACATCTATTTTTATCTATCATAAGAGCAAAACATAAATATTACGTCAGATAGATGACGCTGTTATGACTTCTATGAATAGAGATTATCAAACTATTAGTTATGGAATTTATTCACAAGATGTTGAACTTTATCGTAATCTATATACATGACGAATCAATGTCGAATATGAATTAGATTTTATTTCAATAGGTAATCATTATTTTTAAACTATAATTGATATTCCTACTGCTATTCATCAACATCATATTAATTACAAAAAACGTGAATATTTGAAATGAAAATTGTAAAATAAAATTAGATTGATTTTCTATTTTAATATTGAAATAAAGTTTGTTTGTTATAATTAACTTTATTTTCATTCTCTATTATTTGTTGTTGAATTCTGTTTTGAAAAAGAAAAATCACGGGATAAGCATGTTTCAAGAATTTATAAAAATTATTTTGATGTTGAGTTATACAAGTTATTAGGTAGAATAATTTTGTATTTAAATCTAGCATGAATTCATTCATAATCAACTGCAATCGAAGTGACATTATGTGCATCTACGATTTGTTTGACATCATCTTAGTTTTATTTTATTTTCTTAAATAAATATATCTTCATTAATTTATTTAACAATATAAAATAGTTTTGTCGAAGTATGTTAATCTTCCTAAAAACATCTCAATGTCTTTTTTTCTGATTGTTTTATATTTATCAATTATGATATTTTTAGTATTTTTCAGCTCGTCTTGTCAGTTTTTTATCAATCATACTTTTTTAGACAAAGTATTTTGATTTGAACATTTTTTTGAACAAAATTCCCTCATTTTATCACCTGGAAAGCATGGAAAAGACAAATGTCGAAGATAATCATGTTTTCTTTTGATTCTGTATTATAACCAATATTAACAATGCGAAGTTTGATCTTAAATAGTGAAGAACTAAAATAAATAAATTCTTATACAAGTGACTAAGGATGTAGGAGCGAGTAGAGAGAAAATACTCATGCATACTCGTAATCTCGGATGAATTATATCAATTTTGTTGGATCTTGTTCGTCTGCGTCTATGAATAATCTTTAATACATAAACTATGTTGATAAATATAACGCCGTATTGTCTTGTTTTCAATGGCGATCAAACCATTTTACTTGTAGCTGATCTTCGTATTCTCTAAGATAAGTCCGAACTTGTTGGTCGAATGTGCTGCATGTGTTTGTCAACTTCATGATTTAATTAAAAAATGTTAGCTAACAGTCCATGATTGCATATTGTTTTTCTTTTTTGTGGAACATGATTTTATTGTTGGTATGTGAATACATGTTTGTTTTTGTTGTTTCTGTTCTTGATTTATTCAGGTGAAATCGAGTGATGCGAAGAAAATTTAAAGAAAAAACGCCAGCACTTTTCATAACATTTCATATCACGCAATTTAATTTGTTATTTCGTGCAGAACGTTAATGAAACCAATATGACAAAGTGATGTTCAAAAAATAAATTTTCGGTAATTTTTATGAAACGATGTGAAAGAAACGTCTACATTGGTATGTTATAACTAATTGAAAACAAAAAGAACAAGTGGAAATTTTCTATAGATAATAACCGAGAAGACATGGTGTGTTCTGTAGTTGCCTATAAAAGATCGTGGATATTGATGAGAACAAACATCACAATCATTACATATTGATTGTTCATTATTACATATCAGTAAGTTCATATTCTTTGATTAATATATATTTGAATTATTTTTTGTTAATTCATTAGAAGATTTGTATTAACAATAAATATTGTTGATCATTAATTATATATAATGCCAGCGACTGCTCGTGCTACTACTACTGGTGCTTTGTTTACACAAAGAGGTTCGTTCAGAGGCTATTTCGTTATCAACACTATTCTATTGATTTTTAGCTAAGCCAGAACAACGTGATGGATGGTATGGTGGATGGGGTCCAGCATGGGGCCCAACATGGGGCCCAGCATGGGGTTGGGGCCCATATAGCTATGGTGCATGGGGTGGATGGGGAGCATGGGGTCTGTAGTTTCTTGCTGTGTCAAAATTATTATAATATTTTTTATTTTTAGATCCTTACTGGTGGTAAATAATGAATTTAATTGAATCTGCCAAACGTTTTTAATTCTCTTACATGAGACTGTGGACTACTTTCTTTGGTAGATTCTTGATGGATAATAATTTACGAAACTTTTTTTTTTGTAATAAATCAATTATGTAGTTGTAAATAGTAGTTTCTTCTCTCCATTCAGAAAAATTAGATAAATGACAACTATTCAAACTTTTTGTACATATATATATATATATTATCTATTGTTAAATAACAACACCGTGGAAGACAGCAATTTTATATTCAGCTATCATTAGAAATGGGAAATTTCGATTCCAGAATATCTAATTTTATTTATATCTAGCCATCATTTTTGTAATATATCTCCTTTTTCTCTCATTCTTTTGTGGATTGCTTATCATATTTCTCTCATTTTTTTTTGCAACAACAAATAAATAAAATATTCATATAATTACGTTGTTTTC
This sequence comes from Adineta steineri, assembly GCA_905250115.1. Lineage (NCBI taxonomy): Eukaryota > Metazoa > Rotifera > Eurotatoria > Adinetida > Adinetidae > Adineta > Adineta steineri. Next base: position 78,085 of record CAJNOI010000140.1, read on the forward strand.
TAGGAGATTCTGATACCTTTTTCCTTTTAATATGCTGATATACAAAATGATAATTCATTTGAATGTAATGTAACTTATCTACCTGAAAAATATTTGAAACTTTACATAACTTTTATATAGGTTATAAAAAAAAATTTACCATCACAAAAATTTATTAGATAAAGAGAACATTTTCATGTGAACATACACAGTAAAACATATATAATAGGAAAAAAACTATACTTCCATGTAGAATGTCCTCACTATCACGGATTTTCTGATGCAGTCAAAGCAAGTTTTAAATCATCAAATTGTGGTAGACTTTGAAGAACAAACCATCGTGATACATCTATATTTTTAATATCTTCAATTGCTTTAATTGCTTGATCGATCGATTCGAGAGCTTTCTTGCAAAGTTCAGCATTACATTTTCGATATCGTTCACTTGTAATTGATCGTTGAATTTGTTCGAGTTGCACACTAATTGTATTCGCTGCTTCTTCACTCTTACTCAAACAGTCGAGGAAGAATATGTTTGCATTGGAAAGTTCCATCAATCCTGTACAAATTTTATTTAAGAAAATCAAAGCTTTGTGCTGATGTCGTGTCCAACAATGGTAAATGAGACCTGTAATAGCTAGAATAATTGAACCACCTAACAATGCACCACATATGATAGCAGTTATAGGAGTGAAAGTGCATCCAGCCACAACGAGCATACCAACTCCACCAAATTCTTTTGCAGCCACCATCGTCATAACAGCACGTGCAACAATACCAGCTCCTGCGAGTGGACCAAGAAAGTTGAGTGCTTTTGATATATGAATTCGCCCTTTAACAGTACTACGGCGTGTTCGTACATCTGTTTTTAGTCGAGCAATTCGTTCATTCAATTGACTACCTTCCTTACTGCTAGCACGTGACAAATCGATCATCTTTTTCATTCCATGTACTAGACCACCTGTCGCAATTTTGATATCATCATAATCTGTAGTCGTTAAAAGATTATTATCACTAGGCTTGAACACATCAGTCAGTACGCCAATATGATCTCGTGCTTCACACATATGTGGCAAAATCAAACCCATTTTATGCTTTGTATCAATTACGAGCTTGTTGAACGTCTGTACAAGTTGTTCGAATTCATTGGCAATATAACTAAACTCGGCTACTTCTCGACGCATTTCATCAAGA
>CAJNOI010000140.1:79357-109809 GCA_905250115.1 Adineta steineri
TGAAAAGGACATTCTTGATTGTCACCTATAAGATATTAAGCGATGATTTGCATAAACTTTGATAAAAATAGAATGAATCTTATCAACGATAGCATAAGCATATTAAGATTGAATTTGGTTTTTTTCAAAATCTAATCAACAAAATTCTAAAGTAGTACGACAAAAATAACTTCAATTGTCTTTCATTATTCTATCTTATATATACTGTAGCATTTTTGATTGAATAAGCTCTGAATATATGAAATTTTTTATTTCAAATTAATTTTTATTAAAAGCTATGCTTTTACATTATAAAGTTCGGATATTAATACTGGGGAAAAAAATGTTTATTAATTAAGATGATCATCATTATTTTAATGATGTGGTTTTTGTTCGAGTTCACCTTGTTGATGTACTGATGGATCATGAACTGCGTGTTCTTTATTTTTACCATGAATTTCATTTTGATTAAATTCTTCATTATGATTTGGTCGTCTTTCTCGATGTTTTTGTTCTCGACGTTGAGCAAAATGTTTTCGATGGTCTCTACAACCAGGTAAACGTTGACCATCTTTATAACATGGTGAAATATGTTCTCCATGTTTTTTGTCCTTGCCATCTTTGTGTTTATTCAATTTCCACTGTTTTCGATTTAAATCTCTTGATGGTGATGATTCATTAGAATTATGATGATGTCGATGAAATCCTTTCTTCTTATCATGTACACCAGTACGATTATGGTGTCCATGTGGACCGCGATTTCGTCGATGTATATCATTCTTATCATGATCAACATCATGATGTTGTTGATCATTTTGATTCAATGGCTTCTTTCCATCTGGACCACGATTTTGTCGATCTATACCATATTCAGTATCATCATTATTTTCTTTTGCATGTATATTGAAGTGTTCATCGCCATCTTTTCCTTTGAAAGTTCCTGGTTGTTGTTGTTTTTTTTTATTATTGAATTGAGCATCAGTTCCTAGTAAAAAATAAAAAATAAGAATATGATAGTACTGGATTTTAAAATTAAGTTACGATCAGAGAAGAAAGTCAGAAACCAAGTTTTACATAGATTTCTTACCTGTTGATAGTATTGATATCCATATAAATAATGTAAGTAAGACCAACAATGGTAACCCGCAAAATTTCATTGCAACCATATTTGTTTTTATTGTAAGTGTAGAGAACATATGATTTTCAGCTGTATTAATATACTAGAAGGTATTGCATGAAAAACCGTATCATATTTTCTTTTCTCTTATCCTATAATTGAAAATCCCATGAACGAAATATAATAAGATAAGTAAAAGTTATTAAGAGTAATATTTCATATGTACTTTTATCAGATAACTGGTATGAATCATAATTGCTAAATGCTTATAATAATTAAAATGATTGTGTTTTCGAACAAAAATACATTGATATTTAAAAAGAAGTATAAACTGAATCAAGATACTGTTGTCGATTGTTTGAAGAATAGGAACGATCATATGGACATTGTACATACTTTTAAAATTTTCGAGTATCAACTTCACGTTGTATATAAATAATTGCTATTATTATTTTTGAAATTTCTACAGATATCATTTAGAGTTTTATTAACCTAACAGTAAACAATGATACTTTTTCGTACCTATATAATAAAGAAAAACTATCGATTATTTTTTATCTTGTGGATATCCACGCTATGTAGGTGTACGAGTAATTGCAGCATTTTATGTTTTTTATTAAAGTACCGAGTATTTTTCACAGCATGTCTTACAATCTTCTCTATATTTGATGAAAAATGAGAAGTGTATTTTTACTTTATTATATTCTTATCTTAAATCGAAATCGATGAATGTTCGATATGCTACATCAAAAATATTTCTAATTAACTTTTATATAATATAATGAAGATTTAAAAGATACATTCTCGAATCTTGTTGTGCTTTCGTTTATTATTCCTCGCAGAAATAAATGCATTACTATGTAAAAGAATATTAAACTTTATCAAAACAGTTAATATACGAATCAAAAATAAAGGTGATGTAATGTATTCATTCTAAATAGCCAATCAACAATATAATTATGAAATAAATAACAGCGTCATGAATGACTAATACTATTGATCAATACCAAACTTAAAAATAACTAGGTAGATATACAAAAAATAATAATGACGTTGTAAAAATATTTCATATACGTGTAAATTATTCAATACAGTATATGTAATAAATCATTATGATACTTCAATACGTACTTGTTTGTGCAGCTTCAAGGAATCATTATAAAAAATAAGATTTTTTACTGATAGAACCAGCTTTACATTATAAAATTTGTAAAAAACTATAATCTTATGGAATAGCAAATTATGTGACAAATATATTTATCAAGATAATTTATAACGAAACTACTTAGCAACTCTTATCGCTAATGACAGTGATAAATATTGATGTCTGAAGAGGATTGATCACGTCTGTACGTTTAATTTACCTTGGCGAAGCCAAAGTTTTTTTTTCAAATGCTTTGTATAGTTCTCTTACAATTCGAAGTACACGTGCGTTTTTTTCTGTTCTTTTCGCGTAACAAAACGTTGGCGTTGTGAAGCATTTTACGTTTTTTTTTTTCTTTTCTTTCTACGTATAAAATTTACGACACATTGTATGTAACTAACCATTTTTTGTGCATCTATTAATCATGTCGAACGCTACAATGAAAATAGTATCTAACGATGGACAAGAGTTTGAAATTGATTATGATATAATAAAACAATCGAAAATGCTGAAGTCATTTTATGAGGGTGAGTACTATTCGAATAATTTTTTTCCTTCTATTAATTATTTGACTTATTTTATACTGGCCATATAGCAGATGAAATAGACGAACCAGTTACATTGTCTTTCGTTGACACTTCAATTCTGAAATCGGTCAGTTAATTCTTATTTTAAATCATATAATAGATTTATTTATTTGTAGATCATCGAATTTTGTAATCATCATAAAAATGATCCCGAAGCAGAATTTAGTGATGATGACGACGATGATGATAATGACGATAAAATTAAAAAAGATGTTAATGAGTTAAGACAGTAAGTTTTCTTCTAAAAGAAATTATTAATTAAGATTATAAATATTATAATCATGACATCGATAGTAAACTAACCATTACTCTTATATAGTCATATTTCTCGAACACTAATTTGATAAATATGTTGAGAGATTAATTCTGAATTTGAATATTTATCGAAGAATCTTTGATAGGAGATCTCGAAATGTTAAAATTAGAGGATAATACTAAAAATTTTTTTTTAATTGATACATATTGATATAAACTTTATTCTTATATTCAGAAAGACAACAATCAGTGAATGGGATAAGACATTTATTCAACAATTTTCAGTTCACGATGGCACATTATTCGATATTATCACTGTATGTTTTTTCATTCTTTTTTCCTGTAACAATAATAATAAAATTTGTCTTTTCTTTTTTTTTGTATTATTATTTAGGCAGCTAATATTCTTGACATTCCAATTCTCATTCATACTCTTTGTAAATCAATTATATACCTTATTAAGGGTAAATCATCACAAGAAATACGAGATATATTTAAACTTAGTGAACTACTTGATCAAACACCAGATAATCATTCTCCTTCATCACCAATTGATGTCAAAAACAAATAAACGAAACATTTATCATTCGATAAAATAAAATAAAAAAACAAGATTTTCTTTTCCTTTTTTCTATTTGTATATTCTCTATTCACGCTTAACTTTAACATCGATATTTTTGTAAAGTATTAAACGTTGTTTTTTGTATTAATAAAATATTGATTAACTAATGATAGTAATTATATTTTAAATAAAATCGTTTAATACATAGGTATTAGTATAATGATAATCCATGAGGTCTTGTCTTTTAATAAAAATTCATTTTGTTGAATAGGATAGCTTTGAAGTTGGTCAACACATCACTTTAGCAGCACGACAGTTCGCCGACATTAAAGTTCGCTGACTCAGCACTTCGCCGACACGATGGTTCGTCTACAGAGAACTTTGTCGACAAACCAATTCACATCCTCTAGATAGTTTTTTATTTAATAAGAAAAGAAAACTTAATCAAATCATCAGAATTGCTTATACGTGATTACACTAAAATAAATTGTTAATGATTTATTTATTTCTATTGAGGTTTTGTATAATATCATAACTACTTGTTAGATGTCATGAAAATTGTTGTTTAACAATAATACAATTTGTGGAATTGTTTCTTCCTCAAACTCGAAGAAAACTATACCGATAAAGTTAAGTGCTATAAAGAGTGACTTGAAACTAAATATCATTGTCTCACATCTCGTCAGTATATACAACAATATTTGAAGAATTTACTATCTAATAGACGCTCAATCTATTACGTTATCATAGGTTGAGAAGATATTTAATGTTGGGTAAAGATGTCTGACAACTAACCAGCCTATCACAATGAACTTTGACAATAATGTATTATGCTATTTAAAACATTCAGTATATGATTTATTTCTTATTATATCATTATTTGATGAATTTTAGGATGAAAGTTTGTATGTTGTTTTATCTCTGGTTTGATAATGCCTAATTTCAACAAAACTAATATTACTTATTGAGAAGATATAAAGATAAGTGTCTTTGAAAAAAAAAATTTTATTATACGATTTCAAAAAAAACATCAATGAATACAATAGACTTTATTCTATTTAGTAATCATGTTCATGACACTGAAATTTATGAATATTTATTTTTGTTCTTTAATCGAACATAATTATATCGATAAACAAGTTATTTTTCATTTTATTACACTTGAGAAATAAAATACTAAATGATACGATCATGATCGAAGTACGTCAATATCTATATGACTATTCTGTCACAGTTGTTTGTATATCTCTTGTACATTATGCAGTAATATATCGTTAAAAGACGCAAATATTTTGAATTTCACTTTTTTTCAACATAAATAAAAGATAAAGAAAGAATGTGTTTTGCATCGATGATTACCTTCGATATAATGATAATAAAAAATATTATTATATAGATGCATCCTTATCGACAACGATACTGTCAATCAATCAATGATGGAACCTTGATTATTGGGACAGAAAATAAAAGCCCGTCTATTCTTTACGATTGTTTCTATATTTCCAATCGATCGAATAATCCTATCTTTCATTTTTTCATTATATCGAAATCAATCGTTCGCAGCTCGTCATTACTCTTGCTGAAGGGATTCATTTATGTTATTATTGTGGTGATACAACACGAAAACGTTAAATTTCAACGATCAATCTACTCGATACAATGGTGAATCTAATTTCATTTCAGTATTTAATTCAATTACTATTGTTGATTATGAGTTGCTCGTCGACACAGATGTTTGAAACATCTAACGATCATTCGATGGAACGTCAACATACTCTGCGAGAGTTTTATAACTTATTTGTAGACAAACGCCAGCAATCAGATATATTTCGCTTTGTTATGGAAACAGCAAACTTGCCAAATTATGATCCAAACATGCCTGACGGTCAAGGATACAGTGATTTATTGTTAACCAATAATTATGGTGAATCCGGTATGAGCCCTGTATTTCGCGCATATTTTTCTCTATTACTCAAGAATATGTCGTCAAAGAATTACTTGGATAGAAATATTTTGGATAAATATCGTACTTGTGAATTGTGTAATACAGGCGTTTGCTATCGGACATCTAGTTGCTCGAATTATTGCTGCATTTTAGCCGGTCCCAGTCCACTTTCAGCTGGTTGTCCCGGCAATCAACCTAATGCAACTCCAAAAGGTTGTTGTAAAGGTTGTTGGTTGTACTAGATTAGGTAATGTACGATAATAGAACATATCTCATATTTAATGACTTTTCTAAAATGAAAATTATTCTTTTAGTTCTCTTGTAGATTCTATTTTATGAAACTAATGTGTTTTTATTTTTTATTTAGGCAATTCAATACATATAATATCCATTTATATTTACTCATCTTCATTCGTCATTAAGATTTTTTTTCATTTTCTTTTTTTGTGTCATTCATTTACTCTCAAATAAATTTATAAAACAAAAATTAATCAATTCATTTTTGATATGATAGACATAGATTTATTGGTAGTAGCTAAAAGTAGTCTTGTAACCGTTTTAATTTAAGTTCAATCTTATTAAAGTTAATTTAGAAGAAATATTGTAATAGTAAAGACTGTCTTTTCGTAAATTTCATCTTTAATAACATTCTTATGACTATTATATTTTTGAACGATAATTTATCAGTTCAAATAAGAACAAAAACGACAAAAAAAGAATAGCTGCTTGATAATAATCATTAACAGACGGGAAGTATGGTTGAGGTGCTATTTACATCTTTATTCACAATAAAAATAAATTCAATTTTTATAATTCTATAGAGAAAATATATTCTATGTTTAATATCATATTTATAAAAGTATTAGTTGATGAAAACATAAAGCAAATATGAATGAATACTAGTATAATCTGATGTTACAAGCTAGAGTTGCACGAGAAACGTTCCTATTGAAACGTTTATTATTACTATACGAAATGAATCTTCAGCGTGTTGGTGTTTATAAGGATACTGGGCTGATCATTCACCCCATACCCACACTGCGCCTATCAAACATCAGTTTACGATCACGAACTGCATGAAAAGACAATATCTTTTATTGTTTTCAACAATTATAGCACATGTAACCAATAATTGTTTCTGTCTGACTTAGCAAGTTAAGTCAGTTTTGAAAATTACTGTATTTCATCTAAATAATAAATAGAACATTCAGCTAAATTCCAACAAAAAAAAATGAAATTACAATACAACATTAAATAAATTATTAACATTTCTATCTGATTTCAATCGTATGTACTGTTGTTGTTGCAATTATGTTCGATTGCCGCTTTAGTTTTTTCGTGATATATGTCTTCACCGGATCAGTGAACTGAAATAATGTAATCATAATAAACACCAATGAAATATAAACAAATGTAAAAGCAATACGAAAATGATATTTAGGTGGTTGAGTGAAAAATCCAATAAAGATGAAGATTGTATAAGGTATACCGAGTGTTAATAATATCGATACAAGTACAACTATTCGATGAACCATTTTTAGTTCTCGTTCTGCACGAGATACAGTATTAACTGGTGTTACACGTTTATTTATCTCTTTTACATAGAGAATTAGTTTAAAATAAATAGACATAATACCATTCATTGGTATGAAATAAACATAAATGATATTATAAATTATTACAAAAGATAAATGAAACGGTGTTTCACATATCTGATTGTCAGCATTGTATTGAATTTCACCAGTGACAACATTCGGAATAGCTAATATAAAAGCAAACACCCATGTCAATCCGATAAGAAAACCCTGAAACTGTTTTGATTGCCACAAGAGTCGTGTGGGATAAATAACTGTTATATACCGATAGATGGCTTGTAATAAATAGGAATGTAATTGTGCAGCTATTGTAACATGACTGAAGTAACCTCGAAAGATACAAAGTGAATCTTGATATGAGATTTGTTCAAGATCATTTTTGAGTGACCATATAGTCATGCCTAATGAAGCACTTGTAAAAAGAAGTGTAGCTAAACATGAGTTTGCAACAAGCATCACGGGAACTGTATGACATGTTTTATCAATTATAATAATAAATAAAAATAATACACCCAGTATGATCACCAGGATAAGGAATATAATATTGATAATATCGAGAGAAATAAACCATGATTCAATAGTTATAGTAGATGAGTTCAAAATAGATGTTTGTATTGTTGTAAAATAAGTTGAATTCATTTTTGAGAAAGTTGACAACTGAAAAAAAATAAATGTAATGAAGTGCTGTCAAAGTTTTATCTGTTGAGTAGTCTATATATAGGATTTTTAATAATGATTACTTCGTCTCCAGACATTCTTATTATCTTTTTTTCTCCTTTCCATTTTATAGAACAAAGCGCTACATCATAACTTATGATAAATTTAAAAAAATGTTTTTTTCCATACTATAAATTAATTATCATTGATACAATAAGTTATCTATCGATTTCTGCAAAATATTTATAAATATTCACATTCTATATTATAAAAACAGTTAATATACTCATAGAAAATATATCTCTATATCTCATCCCAACGCTAATGATATTCAAATTGATCTATCCTAGTATCCATACGGTAAATATTTGTAAATATTGAAAGAAATCGAGTTTTATTTTTAATATACTTAACATACTAGAAGAATATGTCGCAAGCAAAATATTTGAAGTCTGTCTATTTACATCTCATACGTGATATGTTGAAAGAATATAAAGCCTTTTTAGACACCCATGTAATCTGTTTTTTCTTTTCAATGCACGTCAGAGAACGGAGAAATGCATTACATAATTAGAAAAAACTATTTTTGCATTGAAAAAAAATCCTTCCGTTCATTATGAACTGATGAGGTTTTTGAATGGCTAAATATATCATATTCTTGTCGATGTTCATCAGTTAGAATAAACACATAATTATGAAAACTACTGAGAGATATTCATGTACTATACATAGAATTGCTTCGTAATTAGCCTTAAACTATTCATATTTATATTTATGTTGTGTTTAGTAAAAGTAGTGAGTATAACACTTTAATGTGTTAATCTTGAAAGTATGGATGCGAGGATGTGGGTGTTCTTTTCATATATCATCAAAAACCATACTCTTCCTTACTTGAAATCGAACAGGCCAGTTTTCACCGCTCTTTTCACCTATCTTCTTTTAATTTTTAAAAATTTTGTATGACATTAAAACTTGCTCTTTTGCTTGTTTTTATGATTGCAATGGTTGGATACGTTTGTGAATGAAGAAATGGCTAAGTCACAGTCACATCCATATTCTGAAATTCTTCTTTCAGAACTCTGATAAACTTTTGATATATTTTGAATTAGAATCGATATGCAGAGTATATAAGGATTCTAAATTTAGCTATTGATGAATGAATTATGTGCCTATTTGAAACGATCCTTCTAAATAGCTTAGATTCATTCTATCTGAAATTACTCTTGAATCACTTGCCACAATCCTATAAGAAATCCAAAGATACTATATTGAGAAAAATTATTATTGTAAAATTGAAAAAACAATATCCTTATAATCATTCATATTTCTTAACAATAGCAGTCTATAATTAACAGCAGCCACATTGATTTGAATTGAATTCAGTATCTAATCCATATGAAGGCAGTTTTCTATCATGAGGTGCCTCAATGACCACAACTCATCTTAAAATTTGTTTTGCAGGATCTTTGATCCAAAATTCATCCAACGCATCAGTAGTATGATTAAAATAGCATGTCTCGTATTTTTGCATGCCATTTACTATTTTTCAACAAATTGCTGAAGATCACTGTCGAAATATCTATTATTCGGATCTAGGCGAATTGATCGTAGATCTACTTAAAAAACATTGCCTATGGATATTTTCGCAACGAACCAAGGACCAGTTTGATCACTTTTACTTTTTAATAATATCTTGAGATATATTTACATCAGGTTTGTATGCCCGCCACACTCGACAATGGTATGAATCTAGTAAAATTGTTAAACACGAAAATATTAATGAAAATGCTGTAATGGTTAGCATTCCTTGTATGATGCTTCTGTTCGAGGACGTTCCTCCTTGATTGGCCATCATGCCGTATATAATAACACCAGTTGTTCGAAGCAGGATACAGGTTATATGGAAGCCAATTCGAATTATAAATCTCCATTTAGGTCGAGATGTATAGTATGAACAGTTACCGTTTAAATTTATAAATTTGAGAAAAGGACGTCGTGTCTTCTTGTTGATGAGACAAATGAAGTTAGAAAGAAACAAAATAATTCCAGTGAAAATAGGTACGATGAATCTCGCGAAAGATATTCCATAAGCAACTATGAGCTTTATTAATACATTCGTTGGAAGAGGTATTGCCGTTGTTGTTATTGTTGCTTCTTGGCTTCCAATAAATGAGGTCCAACCTTCTGATATTTGAACGGCTAGCACAATAGCAACAAGGAGCTCAGTGACTTTGATTAAAGCGTAAAAGTACGGTAATGCACGATAAAAACAGGTTCCAAACATAACAAAAAGCTAAATCTTATTAACTGCGAGTGGGTGTAGGTAAGAGTAAAGAAATGATACACATACCCACACCCAGACCCAGAGTTCTCGTATTATATTTGTATCGGGCAAAAGTGAGAAAAGGGTTGTTTAGTCGAAGATGATATTGATCTAAATCAAGTTTCTGAACATATTTCGCTAGAGATATCATCTTCTATTTCCTGTTTTGTAACTTTAATTTCCCGTGCAGTTGTCACGACTGAATATTTTTTCATGGCAATGATAACTATAATCTTTATTCTTTATTATAAATAAAAATAAAAATAAAGTAACAATCCTAATCACGAACTTTATGAGACGACAGTATCTGTTATTATTTTAGATTGTTATAGCAGCTGTAACTGACAGCTTTTTTTATCTGACATAGCAAGTCAGATCAATTTCCGGAATTAATGTATTTTATCTAAATCATGAGCATAATATTTTGCTGATTTTCAGCATAAAGAAGAAAATTACAATACAACATTAAATAAGTTTTTCACATTTTTATCTAACTTCAATCATTTGTACTGTTGTTGCTCCAATTATGTTCGATTGCCGCTTTAGTTTTTTCATGATATATGTCTTCACTGGATCGGTGAATTGAAATAATGTAATCATAACAAACACCAATGAAATATAAACAAATGTAAAAGCAATACGAAAATGATATTTAGGTGGTTGAGTGAAAAATCCAATAAAGATGAAGGTTGTATAAGGTACACCCAGTATTAATAGTATCAACACAAGTATAACTATTCGATGAACCATTTTTAGTTCTCGTTGTGCTCGAGATACTGTATTAACTGGTGTTACACGTTTATTTATTTATTTTACATAGAGAATTAGTTTAAAATAAATAGACATAATACCATTCATTGGTATGAAATAAACATAAATGATATTATAAATTATTACAAAAGATAAATGAAAAGGTGTTTCACATAGCTGATTGTCAGCATTGTATTGAATTTCACTAGTAACAACATGTGGAAGCATAAATATAAAGGCACACATCCATGATAAACCAATGAGAAAACTTTGAACTTGTTTTCTTTGCCAGAAAAGACGCATCGGATAAACAACTGTTATATACCGGTAGATTGCTTGTAATAAATAGGAATGTAATTGTGCAGCTATTGTAACATGAGCGAAGTAGCCTCGAAAGATACAAAGTGAATCTTGATATGAGATTTGTTCAAGATCATTTTTGAGTGACCATATAGTCATGCCTAATGAAGCACTTGTAAAAAGAAGTGTAGCTAAACATGAGTTTGCAACAAGCATCACGGGAACTGTATGACATGTTTTATCAATTATAATAATAAATAAAAATAATACACCCAGTATGATCACCAGGATAAGGAATATAATATTGATAATATCGAGAGGAATAAACCACGGTTCAGTATTTATAGTAGATAAGTTCAAAATAGATGTTTGTATTGATGTAAAATAAGTTGAATTCATTTTTGAGAAAGTTAGCAGCTAAGAAAAATATATGTAATGAGGTGTTGTCAAAAGTTTATCTGTTGAGTAGTTTATATATAGAATTTTTAATACTCATTACGTCGTCTCCAGAAATTCTTATTATCTTTTTTCTATTTTTTATTTCATAGAACAAAGTATTACCGCATAATCTATGAGAAATTTAAAAAAAATGTTTTTTTCCATACTATAAATTAATTATCATTGATATAATAAGTCATCTCTCGATTACTATAGAATATTTATCCACATTCTATTTTTTTGAAAACAGCTCATATATTTACCGAAAATATATTTTTATCTTTTATTCCAACGCTAATGATATTCTCCACTACTTTTCAATTCTGATTTATATCTAACAGAAAAAGGATGGAAAGCATTTTTTTAGGCATCCATGTAATCTTTTCTTTCTTTTCAATGCACGTCAGAGAACGAAGAAATGCATTACATAATTAGAAAAACTATTTTCTCAGTGAAAAAAAATCCTTCCGTTCATTATGAACTGATGAGGTTTTTGAATGGCTAAATATATAATATTCTTGTCGATGTTCATCAGTGACAATACACACATAATTATGAAAACTAGCGAGGGTGTGGGTATGGATGTGGGTGTTCCTCTCATACCCTACCATACGTGGAACCGGACCAACCGATCTTCATCACTCTTTTTACCTGCCTTTATGATTTCAATCATTATCGAAATTATAGTTGTAAATATTGACTATCACTTACTAATCCTACAAAAAAATGATACCTCTTATAGAATTTGAATAGCTAGTGTTTTGGGGTTCAGACTTCGATAACAAAATGTCAGAAAAGTTCACATTCTGTTATAGACATTTTGTTGACAGTTGTCATCATGTGAGTATGAACATACGGAGATATAAAGACATGTTGAATAGAAAATTTGATTTTGAAACTTTACGTTTCAGCTCATTTCATCTATCTGCCTGTAGCAGCATTTTTATAGTCAATCAACATGTCCTTCAACTGTCTCAAATAAATTATATTTATTAGTTAAGTAGAAACTATATCATTATTGAAAAAGGTCAATCAAAATATAGTGAGGTATTGCTGAATATTAGTTGCTGTGAATTCCTAATCAAAAGAGAGAAATCTTTATTTACTCTTAATAGTAGTACTTGAAACATGTTAGACTAAAATACGAACTGTTACTGTCAAAAACTTGAATAATTATATGAATTTGAAGGTCTATATAGCTTCGTCAGACTGAAGTAAAAAGCTGTTATTCAAATGTATTGATTATTTAATTGATGCATAAAATGCATCGATTTTAAATAGGTTAAGTCAAGAGTTTCAGTCTGACCCGATTTAAAAAAATCGAATCGGTTCCAAATCTACGGTGATTAGAAATGTGAACTTAAGAAGTAATTTCATTGTTGCTGCGTTTTCTTGAGTTTGGGGTGTGGTGTGCGTGTGAGTGTGTTATGGTTAATATACATATACCACACCCTCACCCACATCCACACTCTCACCCAGCTCAACAAAATCCTGTCTATTTTTTAGCCAACCTTCAATCAAAGAAATAAATGCTCTAAGTATTCCTAATCTTATGAATTTTTCCAAGTAGTCTTTCCACCAAAGTTGGTCGAAGGCTTGCCCAAAATCAATGAAAACTGTAGCTACAGGGCACTTGAACTCATCAATGACGATATTTGGTCAATCAAGAGCAGAACTCTAGTCTGTAACCGACAAATAGCCTCTTGTTTTGCTAACAATTTCATCTTTACATGCTTCCAATAAGATGGACCTGAATATGTTACAAACGACTCATTAAATATATTTAGCAAGGAAGTTAGGTAATTCGTGGATATGAATTGTAGCATTTAAGACGAAATACCGTGCGCATCCGTCGAATGTTTTTTCTTTATTTTTGATATTGTTTTTCTGAGTTTAGCCATAGTTGTTTTAAGTGTTGGTTCATTATAATTATCCCATTCGACCACAAGAATATCGACATAAGGATGTGATCGGTAAACAAACTACTGGTCTTTCTCCATTCTATTTTTCGTAAAAATCCAAAACACATATTCTTCCAATCCATTCTTTGACTATATCAGTTATAATCATATTTTCTCTTAGCGTTCCTTTAAAAATATTTATACAATCATAGTTTATTTGCGTCGGCGAACATTTAAAGCCGTTATTAACCATTGTTGCCGATAGGTAAATGCAACTCCATTAAATAAGTGATGTTATTTGCTTGTTTCAATCATAGATTTTCATGATTACTCACGTTTTTGTTGTAGTACGCTTGTCTCTCACATAGTTTTGATGATTTTACAAATTTTCTTTAAATTTCTTTATTTTATCTCTTGTTCGATGCTTCTTCATCCATTAATTCAATACAGATATTCATAATATTCATTAAGTTTATATTCATATCAAGTAGAAGATCCTTTATAATTGATAATATTGAATCTGCTATTTCTTTTTCTGTGTTAATGTTTGTTTGCATTAGTAAACATATCCCCTCCGCTACAATCGTTTTTTTTTGCGAATGACATTAATTTCTCGTCTTGTATACCGTATTCGGTACGAAATAAAATAGTTTACTGAAATAAACATTTAAGTTTTGAATGATATATAACATTACAAAATGCTTAAATATATCTCATTAATGGATTCGTTTCTGTTCATCTTGTCTAACAATTTCTTGTTAAATAGAGAAAGATAACATTAATTCATCGACAAAAAATGGTAAATTAATAACAGAAGTTCATACATTTGGAACAAGAAGAAACAGTAAAATACAGAATTCATCTAATTTTCTCTTACACGGATAGTATCAGCTATTTCCAGTTTTGTAACTTTGATTTCTTACGCAGGTGAAACAAGCAGTTGTCACGATCGTGATACTGAATCTGTCAAACATCAATTTCCGGTCACAACCTGCATGAGAGGACAACATCTGTTATTATTTTCAACCGTTATAGCGACTGTAACTGACAGGTTTTTTTTAATCTGACATAGCAAGTCAGATCAATTTTCAAAATTATTTTATTTCACCTAGATAACGAACAGAACATTTTACTAATTTTCAGCGCAATAAATGAAATTACAGTACAACATTAAATAAATTAGTCATATTTTTATTTGATTTTAATTATTTATACTGTTGTTGCTGCAATTATGTTTGATTGCCGCTTTATTTTTGTCATGAGATATGTCTTAACTGGATCAGTAAATTGAAATAATGTAATCATAATAAATAGTAATGCGACATATATAAATGTAAAAGAAATACGTAAATGATATTTAGGTGGTTGAGTGAAAAATCCCATAATGATGAAGATTGTATAAGGTACGCCCAGTACTAATAATATTGATACAAGTATAACTATTCGATGAACCATTTTTAGTTCGCGTTGTGCACGAGATACAGGGTTAATTGTTGTTACACGTTTATTTATCTCTTTCACATAGAGAATTAGTTTGACATAAATAAACAAAATACCATACAGCGGTATGAAATAGACATAAACTATATTATAAATGATTATAAAAGACAAACGAAAAGGTGTATCACATATCTGATTGTCAGCATTGTATTGAATTTCACCAGTAGCAATATGTGGAATAGCAAATATAAAAGCACATACCCATATCAAACCGACGAGGAAACCCTGAAACTGTTTTCTCTGCCAGAAAAGTCGTGTGGGATAAACCACTGTCATATACCGGTAGATGGCTTGTAATAAATAGGAATCAAATTGTGCGCCAACTGTAGCATGCATGAGGTAACCTCGAAAAATGCAAAGTGGATCTTGATATGAAATTTGCTCAAGATCATTTTTAAGTGCCCATATAGTATTTCCTAATAAAGCACTTGTGAAAAGAAGTTTAGCTAAACATGAGTTGGCAACAAGCATCATGGGAACTGTGTGACATGTTTTATCGATTATAACTATGAATAAAAATAGTACACCTAGTATTACGACTAAACTAAGAGATATAATATTGATAATATCGAGAGAAATAAACCATGATTCAGTATTTATAGTAGATGAGTTCAAAATAGATGTTTGTATTGATGCAAAATTAGTTGAGTTCATTTTTGAGAAAGTTGACAACTGAAAAAAAATAAATGTAATGAAATGTTCTGAAAAGTCTATCTGTTCAGTACATCATATATTAGATTTTTAATAATGATTACTTCGTCTCCAGAAATTCTTATTATCTTTTTTCTGCTTTCTATTTCATAGAACAAAATAGTACTTTATAACTTATGAGAAAATTAAAAACATTTTTTTTCCATACTATAAATTAGTTATCATTTTGTTCTGTGCGAGATAATCTCCTCCTGACTATGTCGATCTGAAAGGGACAACTTTGCTACCACCCACGATAAAATTTGCCGAAAGTTAAAAAAATAATAAAACTAAAAGCTACGCATCATAAAAATTTAATTATCATTGATATAATAAGGTATCTATCAATTTCTACAAATTACGTATCAATATCTGCATTCTATTTTATAAAAACGGTTCCTATATTGATCGAAAAGATGTCTTTATCTTGAGGATATATGTGTAAAGCTTCGTAATTAGCGCATGCTGTTTACATGACGTTTGATTCTCATGTACTTTGTACTTATATTTGTTCTTATCATATTATTTTTTTCCTTCCTTATGTTGCTCTTCTATTGCAAGAACGAGTATTTAAGTACCTGTTTAGTATAAAATCGATGTGATTTTAAATAGAAAGAAAGATAACGAAGAGAGATTCTGTCAGCGCCGACGCTTCTTCTACCGAACATCATCACAATACAGGTATTAGTCAAGAAAAAATTGATCTATGCTAGTGTTGATGCAGTAAATATTAGTAATTATTCAAAGAAAATCGAGTTTTATTTTCAATATACTTAACATATCAGAAAAATGTTTCGCAAGTGATAATACCTAAAGTCTATCTATTTACATCTCATACGTAGTGTGATTAAATGATACAAAACATTTTCTAGACATCCATGTTATCTTTTCTTTCTTTTCGATGTACCTCAGAGAACGAAGAGATGCATCATATAATTAAAAAAAAGTACTTTTTTTTAAAAAAAATACTTCCGCTCATTATGAACTGATGAGGTTTTTGAGATATATAAATATATTGTATTCTTGTCGATGTTCATCAGTGAAAAGCAATACATAATTATGAAAACTGGGGAGAGATATTCATGTGCTATACATAGAATTGTCTTGTAATGAATCTAAACTATTCATATTTATATTTATATCGTGTTCAGTAAAAGTAAAATGATATATCATAGAATCCCATTAGCTAGTATTTTTGGGTTCATTCTTCGATAACAAAATGTTAGAAAAGTTCACGTTCTGTAATAGACATTTTATTGACAGTTGTCATCATGTGAGTATGAACATACGGAGATATAAAGAAATCATAGATAGAATATCTAGTGTAACTGTCATAAACAAATTATACTTATTAATTAAGAAGAAACTGTATTATTATTGAAGAATGTTAATCAAAATGTAGTTAGGTATTGTTGAATACTAGTTGCTGTGAGTTCCTAATCAAAATAGAGAAATCTTCGCTTACTCCTAATACACTAAAGCCAGGGACGGATTAGAAGACCGCGGGTTTACTAGTCTATCTTAGCGCTCACAAATTTCATCAGGAGTCTTCTATTATGTCTTTAGAAAAAAATAATATTTTCTTGTTACTCTAAACTATAGGATTTAATAGGTATTCTGACGTTATTTTTATTGTTTGTAAAGGATTCTTGAACTTTTTGACAGTATTATGGTCAAGTAAAGTCGATACTATAATAAAAGAACATTTCATAAAACTAGTATTTTGATTATTAAATATAAAAAATAAAATACAATATGATTAATTGATATGTAAATATGGGAGTATTTGTCACAGGATACAATAAATCGTTTATAAAATAATCACACCATACAACAAGTCTGTCAGAAAATAATATCATTTCATACGATCCAAATGAAAAAAACTACTTTTTTCAGATGTGCTTCAAGCTGAGTGGCGTATGCCGAGTTGCCTTCGTAGAACTTGTACTATTTGATATCATTTAGTGGAATAATTGAACCATCTGCCCAAGTAAAGCCTAATGAACGAAATGTAGCTTGAAAATCAATTAGTTTGAAAGTACGAGCCCATGTTGAAGAAGTTAATCTTGTACATAATTTACGTTTTTGATGTGATGTTAATTTCAATTTCGATCGAGCACCATTGAGTTCCAGAAATTCTTCAGCACACTCATAGTAATGGTTTTTGAAAGCAGAAAATACATATAGAAGCAGATGCCTTTGTCTCGTATTCGCTTTTTCAAATCTACATTTATGGGGCTTGTGCAACTATCAATAATAAAAAGTTTACGGTTGCTGTCATTGAGTTCATTAAAGCACTAGCTCATGTATTTTTCCATAGTAGGTGTGTCGGTAAAAGCTTCAGGAGTGAAAAACACTTTCATATTTGAACAGTAACTTTTTCAATATCTTTAAATAAAAGAGGAGGTTCAGTTCGATGGTTATTTCCAGGAAACACGCATAAAATGAGAGTTGCAAAACGTTGATCGTTTAGATAACCTCTGATTTTGTTTTTAGTGTGAATGTCATTAATACAACGTTTTGATTGATCACTTTATAAGTTTAGTGGTGTTTTGTCCATGGTGCAAATATCAGATTCAACAAAACAGATCATGGCACTACGTTGCTTACATAATAGACCAGATCATCTTCGTACAGACTTTTGTAACGATAATCGATGCCGTGTTAGAAATCTTGTATACCATTTTTTTGATGGTTCTTAGTTTTTAGTTTCAGCAGAAAATTTCTGTCCCTGCCTTATCATAGCTTTAAATTTTGCTTTCTCTTTACGAACATTCACATCTTCTTGATCTAAGCATCGCTTTGATCGATACCACTTGATCAGATGTTCATCCAAATCATAGTAGACTAACTTCATACTAGTGCCACTGATTCTTTTACGTTTTTTTTTGTTACCATCTTTATCCTTCACCAACTTGAATAGTCAGCTTATTTTCATTTTTCTTGTGCATTTATACTTTAATTTGAGTATATATAATGAAGTACCTTTATTAAATTCGTGAGTAGTTTTCAGCTTTTCTTTAAAATTCCATTGTCGACATCTATGTTGAGTAATAATAGCTACTGTTTTCGCTGTTGAAGAAATTCATGATTGGTTAAGATAAACATTTCCTTTGTTATTATCAAAGTTGTTGAGGAGCTAAACCACCTCAAGAGATACTTTGTAAGATAAAATGAAGAGAAAGTGACTGTGTATCGTAAATATTAAATATTGAAATTAGTAACATAACTGAATAGGAACAATTAATCAAGAATAGGTATGTAATAAATCCGAATTACAGTTCGAATTTTGATAGGATGGGTGTGGTTGTGGATGTGAGTACGGGTGTTCGTTATATATTTTATTCATAGTCACACTCATACCCACCCTCACGATCAGTGAAAAAAGAAAAAAAAACAGAACCGAAAACATTATTTCATTCCGCGAAAAAGTATTGGTGGGGTATTCATATTCATAAAGAACTTGAAACACTTTCGACATGGCATTGTTATCGGCTTTATCTATCAGGTAATGTTGGAGAAAAGGTAGGAAGAAAAGAAATGTTTTGTTTCTGCAACATACAACATAAAAAGCCTCTGAAACAAAACATTTTTGTTGAGATTTTTTTCAAGGTAATAATAAAGTGATTATTAGTTATAATGGCTACTAGTGAAACCTTCAATGAGAGACGGCAAAATCTTCTTCCAAACGAAGTTTCTAATAACAAAGAAAATATTCAATTAATTTGGCTTGATGGAAATCTGAATGATTCTAATGATTATCTTGTCACTCAATCTATGTTAATTGAACTCAATCCACCTGTTCAGTTTTATTCTAATTTTGATCGATGTCTCGATTTAATCAAATCAATCAAAGATGAACAAATCTTTCTTATTGTTTCAGGTGCTTTTGCTCAACATATACTTTTACAAAGTCATCGTTATCGATCTTTGGTTGCTATATTTATTTTTTGTTCTGACGATCAACATGATAAACCATTGATGCAAGAATATAATAAAATTATTGGAATATTTACTGATCAACATGATTTATTAGAATCAATTAAAGAAAAAATGAATCTAGTTGAAAAACAAACATTAACATTTAGTTTTTTTGATCAAAAACAAAAGTCATCAAAAGATTTACCACAAGGATCAGCATCATTTCTATTACATCAAATGTTAATTTATGTTCTTAAACAAATATCACAAGATGAACAATCAAAAAAAGAAATGCTCGATATGTGCCGTGATTATTATAAAAATAATAAACAAGAATTAAAGAAGATTGAAGAATTTCAAAATACTTATACTCGTGACAAAGCAATTGAATGGTATACTGATGAATGTTTTCTTTATAAACTATTAAATAAAGCATTTCGAACTGAAGATATTGAATTACTCTTTACTTTCCGATTCTTTATTACTGATTTATGTTCAGTTATTGAAAAAGAAAATCAACTTTTGAAAAATAATGGAACATTAACTTTGTATCGTGGAACACAGATTCCAAAAGAAGAATTTGAAAAAATAAAAGAAAATATTGGTAAAATTATTTCAACAAATGGATTTTTATTAACATCACGAAATATCAATGTATCGCTTCAATTTATTCATAACAATAAGAAATTAAATGATTTTACATCAGTTTTATTTGAAATTAAAATAAATCCATTATTGAAAACAGTGATATTTGCTGATGTTGGAAATAAAAGTCGAAAAGAAGATGAAGAAGAAGTTCTATTCAATATCAATTCACTCTTTAAGATTGTTTCTGTTTGTTTTGATTCAAAACTTACTGTATGGAAAGTTGAATTGAATGCAACTGATGAAGGTACGGAAAAAGTTGAAGAATACCTTTCATTACCGAAACAACAGATGGAAGAATACACACCACTTATTCATTTGGGTAGACTTCTCTTGAATGAATTAGGTCAAGTGGATCGTGCAGGAAAATATTTTAATATGTTACTGAAAGCACTTCCACAAGATCATTCTGATATTGCAGCTGTTTATAATAATATTGGTATAGTACATAAAAGGAGAGATGAATTGAATTTGGCATTGAAAAACTTAGAGATAGCTTATAAAATACGTCGAAAACAACTACCTTCAAATCATCCTCATATTGCTGGTTCACTCAACAATATTGGTCTTGTTTATAAAGAAAAAGGTGATTTCAATAGAGCACTCGATTATTTTCAACAGGCTTTGAGAATTTTCGAAAACTTATATCCTGATAATTATCTACAAAAAGGAAAGGCAATCGAAATCGTTGGGAGAGTATACAGGGAAAAAGAAGAGTTTGATACGGCTCTTACTTATTTGTCTCGTGCTCTCGAGATGTACAAACATGTTCTCCCTGATCAACACTCTGAGATAGCACGATGTCTGGGTACAATAGGATATACTCATGAGAAGAAAGATAATTTAGATATTGCTCTGGATTATTATCAACAACAATTAAATATGGAAGAACAATGTTTACCTTTCGAGCATTCAGATCTTTTAAATCATCTCGGCTGGATCACCGATACTTATAAAACGATGAATGAGATTGACAAAGCTTTAGACTTGTGTCAACAAAAACGTCTTATTCAAAAAACGAGATTAGGTGAATATCATCCTCGTATTGCTCAAACATTAATGATCATGGCTGGTTTAATTGAGAGCGACAATTCAAACGAAGCATTACAATACTATGAACAAGCTCTGTCTGTATTGGAGAATTGCACACCATCTGATTATCAAGTCACTTCTGAATGTTTGACACCAATGTCTTGTTTATATTTCAATTGTGATAGAAGAGAAGATGCATTACGATGTGAACTTAAAGCACTGGAACTTAATCGCCAAATATTGTCTTCTGATCACATTAACATCGCAAACAGATTAAGAAATATTGGTCTAGATTATGAAGAAATGAACAACTTATCCGAAGCACTTCGTTATTTCAATGAAAGTCTTTCGATCTATCAAGCTAATTATGGACTAGAACATGAAATGGTGAAGAGAGGTGAAGCAGACATTGCTATATTGAAAGAGAAACAAGTGTCGTTATCATATCATAAAGAAGAAAAAAATTCAAGCAATAAAGCATCATCTACTGTCGTTAGCAGTAGAGCATGTATAATTCTTTGATTAATATTAAGCAAAATAAAATAATAATTAAGAAAATAGATTCTTTTTGAAAGAAAAGTAGTACTAATAATAATAATAATAATAGTAGAAATACATATATGGATTTCTCTTGACATCCACAAATCAGCGAAGAGATGGCAAATATAGAAATATATGTAAAGAATGATTTTATATTTTTAATTTTCAACTAAAACATACAACAGAATTATCTCTACATAACTCATACATTTTAGATGAGAAACATTATAAAGGGTGTTACAGAAGTTTTGAAACAAGGGTGACAATTTTACGTTTTCTCGCTTATGAAAAGCGAATCTTTTTGAAAATTTTACAGATTCTTGATCATAACTACTACTATGTAATCACAAAGTTTCAGGAATATAGCTGCTTCTATTGATGAAAAACTAGAAAAGTACTATTGAGTAAAATTTCCATAAATTCATTTTTGTTGTATAAACGGGTTGATTTTCTGACTGAACAAGAAGATTTGTGTAATTAAAAGAGACACTTTTCAGCCTCGTATATTTAATTAAAACACTCTAGAAATAACGATTTTTTACTCAACAGTATTTTTCTAGTTTTTCATCAATAAAAGCAGCTATATTCCTGAAACTTTATGATTATATAGTAGTAGTTATGATGAACAATCTGTGAAAGTTTCACCCTCGTTTCAGAACTCCCGTAACATCCTTTATGTATGTATTTTAACTACGTTTCTTATCAAGTTATCAAGTAAAGTGTATTCAATGAGTTTTACTACTAGTTGCTACGGTCTACCATAGGGTGGTAGATAGAGGAACTAGAAAACCATGTCTTAAAACTTAAATTTACTATTTTTCTTTCAAAAATTATTATTGAGTTTCACAAAAAAATCAGAGTCAATAACGTTGTTGTTAACAGTGTTGTCACGGAGATGCGTTACTCTGAACACTTTAAAGAGCTGACAAGAGAGAAAGGAAAAAAAATTGAAGATAGACGGAACAATAGCGTGTTCGTTACGTTTGCCGTCAACGCTACGATCCCATTAAAGTCAATATCATTTTTTTTCTTTTCTTTTGTTTTCTTCAATTTTCTACTTTTATTTAAGTAAAACATTTTTTGCCGATGGCAGCATTTTTTATATCTATTATTTCATCAATTATTCTGAATATATGTTCAGCAAAAACTCATTCCTCCACCAACAGTGGAACATCCACTACACTAATAGCCATTCTGGTACCCACTGCTACTATTGGCGTCACTATTATTGTCATAGTAATTGTATGTTGTTGTTATAAAAAAGCACCATGGTGTTGCAAACAAAGAATGGGTGTCATGCCTCTAGCTACACAGCAGTTTCTAGCGCAACAACAAAATCAATATGCACCTCCAGGTTTCTTTCAAACAACACCCTATGTTCAACCACCACCTTACAATCAAATGTCACCATACGAAAAACCAACTCCATACTCCCAACCGATACAGACATAATAAAATGTATTTTCATTTAAGCATGTTTGTGACTGCTATCTGATACTCTTTTCTGAAACAGAACTTGCACATAAGTTCAATTCTGATACGATAACACTTATGTGTATAAATAAACTTCTCATGAAAACTGTTGTATTTCTTTTAAAAAAATATATTCTATATTGGTTTTTTGCCTTTCTTTAATTTTACTAATACTTTTATTTTGTATGATTAAAGGAATGATGTTTTGTTGCCAAGCAAGTCGTTGGTATTTTTTTAGCGAGTGAATATTCACTAATTAAGTATATTTGCACATTGATTAGTAGTTTGAATTTGATATAAGAAACTTGGATGTTATTCTTTAAGCTATTCCAAAACCACCCACTAGATATCATGAAAAATGACGATTATATTTTAAGTAATAGGTAAAAAATCGATTAGAAAATCTTCATTCTTGATCACGAATCTCATTAGACAAATACAATGACTACATCTGAAATAGTTAATTGCGCATAATCCAATATTCGAGTCTTCACACTGATATCTAGTATACTTGACTGATTTTTTATTAGACAGTGTAGATTTCAGTATCAAAATTGAAATTTGAATCGACTAAAATTGCTTTTTTTTGCCATATACGATGAATTTCAAAGATGATATAAACAAATTTTGTTCTTGTATTTGTATAAGTTCGATTTATTTGTGTAATACGTGAGAAGATGCATATATTAAAACAGAGATAACTAATCAAGTTACAGTCATTTGATCTTTTATTATTCAAATGATTGTTTTTATTAATAAATCTGTCAGAGATAAAAATTCCCTTTTGATATATTACGCATATATCATATGATGACAAAAACTTTCGATATTATCAATAAAAATGGATCATATGACTATAAAACAATGACTTGTATTCGGGTATGGATGTGGTGGATGGGTATGGGTGTGAATGAACGCAAGATAAAAAAATAAAGACATGCATCCACTCTCAAAGTTATCAATAAATAATCTTTGTTATTTATCTAACAACGATACATTTTATTATATAATAGGAGAATGCAATTTCAATCTCAGTTAGATTCCAAACTCGCCTGTAAAAGATATATCTTGTAGTTACTGCCATATCTTTGGATTTTTATTCTTTGTCGAGCTAAATAATATGAATATTTATCTCGTGTGCAAGCTACTTTTGCGCAACATTCATAGAACCGATCGTCTGTCTTATATAATCATGCCTCTTTTTTTTATTTCAAACGTAGAAGGAAGAAATATTCAAGTACAGAAGAACGAAAAAAGGGACCTACTCTATCTCACTATGATTCACCTTTAGCCAAAGTGTACATTAAGAAAGACGCGTTGGTGGGTAAAAAAAAATTGCGTTCGTAGATAAAAATAATTTGTGTTGGTTGGTAAAAAAAAGTGCTAGTGGATAAAAACAAATGCGTTGGTTGGTAAAAAATTTGCGTTGGTGGGCAAATAAAATTGCGTTAGTAGGTAAAAAAATGCAATATAAACTCGTCGTTGAAAAATTCGAAAATCTCAAGAAGAAAAGGAAATATTAAAATATTTCTTTAAGAATACATTAAGAAACTGTAAACATGAATGTTCACACAAATTGTTAATCACATGATATTTCACGAAATTTTCTTTCTCTTTCGTCATAAATAAACTACGTAGTTAATACTTCCTTTTTTTTCTTCGTAAAGCAAATGAGTAATAATGACTTATAAAAATAACATCAATCACATATTTTTGTTTTTATTCGTCTGTAATTATATATAAAATACATCGTTAAGAAATACTCAATTTTACTCCAATGCCTCATTCAATTGATTTCTTGGAGCAATTACCTATTGAACTTCTTCATACTACTTTTGATTATCTCTGGGCTAATGAAATTATTTATTCATTTTACAATATAAACATTTATATAAATAATATTATACATACATATTCTTCGTATCGATTTAACTTACAATCAATTAGGAAATCTCATTTTGACAATATATGTGAAATAATTAAAGTTAATCGAGTTATTTCATTACGATTGTCCGATGATGATTCTACACCAAATCAATCGAAATTTTTTTTTGCTTATTTTCATCTTGACCAATTCATTCGTCTTCGATCACTTTCTTTATTTGATATTAATATAGATTCGTTAAAATTTATTATTTCTAATTTGAACCAACTAAATCAATTACGTTCACTTTCAATACATTGTAATAGTATAAATAAAAAATTTATACTACAAGGCATACATAATTACTTAAATGATACACAATCCAAGTTTGGTTTAATAACAATTCCTTCAAACGTTTTAATTCAATTAATACGATTAAACCTTGGTTGTGGTTTAAATTTTGAAGAACATCTTCAATCGTTGAATCTTCGTTATTTGACACTGGAAAAATGTGATATTCAAACTCTACAAATGATTTTATCTACAATGACGCAATTGATCTTTCTAAATATTTGTCTTACAGGCGATACATCAAGTATTTCTCATGTTCCTACATCATCCTCATTGCGTTGGCTTACATTAAAAATAAATGGTAAGAATATTCTCAAAATAATATGTATCTTGTACTTACGAGGGAATCTTCGGGTGTGAATGATATATTAATCTATCACCCACACCAGTCTGAGGGGATTCTTTTGTCAATGAAACAAATATTTCTTTATTGTTTTTAAAAAAAAGTCATTGTTATATGAATTTTTTAGATTCGTCCATAGCAATGAATGATTTAGAATGTTTTTTATCGAATTTCTCTTATTTAACACATTTATAATTAGAGTTAATAGGTAAAAGGGACCTTGTTAATGGAAATCGATGGAAAATATTAAGTAAAGATTTAATCAAGTTTAATTTTAAATTCCATGTTAAAATAATTAATATTAATTCTATTCTCGATTCATTTCGTAATTCATATTGGCTTTTAAATAAACGCTGGTATGTCGCCTACGATAATCAATGTCTTTTTACAGTTCCTTACTTTGCTCCAATATTGACACATAGTCCTTACAATCCAACAATTTATTCAACAATCCCTGACAATACAATTTTTTATGATCAGATTAAACATCTTGTTATATCAAAACCTGAAAATATAATGTTAAATCATTTACATAATGTTGACGAATTAACAATTGAATGTTCGATTTTTCCTGAACTTCTGTCTATAGTTAATCTAAATCGACTTAAACATTTAAAATTGGCATCACTTGATAATATCGAATTATTTTTAATGCATTTAAATTCGATACCTAATCTAAGTAAATTATCAGTAAATGGAAATCTAACAGTAGATTTCATTGAATATACAAAAAGCTGTCGAACAAAACAAATTCGAACACTAGAAATTGTTACTTCAACGGAAGATTTAAGTTATATTATTGAAGGATTAATATATCTTTTTCCACAAATTGAACATTTACGTATATCAACTATACATTCAAGAAAACATATAATTAGATTAATTGACGGATTCGAATATTTATTAAATGCATCATTTGTTCTTAAATGTTCATCTACCGATATGAATAAGAGATGGTTTCTAAAACCAGGATTATCTATTCGTGAAGTTCGACGATTAAACAATGGAACTTTCACATGTCAATTTGATCGCCTGTCGACAGATAGTTCATTGTATGAAATTAATCTTTGGATTGGAGAACAGGTTAATTCTTTGATATATTTATTTAAATTGATCTAAATTTTTAATTAAGGCACGGAAATCTTGATGGATTATTCATTTTCCACCACGACGAGGATACTATTGGTATCAATTACGACATAAATTTTTTCATCATCCATGTATTATTACTATTCAAAATGTTTATCGTAAATTAAGTTCAAATGAACCCTTGCGAAATATTTTAAAATTTTTAAACTATTTCATATACTTCCTTTTTTTTATTATTTTTTTCCTTAAGGCTTATCAGCAATTATTTTCTACTATTCTATTAATTGATTTTTTACGATGGTTCTTCGAGAGCTTTATATTTACGTTTATTTATTTTGTGGCATTCCAATTTTCGACTTTTGTATTATTTTTGTAGACTATAGCCTTTTCGAAATAGATATAGAATGTTTAAACGATTTTTCAAAGTATACCATCGTTATGTTTTTAACAATCGACGCTTTTGATAAACATAATTAATCAAATTCAAATTTTATCAAACATTCTTATTTTTCATCATAACCGTTTGAAATTATAATAAATATTTATTTTATTAATTAACGAATGAATGTAAATTGATCCTCTAATGACTCACAGCCACGGGTGTGGGTGGGTGAATGTGAATGTGGGTATAAATAAAATAGAACACTCACACCCACACTCAACCACACCCATGATCAATCGCCAGATTTTTAGCGATTTTCAGAAAAACGATTAGGTATTCTTCTATGAAACCAAAATGGTATGAAGACATATAAACAAAACTGTTATTATATACTAATTATGCGGATTTTTTTCTTTGGTTATGATTTGCCGGAAATGAGAGAGGCTGTTAGAAAAACAAGTTCGTGGCTAACGGTCATCATAGTTTCCTTTGTCAAGTAACAGTGAATTCACTTTGAACAATTTCTCGACTGTTGTCAAAAACAAATCTTTGGAAATGTGAGATACACTGAAACGAAATTATATTCATTACTCGGGCATTCGATGAGTTCTTGATGAATAAACAACGCTAGAGAGAAGGAAGGTTGAAGCTTCCTAATACTTAGAATCTCTATCAATACGTGTATAATTTTTAGATAGTCGAGGGTGGATCCCTCACTTTGCGTTTAAACTACCTGGAGTTATCACTTCACGGAAAAAGTACATCATTCTTGAATAATGAAAATGGAAGAACATCATTCCTTAAGTACAAAAGGAGTAGATATAGAGGTTCTAACTATGTGCACTGTGATTGTCCTGTCTTTGAGGTAGTACTCTATTTTCGTGCTGGCGATTCGACATAGCGAGCGGAGTTCTGTGGTGCAAGAACTCGGACTGGCTGATATGAGGTTCCATTTCGAGCGGTCGTTTGCTTAGGGTTTGACGGCCCAGTGGCTATTTGCTTTGAATCTGACGACCCATCGGCGATCTCACTGGTTTGTTTGAATTGCATGCGTTGGGCGAGAAAAGCTGGAAAGGCGATAGCAGTGACGGCGAAGCCGGCCGCTAGAATTGCATATGTCATTCCAGTGACGCTAATAGGAAACGCACCAAGGAATATCATGGCTAAGATCAACCCAGTGATGGCCAGCACAAGTACGATGACCCATACAATAACTAGTTCTGGCCGTTCAAATCTCTGAATAAAGCCGCAGCAAGCATTGCAATTTAGTCTGCTCCACCAGTGGTCGCCCGGCTCTTTGGGTCTCTTTTCATAAGCGAAAATACGCTTTTTACAGACTCTGTCGAGCCCATAGCAGCAGCAGTCATCAAATTCGAATTCATCGGGATTGATGCAAAAGCAGTCGTTGAATTTCTCAGAATTGACGCAACAGCAGTAGATTTTAGAACTCTCATGCTCCCCCGCCTCTTTCGGAAGATTGGCTGGCTGGGTGTGAACAGAAAATGAAACAGGTTGATTCGAACTGGGTCCATTCGAGCTTTTACTTATGTCGTCGGGACTTCTTTTATCTGTACCTTCATCTTTCAATTTCAGAATGTACATGTTGAAGCGAAGAAAGAGGGTCACAAACAGCCCGAAGGCCGCCATGAGTCCTCCACAGAGACCGATCTGATCAAGAACGTCATGAGTTGTGATATCTTTTTTGAACCAACGGTAACAGGTGACGCGACCAACAGACGCGTTCACGACTAGATCTGAAGAGCTACAGTTGAAGTACGCACGAGTTGAAGAGTGATCGTAGCAGTCATATGGTCCTTCGTCTGGACAGACTCCGTTTTCATCGACAGATACAACTATAAGAATGAGTCCATCGAAGAAGACGACCAAGACGGCGGTGAAGACGGCTGCAGCCATGATGAGGAGGGCTGCCTTCAGACAGAAAGACTTGCAGTAAGGAGCTCGTTTAATACAGGGTTTTCCATTGTAGCAGACTAGGTTTCGGAAGGCGCAAGTGTTGCTCTTCGGTATGTCGAAAGGTTCTTCTTCGTAGAACATGAGTTCTAGGACATAATTTTGGGGACTGTTTGTGCTGGGACTAGATGGAGGTCGACAGCAGATGCAGCGACCGAAGGGACAGTACCCGCAGCACCAACGGCTCGACGTGTTTTCTTCAGCAGAATTCTCGTAATGACAACACCAACCCTCTTGCTCCGATGTCGATGGATCGGTTTGCTGTAATGGTTTCCCTATGAACTTGTTTCTATAATCAATACCGTAGAGAAGTTTGACGAAAAGGTAGAAGGTATCTGTGCGACAGATGAGTAAAGCCATCATGAATACAATACTGAAGAAAGCGAGACCGAAACTAATGCCAAAATTGGCAGCAAGATATTGGTAGTAGTTCCACGGCATTTCTTACTCGTAGGCACAGTGTATGTAGCTTGCACACACTGGAAGAGTGTACTGTAGTTGTCAAAAAAAATGTACGGCGTTCTTTGAAAAAGTTTCTTCCAGAATTCGGGGAACAGTAAGCCACAGTGGTACACCTTAATCAACAATATATAATTTTAAAGCAGTGTGTTTCGCAACAGAAAAAAAACAGATGCAATGAGTGTTTTGATGCTGCACTTTCATTCCCTGATAGGGTGTCGAAATAGTGAGATGAAATGCAAACATCGTTGTTGTTTTACCGTAGGCGCGTCGGTTTGTTTTGTTAAGATTTGGTATGAAAAAAACGAGAAAAAATCAGAGAAAAAGCAACAGAGTAACTATGCTTTCAGTAACTGAAGCTTACTATCATGATTTTCAGTGGTATATAGACCCGCGTAATCTTCTTCCCTTGTGACAGTGTGAATCCCACGAAATAAATGTACAGGATGTCCCGAAAATGGTAAATTCCGCTTTTACAGAAATTGTTTTCATCGATGATGAATTTCGTTGGAAGAAATTCGTCGAAAATGTTTTTTTTCGGAGATGAATTTCGCCGAAGATGAGGGTGTGGGTAAGTATGGGTGCTATTGTGGGTGTAGGTGGTTGAGGGTGTCGAGAGTGAGTGTGGATGTGGGTGTG
>CAJNOI010000140.1:109819-154140 GCA_905250115.1 Adineta steineri
TAGGTGTAGGTGGTTGAGGGTGTTGAGAGTGAGTGTGGATGTGGGTGATTGAGGATGCTGATGGTGAGTGTGGGTGTGAAGGTGGAGGGGTATAACATGATATAGTTACTAACATTCACACCCACACCCACCCAAAACAGGTTATTGCATCTGCTTGTCACTCTTTTCTATAGATAACAGACCAATATTTCAATTGAAGAAGACAAAGATACGACGCAATTGAGAAGTTCACTCATAAAATATTGTTATTTTTTCGTCATAAATAATTGTTTATTCAATCGAATCTATACGAAAAATACTCTGTATAATTTCAAAACATCTTGTTCAAGCTTTTGTATGATTTACACATACTTTGTTAGATCTTTTATTTTATTTTATTTTAAGGAAAGAAACAAAGAAATTTCAAGGCTATTGATTATAATAATCAACAACCTACTAAGCGTTATTTATGTGTCAAAGAATTGGAATATTGCTCTTATTTAAATAATAAAAAAAAATTGTTGAAGAAGCTATCGATTCGAATATTTAGTAATTCTGATAAAAGAACAAGACAATACTTATTTAAATTTCATTTTTGAGCAGTAGATCATGATCCAGTCTGTGATTATGCATTTTTATTCATCATTAATGTTGCCTATTTCTTTTTTCTATTTATAATAATCACAACATTTATTTACGTACGAATGCACAACAAAAATATGTTACATGTCTTTAAAAGAGAAATTATTTTTCAGTTTATGAATTCAAAAGCATTGTAAAATTGTATCCTTTATAAATCTTTTTAAATCTTGATTGCATAGTAACAAATCCATCATACAAACAAGCAAGCTAATAACAGAGAAAACTTGTAAAAGTGCGTACACAAGTTGACTAACAGCGCTCTGATAATCAATAGCCACAAGAGAAAAAATTGGAGTCCATCCAATAATAAACATTGAAAACATAAATATCATATGTTTCAATAGATATAAATCACGTCGATTGATTGCTGGCTGTTGACGAATGATTAGAGTTCCTGTATTTGTCGTCATTTGTGGATGTATTCTCTTGGATGAAGAATGAACATGTTTGAATATTTTAAGATTTATAATAAGAGTAAACAATGCTGGAACTATTATAGAAATGAGTACTGTGTAAAACAATAACCATTGTGGAACAGCGCAATACTAAAAATTATTACATATAAAAAATGAAAATCTATCTTTTAGATGTTTATTTAGAAAAATTCTTTACCGGTGAAATATAAAATGTAAATGGTAATGAGATGAGACCTCCAATAATCCACTGACTTGCAACACATATTGCCATGAATTTCTTTGTTTTAAAAAATATTTTTGTATGATATATGATCGTAAAGAATCGATTAATAGTAAGTGTAACAAATGAAAATGAACATTGACAAAGACAGAATGATTCGATGTAGAATAAGAAAGGGCAGGTTATTTCCGTGAATAAATATTCAATAAAATATTCATACATTATAAAATAAACTGTGAAATAGAGACACGTGCTAATCGAACTAATACAAATATTAAGTATAAGGATATTCATACGTTTATGTAAACGAGGAATAAACAACATCAAAAGAGAATAAAATAGTGTAAGCATTATACATATTCCGAATACAATGACTTTTACAAAAAAGAAGATACGTGAAACATCTGCCATGATCTCAAATATTTGTATTAAAATAAAGTGATTGATGATACTAAAATTTATAGAATAAATTAAGTTATTTCAGTCAAATAATGAACGAGAAAGAAATTTTGTGCTCATATCATTTGAAAATAAAATATCCTTTGATAGGCATCAACATAATTCTATGCGTTTAATTTTAACATAGCTTTTTATCTTACCGAAAAACAAAAATGAAGAAGCTCAATTTAACATACAGCAGACTATATAATTGAGGACATGACTCTATCACAGAAGAATAATGCATGTAATTATTTGATAATACAAGTGTATTCATGCTTTATAAACTCATTGAAACGAACTCCATTAAAATATATTTAGATCCATTGCATTATCAAGTAAAAGCGCCCATTAATTTTAAAATGTATTAAAATGCTTCACCTACGTTCTACATTATAATAATTATAAATCTATTCAGATATACACTCAAAAAAAGTGCTGACTAATGGCAAAGATTTTATAAATAGTTTTCCCTGATTAAGATAAATTAAAGCTGTTATTGTAAAGAAAATTTTACTTCTTTATTCTAACAAATTGACTCTTAAAATCGTACCTTTATGAATATACATCCACATCCATTGAAAATAATTTCAATTGAACCGAGAATATAGACTCAAAGATTTAAAAAAAATAATAACAAAATTTGGATTTTTTTCTACAAATAAGCATCGTGTGACCAAGATCCAGACATATTCGAATAAACCGTATTAAAAGCGTTGATAATAGTGAACAGACACTCACTAATTATTTTATCATTTATCTGCGTTCTCTAGTCAAAAATGTCTACGATTGAATACGTAGCGTTCATGTGTTCACGCTCTATTTGATTGAAGCACTTCATGATGATTCTATCTTACATTGAAAATACAATTACGTATTAATTTTTTTCTTTTAGATTCTTTGCTGTTTTAAAACTGTACTAAAGTTTAACTGATTATTTTGAGAAATAGTCTGCTTATAGCGACACTTATTACGACTAATCTCAGTGGTCAAATGAGTTGACCAATCATAATAAAATAACAATTGGCGGTTATAAAATGAATAGACAAGACGAGTTTACTAACATGTAAAATTGATTTTTATTTTTTTAGATTATTTATAATACAATGAATAACGAATTATTGTGTTCGTTCACTCATCTCGAAGATCTTCCAGATGAGCTTGTACTAGCTATTTTTGTTTATATTCCCGTTCAAACTCTCTATGATAGTTTTCGTAATATTAATCAACGATTAAATTCGATTCTTACATCAGTACGATTAAGTGTAAGAATCGAAGTAAACGAAGATCGAAATCAGTTGTTGATTACTTCTGTTCAACATTTTGCTCCACAAATCAACTCGCTTCACATTGCTCTCTGGTGCCAACACCTTGATTTGACAAAATTTCAACGCATCCAATCACTTTATATTTCCCGACCAACATTCGTTCAATTGATGTAAGTGCTCTACTTTAATCAGTGCTAACAAGCTACAGTAAAGTCGAGAATTTACTATAACTTAATAAACATGTTTTAGGTCTATTCAACCTGAACATTTACCTGAACTAAGAACACTTTCAATTAAATATGCTACTCCATTGAAATATGACCATATTGATGATTTTTATCGTCTAATTATATCAAATCGTTTTAAACAACTTCGTTTCGTTCGTCAAGATGGGGCTGATCTTCGTCTTGAACATTATGTTGTCGAAAACAAATATCTCCATTTACTCTATATCGGATCGTGTAAGTTATTCTTTGATTAAATATCTTCTATTTTTCTCGAATATATTTCAGGTGAATTGCAACATTGGCCTGATTTATTAAAAGCATTACCAGCTCTATGTCAATTTACTGCTACGATGTTTTATCTTACTCCACCAATTGCTGTTGCTACATCATTTCAACACATGGCTTTACGTCATCTTAATATTGTACTAGATGAATATTATGATGTCATCGATGATCTTGAAAAAGTAATATGGTTTACGCCAATCTTAACTCATCTAGCCGTTCGTTGTAGACATTCTCTACCGCCAATCGATTTTTTCGGATTATCCGATATGTTAGCTGAATGTACACCTCGTCTCAAACACTTTCGATGTCGATTCAATCTTGTTATCAAAAAAAATGAAAAGATTGCAGAAGTGGATCATATAAGACAAATTTCTCCACTTTTCACTACAATTCACTACAAACAACATGAAACACGTAGTCAATGTTTTATCGTCGCAACAGAACCAATGATGGATGAATATCGACAAGATTAACTATATATCTATTTTTTTAATTTTTTTTGTTGAAATAAAAGATTTAATTGTCTACTTGGAATGATCGAAAGAAATTGATTAACAATGGAAAGTTTTAATTTAGGATCTTGTATATTAGAAAAATAACACTTCGGTAATATCATATTACTTGAAAGAGAGAATTCATAATATAAAGTATGTACAGAATCAAATGACGAATATTTATTAGCACAAGGATAGATTGATTTTGTATACATATTTTCGATATGAAAATACATATGGTAATGTGTAAAGATACATGTCACCATCAGAATTTCAACGGCATTGAACAAACCATTGACGTCCATCTCCATAAAATTCTGGCATATCAATTGATAAACAATATAATTGAGGCATGTTTTTGAAAAGATCAAAAATTTTATAATATCCACTATGAGAACTCAACTTCAATGTTAGTTAATAATGGAGCAGGTATAAGTTCTTCACCGATAGAACAGCTGTTAATAGGTATACGAAAATATTTCAATATATAAATATTTAAGTGATACAGAAATCACTTGTAGATCAATATTTTAAAATGCACGAAGAACATCAACAATATTAATAAATTCAAATAAATTGAGAAATAACTTCAGCTGTTTCTTTTTCTCTTGTGATACATGCCATTCATTGCATTACATTATTTACCATTAATTTTGAAAGTGAATATCAGGATGATTAGATAAGTCAAAAAAACGAGAATTTCAAGTATAATATCAAAATTGTCTAGCTAAATTTATTCTTTCTCTTATACTAACAAATAAAAAAGGAAAAAAAATGACTCATTGAATTGCACAACTCTGTTGTCATTACTCATTTTTTTTCTGTTCTTTTCTATGTAAATGAACATGTGCTACATTATTACCTCTTTGATGATGATTTTATGTTATTTATTCTTTCGTATTTCTTCTCGTCTATTCCTATATAAGTTGATGTCAAATACAATCTAGCTCAACATTTTTTTCAGTTGTTCGTCATCTTACTTATTTTTCTATTGTAGATTTAATTTTCTTTCACATTCATGTCGATAAAACATGGAAAAAAAATGATACCCTATGCTGATCGTTTTAAAATACCACAACAATCAGATATTAAGAAAGCTTTAGGAACATTTGATGATAATTCATTAAATACGATTTTTACTGAACGTTTTTACGAAACATTCGATAGTCTACCATTTCCAAAGAAACCAT
The DNA here is from genome assembly GCA_905250115.1 of Adineta steineri. Taxonomy (NCBI): domain Eukaryota; kingdom Metazoa; phylum Rotifera; class Eurotatoria; order Adinetida; family Adinetidae; genus Adineta; species Adineta steineri. The sequence continues at coordinate 114,979 of CAJNOI010000140.1, forward strand.
GGGATTGGCTTGCACAATATGTTGAAAAAGGACAAACTTATGCACAGCATCTTCAACTATCTCGAACTCTTCATACATCAGCCTCTTCGCATCGAAATACAATTTATCTAACAATATTTGGACAAATTGATAAAACAATATTCGATCTAGATAGTTTAATTGATTATACTCAACGTTTTTTTCAAATACCAGTTAAATTAATTAATCCATTTATAGATGTTCAATGGAATAATGAAACAAATCAATGGACATGTAAGTTTTCATAAATAACACTAAAATTTTTATCTAGAATATATTTCGATAAGGTATATTAAATTTATCGAATGGTAAAAATCGTAGTTTCAAACTTCAAACACGTTATAATGAAAAAAATAATCATTCACAAATATCTGTTAGAAAAATCTTAGATCTATTAACAAAAGTTGTACCAATGGATGCTCGATGTCTTGTTGCATTAACAATGTATGATCTTTATGATGATGATACCGATTTATTTATTGCTGGTTTAGCTCGAGGAAATAATCGTGTTGCAGCATTTTCACTCTATCGTTATGATCCATATTTGATATTTAATGAATCAAATTGGTTTGATTGTAAAATGAAAGTTGTATCAGAATTAGAAAAAGAAATTGAAGAACGACGAAATTTATTATTATTAAGAACTTGTCGTTTATTAACACATGAAGTATGTCATTTATTTGGTATTGAACATTGTATTTATTATTCTTGTTTAATGAATGGAAGTGGACATTTAGGTAAGAGTTTTCATACTTTTATATCGAATTTATTTTCTGTTGTTTTATAGATGAAGATTTTACTCAACCATTACTTGAATGTCCAATTGATTTACGAAAACTTCATATATTTCTTAAATTTAATATTAATAAAAGATATGAAGAATTATTAGAATTTTTTCAAATACACAATTTTTATGATGAAATTAAAATGACGAAGAAAAAACTCGATGTTATAAATCAACCACCACAAGGAATGAATTCTTCTGCAAAGAGAAAACGTCTTTGTAATGTTACGACAAATGATGAAGATGTATCACAATCATTTACAAAACATTTCAAAGATGAATAGTTTCACATAAAAATAATTGTTTTCGAGCAATGCTTTCTCTGTTATTTTAATAAACAAGATAGAAAGCTGTGCTTTTGTAAGCGAACATATAGATTATTTGTTCGCTATTTCTTCGCATATATATTTATATGGTATTTTCATCTTTTCCTTCATATATGATCTTTTGACTTATATTAAAAAAAATTGACGACTATATCGCCAGGAGAAAATGGTTATTTTGTCGGAATCATTACGAATCAAGACTTTTCGAAAAAGATCGGCAAAAAGTCCTTAATTTTGGCGATTTTATCGCGATTAAATCGTCGATTTTCCCCCGATTTTGATGACATGGGTAGCCTTTGACTTTGAAATGGACAGTAATATCTTTACTTATCTTCAAATAACTAAATAAGTTATGAAAATACTTTACTTTCGTCATCACTGATTGATGCTGTCTGTAAATTATAAATAATATCTATAATTGAATATTTATAAACTTCTTCAAAAAATAACTTCGGATCTGAAATAGTCAAATTTCATTTTAAGATGCTAGAAATAGAAAATCAAAATTTTCATAATATAGACAAATAACACTTGTCACCTAGTTCTTCAATTATGTCAAGTTCAACATTAACTTATTGAATGAATCTATTTATCTTTTTTCCTGTCTCGTAAATTTAAATTTATGTTATTACACGGGACACATGCTCTTGCTCGATATTCATTTACAACATTACTGCAATGACTCGTAGAAACATGTTAATATTATTTTACCTGTAGATATTTGTCTATATAATCAATATTTCTTTTTTGCATTTTTTTTCTTCTCTTTTAAATAATGATGACCGATTATCATCTACTCATAAGACAGAAAATTATTTGCTTTTATTGACATCATTTATGCTAAATTTTCTCTATATGAAAATTTTATCATGTTTTTAATTAAATATTTCATTCTCTACGCTTATTTAGTACAATACTTATAACTATATATACATATATAAACCATAGAGTATTCAGTTTTTATTTTATATTATATATATTCATTTACAAAGAAGATATTATGGCATCTTATCCAACACATACCTATTTAAATAAATATCTACATCCTAATCGTTATAATTATTATTCATCGTATGAAAAAACAATGAAAGGTATGAATATTATTTGAAAAATATTATATATAAAAATGTATATATTAATTTTCAGGACTATTAATTCCTGTTGATGGTACAGCTGATGTACAAGAAGTTCAATTTGCAAACAGAAAAAGAGACAGATATACACCTACTTTTGTTAAAACTATCATGGGAAAAATATTTGACAAAAATATTCGTTTTTGTTAAAATTATATTTAATTAAAAAATCTATTTTTTTGTAAAATTTTTATTTTCGAAGAATTTATAGAAATAAAATAGAATATAAACATGACATATTCATACAAACGAATATAGGAATAATTAAAAGATAAATATGGTAGTCACATCAGTTCTAGATCTAAATTTACACATAAACGTATGTAATATGAACAAGATTTTTACTTTTCGCATTAATATGTAATATTTTATTAAATCGCTTCTTTCTCGTATTGATGATATGAATATAAGAGTGAAAAATTACATTTTATATTTGAATTTATTTGTAATGCTTATGTCGAGCTTGATTGATTCTCTTCCTTTTTTTGGCAAAGAATCGAGTTATTTTTACATTATATTTTCTAGAGCAGTATATTCGTTTCGTAATGATAATTTTTTCTTACCTACCATAAGACATATAGTTATGATTCAGAAGAATGAGAGTAAAAGAAAAAAAATGCAAGTTGATGGTTACTGCCATGGTTCTTATATCGAGATCGATTTGAGCATATAGGAAATCGCAAATAAGAATAGTTATTATTTTCTTGTGATTAAATTTAATATTGGGACAATGAAAAAATGAACTCTTTGAAAGATGGGTCTGAGTGTGTGCGAATAAAGTACAATATCCACACTCTCAAGATAATTGATAAATATTTGTAGAAGAAATTATTTATTAGAAATAATTGTTCACTCACAACTTGAAAAAAAAACATTATTTAAGTTTTGATGATACACGATCAATATCTTGATTAATTTTAATCAAATTCGAAATCGGAGGTGGTAATGAATTACGATAGATAGTCGATGCTTTTTCATAATAAGTTAATGCTTGTTGCCATTCACTTTTCTTTTCATAGATTGCACCAATATTTTTATAGCACACGGCAATGTCCGGATGTTGTGCAGGAAGTGATTTCAATCGAATTTCAAGTGATTTATTGTAATATTCTTGTGCAAGTTTGTAATCCTCGAGGCCAAAATGAGCACTTCCAATGTTATTATAGCACGTAGCTATATCTACATGATTAGAAGGTAAATGTTTTTCTTGAATAACTAATGAATTCTTATAATATTTCAATGACTTGGCAAACTTTTTCTCTCTTTGATAAACCGTCGCAATATTATTGTAAAATTCACCAAGAGATGAATGATTTTCATCACGTGCTTGTCGAAAATGTTCAATTGCTTTCTTATAATATTTTACTGAATTAACGGGATCATATTTTTTCCAATGAACTACACCAATGGAATTATATAAACTTCCTATTTTAACATAATCAGATGAATTTATTTTTGTATTCATTTCTAATGCTTTATTATACCATTGAAGACTCGTATTATAGTCACGTTTCTCTTTGCTCAATACACCAAATGAATTGTACAAATCGGGAAGTGATGCATCATTCGATGGAAGTTCATTAAGTAAACGAGAATACATTTTTTCTGCTAAATCCAATTTACCCATATCACGTAATAGATCACCAAACGAACGAAGACTAACTTCTTTACCATCACCTCCATAATTTTTTTTCATACGATCAAAAACATCTTTCAATTGTTTTTCATTATCACCACATAAACTCATTTGAATTACCCAAATTTGTTCATCTAAATCTTGATGAATATGATTTATACGAAAAATTGACCCGACCATAAATAATATTTCATAATCATCAGTAAATTGACTAACATCAGCAAATGGTTTCGATATAACAACATTTGGATCGGCATCAATAATAAATAGAACACGATGTAAATCATTTGAAATATTTGAAAATTGTGATGCTTTTTGTTTTTGTATAAATGTTGAAATAAATGAATTCATTGAAATAAAATCTCCAATTGATTGTTGAAGATTATTTAATTCATCGGTTGACATCATTTGACTACGATAAACTTGTATAGGTAATTTAATTTGATATTGTCTTAATTGTTCACAAATATCGTAAATAATAGAACGAAATAAAAATAATAAATCAATATTTTGTGTTATTAATGCTTTATTTAAAATTTGATTTAAAAATGAATTTCTTGTATACCACGATATTGCTTTATCATTTTTATAATTCTCCTTAAATTCTTCAATAAGATTTAATTGCGCAAAATTATTAGGAAATTGTTCTTTACAAATATCGATTAATGCTTGTTTATTTGTTTCAACTGATTTCATCCGAAGAAGTAAGTCAATTAATAAATATGAATAAATAAATTGATTATTTAATTCATTTAAATTATCATTTATTTTATAAATACTGATTACAAGTGGTTTTTCAGATTGTATTCGACTTTTATGATCTAATGCAATTTGAGTAATAAGATCTTTTAATCGCGTAATGACACCTTTGACCTAAATAAAAAAGAATAATAAAAAGAAGAAAAAAAGAAAATATAAATATACTTTATTGAATTCATTTGCCCATTGTTCGTTTGCTTTTTTATCCATACAATAAACATAAATAGATGAAACTTGTCTTAAAGGATGAATAACAGGTACTAATTGTCGACCAAAATGACCACTAACAATAATAACAAGTCGGTCTTGTTGAGAAACTGATGAAATATATTCTTGACATTGTTCTTTATCAGTAAATGTTTTAAGATGATTAATTATTTGCCGAAGTTTTTGTTGTGTTTTTAAATTTTCTTCGGTTTTATTAACTTTTCCATCAAGCCAAAGAAGAGAATATGTTTCGAGATTCCCATCCGTTGAATTAGGTACTTTATTGCTTGCGCTTGCCATTAGTATTATTCTTACTATGAATACGTAACAAATATTTATATGTATTTGTACATATAAATATATAGACCATGTGACACCATGTGTAAGGAAAAAAAATGAATATTTCGAAAATAATTTTGTTTTCTCTTAGTAATATTTTTTTTTGAGTGGTTGGACGATGATAAAACATACGAAAAATAGTAGTTTTTGATTGTGATTGATGTACAGTATCGATTGGAAAGGAGATTCGTACACACATTTTCTTTCGTTCTGTTATATTTATATTCGTTATTTTTCAATAGGTAACATGTATCAGTAACGAAAAGAAAAAATGAATAATGAGTGCTTGTTTTTCTTTAATCTCTACTTGTATTCGTATCGATACACATAATTTATAATAAAAAATCATTATTTTTTTGTTTTTTCTTTTATTTTTGACGAAAAATATTGATGGACATTCATTTGAGAAGAGTATTTTGTCTAAAAAATAGTCGTTCATTTTTTTTTGATGAAATAATAATTACAGAATCGTTTTCATATTCAACATCATCATACTAAATATAAGCAAAATCAATACAACAAACCTTCAGTCAAAACCATCTTGAGGGTGTGTGTGGGTGTGGACCATAGGATATCTTTACTCTCACTCACACCCACACCCAAACTTCGTTTTCATTATTAATTGCTAAATGAAAGAATATGAACAAGCCTCAAAAATCTATTCGAAAATATAATTTACTGCAGAGAAATTTATATTATCAAGATTGTTTTTTATTTTCTATATAATTCAACAATATGACAATCGATTGATTATTTTTTTACATAGGAACTGTTCGAAGATGTATACGATACAGTGACTATAAATTTAATCATTAATATCTTTTTAACTGAAAGTCATGAATAAACATTCTTTTTTCTATTTGATTGTTTTAGTGGAAAGAATAAAATTTTTATGTTAAATAATAGATGACCCCTAGAGTTTCATAATGCATTCTTATAAGTATTCAAACGTTATCCGATCAGCATTGAGTATCATAGAATTCGAATCAAGTCAGTGTTGATTGAATATAAATTGCGGCAAGTGAGGTTCGGTGTGTATCGAAGACAATACACACCCACACCCTCAACTTAATTATGCAGCCGATTGTTGATTGATACAACATACTAACGTTTAACGCGATCGCTTTACTGAATTAGATATTAGTTCAGAAATATATCAATTATTATTGTGATGTAGTAACTTTCGTCATTGGAACTTTTCCATATTGTTATACTCTTTTCCTTCAAATTTTTTCAATATTCAACAGAAGATACTATCAGCAGAGGTCACTATGATTAATAATAAAATTAGTTCCTTTCTGTCGTTGGTTGTAATGCTCACTACTCACGAATTAATGATAAAACACATGATTCATGGTAACTGTTGATAGCTGGCGTACTGACTCACATCGAAAGGAAGAAATATTACATGTCACTAAAATAATTGTAAATGCGAGAGAAAAAGAATGCAAATCTCATGTTTCATTCTGTATTGCGTCTATGAAAGCACGTTGCTCTCATAAAATTGTTTTTGAAGTTCTAAATTGTTAATTGAAATTTAACAATGCATATTTTATTTGTTTATTTTAGATTACGTCATGGAGCGTTTTTTTGGTAGAACTGGCCAAACAACTGATGATAATAGTTCTACAAAACCAAAAGAAGCAAGAGTTAATGCACCGAATATTACCTGGAGTCACACATGGTCATTTGATGAATCACGTGATGCCTTATCAGAATCTTTCTTTGCTAATATTCCTAATGAAATTCTATTGCGCATATTTCAACTATTTTCTGTACGCGATTTGTGTAGTATTTCATCGGTTTGTCGATTGTTTAAAATGATCGCCGATCAAGATGAAATCTGGAAACTCAAATACGATAGTAAGTGTGATTTATGTCTTTTATTTATATACATATTTATTGAATAGCATCAACAAAAATATATTCAAAATCTTGTAAACAAATTTATATGGATTGGATGTACGAAAAATCTCTTCGTAATATCGAACTACGAAGTATTCATCGCCAATACAGAACTGCATGTATTCGATGTGCACAACCTTCATATCCTGTTCGACCATCTAAGGAGCAAAAATTCGAATCCATTGCTGGATTCACTAAGCATCTGAACTCATCAGCAGATATGTAAGAATTTGAATATTAATTTGCACTGAACTTAAGATGATTTTCATATAGTTTACGAATTGAGAACAGAATAAACGAATGATAAAGTGCTTTCTGTCGTTTTAGGACTATCGAACTATTGGTGAATATTGACACTACAGCTCGTGAACTAATACAACTACTTGAAAAAGCATCAAAATTTCAAGAGCAATGGCAGCAAGCTCCCATTTTAAAACAAATGATAACAAGGTACTATCGTTTTATGCGATTGAAAGCATCTCATCCAACAAATATTCTATTGATTCCTACTATGGATATTGAAATTGTCTGGCAGACTCATTTACTTCGACCTGAAATGTATCAAGCCGATTGTCTTCGTTTGTTTCGTCGCATAATTGATCATTCATTACTAATTACTGATATTCAGAAAATGTTGAAAGACCAAGCATTTCAAGATACTTGTCAATTATATGAAAAAACATATGGCGAACACTATTGTACATTATCACCAGATAATGATCAACAAGAAAGTGCATCGGATATGAATCGTCGTTCTAAGCCAAACTATACTTATTGGGATAAGACACAGTGCAAATTTTCAACGAAATCAGCAAAGGATTACGAGAATCCTTTTTCATTTACTGAATCTGATATTATTCTAGATATGAATTGGCTTGATTCATGCAAACAGTTTATGCGTAACGCCCTGGAAAAAATTTCTGGTGAAGCTTATGATCTTGATGAATGTTTTGATATTGATCTTGGTGAAGGAGCAATGAAAAGATTAAAAAAATCGTACGAACGATTTTTATATATGGCAGCCAAATATCCACTAGAAAATAGCAATGGTTTCGTGCCTCCTACTTATGCGGTAAATCCTTATTGATGATATTAAAAAATAATTACGATAATGTACTTATTAACATTTTTTAGATCGATATTATTTGGCACTCTCATATGCAAGAACCATTGAACTATAGAGCTGATTGTATTCGTCTTGTTGGATATGTTGTCAATCATGCGCCATGGCCGATGATCGAAGACAATATTATGAAAAAAACAAGTGATCGATCAGACGATATGTGGAAAAAAGAATTTCAATCGGATATCGAAACTGATCATCTCTATAATACCATTGATCATGACGCTGATTGGATGGACTAATAAGATTTAACATCATATGCGAATACCAATATTTCATTGATTTAGTGTAATCAAGAATAAATTCTCATCTTGCGTACATTCTCTACAACATTTTTGCCTCGAACAAATCGTTCATCTTGAGTGGGTGAATATGTATAGTTAAAAATCGATTTTGCAATTTATTTCAAATATACGTCTCTGTGTGAAATAATAACTGAAGCATTTTTTAAAGAAAAAAATGATGACATTCAAAAACTAGTCTTATCGATTGTGTTAACAGAATAATCGCAGTCTAACGACAAATAATGGAAGGAAATCCATCTTGGAAAGTAAGTTTGGTCGGTTTTAAAAGTTATTTCATTAAACTAACTTATCTAAGGATGAGGGTGCCGGTGAGTATGGTGTGACTGACGAATAGTGAAAAGAAATCTATACCCACACCCTAATAATTTTTAGTATTTTTCCTTGAAACTATCAAAATATAAAATGCATAAGGTCTGAAATAGTGAATAAGCATTTATTGAGAACGAATTACATACGGCAGAATACGATATTTAAAGATTAAATAATGCAATAAAATGATAATTGTATATGGATAAAGCATTAGTGGTACATTCAAAAAATTGAAAAAAAATATATAATGAATAAAATGTTCATATTTTCGAAATTATTCGATCAATTGGTTTTGTTTATTCTAAAAAAGACAAAATTGAAATTAACAAAAAATACATTTCTGTTTAACTTAAATGTAAGATAGATTTAACATAGGATATACCAACTAAACAAATCTTCGCACGAAAATCAGATCTTCTCTCGTTAGCTTATTATTCCCAGTATTTGTCCATTTAGACAGAGAAAAGTTTTATACTAGAATACATTTCACTAGTTAGACCAAATTCAATGAAGAGTGAGCAAATACTCTCATATATCTTAGTTTCTAACTATATTTGTTACTCGTATTACTCGATGATGAAAATCATCAAAGATATCGTACCTGTTGATGTAGAATGATTCTTTCTTTCGTGAAGAACATAAATAAATGGAATAAGAATGCCTATTGCCACAAGTACAAACACTATTAAACCAAAGATCCAGTAATGTGATGATACCGAAAATAAACTTTTCCTATGAAGATAAGACATTACTTATTAATACACTGTAGAAGAAAAAGAGACATACGATTGTGAAGGCGCAGTGGTATTGTTGATATTATTTGCATCCATTATTTCGATGTTGCTCTCAATAGTAGATATTGGTTTGATTGAATTGGTTGTTTTCTTTCGACTTTGGTAAATTTTTTTTACAAAGTAAACAATTTTCGGAGCGATCCATTTGAGAACGATGGTTAAACCACCATATAAACCAAGTAAATAAGTCAGTGTATAGAAAGAATTCAGTTGTTGAATATATGTATATGAACAGATCATTGGTGAACATAGGAATGCATTTAATAAGTTTTGTCATGACGCAGACAAAAAAAATATGATAAAAAATAGAACTTAATTTCAGTACTTTGTTTTATATAAGAAAATAATGGAATATTATAACAGGCACTAGAAAAATTGATTATATTTAAAAAAAAAAGTTTAAGAAAGATATGCAGTGTAGCCCATTAGTCAGGTAGTACAATATTTTTTTCCATTATATGGTTAGTTAATCTGATATTTATACCTTATATATTAGGTGATGGGTGCGTGTGTGTGGATATGATCGCTGAAGAAGATAATACCCGCTACCGAACATCTTTCTGACAGTGAAAATGAATTGATCTTTCTTTTAATTCTACATATTGTCTCCTTCATCGTAACCACCTTTCCCGACCCAGCAATCAGTCTGTACAGTCGGATCACGGGAAACTATGATAAAAGCAAAATGTGCCGTGCAATTCAACTCTTTATCACATTCTTTCTCGTCGTGCCTCATTATACATATCGTTTGTTAATCATTCTGAAGAAATATTCACCAATAATCTCGATTGTTCTTTCATTGTTTTACTTTTTGACAGTTTATCTTTCGATTCTATTGTTTTCGTCAAACATCTTTATTTCAACAATATAAAAACTGATGAAACAACTTTTAACCTTACAACATAGTATACATAAACTGTACAGATTCAGAACTCGATAGATCTATAAATGTGCTTAAAATAAATAAATTTAATTTCGGAAAGATTGTAATGTCTAATTGATGATAAACAACAATAATTGTAAAAACATATACATATAAAACATTTTTCTCATTTATAGAGGTAGAGAGATGAAAACTTAAAGGATAATACTCGTCATGTCACATGGAATTATATACTAGAGTCTGAGCTTTCTCAAATTTCTCATCTGCAAGAAAGAGCAATTTTTTGGAAAGCGCCCAAGATTTATAGATCGCTCTTTTGTATATAATAGTCGTATTTTACGAAATACATATCGCTTTCAATAGGCCATTACGTTAATTTGAGTTTTTTAAAGTCTCTATATCATTTTAAGAAGTTTTCTCCGCCTTTCTATTTTTTTTGTTAATTTATCTAAGTGTATATGAATGTTCCTGATTTTTTTGATAAAAAAGATTAAATAAAATAATCTTTACTTTTATAAAAGTAATATTTGAGACGAGTTTTATGGTGAATAGTATGCGCGTATTCCGTCGTTAGTAATCTTCATTAATTTGCCTTTTCTGTTTTATTCCTGTGTATTGATTTACTGATCGTTTGGAAGGATGGAATTGAATATTTTTACGGGTCGCATAGTGTAATCATACGAATTACGTTCATTTTCCACTTATGTTTGAGTACTTCATTCTTTTCGTGCAAGTCAATATTTTTTTAGCGAATCGAAAATTATTATTAAACAATCGTTAAAATCTTCTGTAGATTGAGTATGTATCCAACGTTTTTCATTGTACGACCACAGAGAGATCAGAGATTTTCAGAAAGTATTTCTCACATGTACGAATTACATATGAAAAGCTCGCTAAAAAAGAAAAAATCTGTGGGGCATAAACCTACTTTGCATGATTACATTATGTGACCTGTAAAATTTCAATTCTATCCTTATTGATGACATATCTTTTAAATAATAGATCAAGATTTTGCTATCCTCCTCGACAAAGATACCTTCAAGACAATAAATGTTGTAAAGCTTATGCCTCATCCGGTACATGTGATTTAATTATTTTGAAATGTTACGTTACTACTAACTATTTTTTTCATGGTTAAATAGTGTTCTCTTGATTATACTTTCTACGGAATGATAGTTATATAATATTTTTAGCCTTCTGCTCTTTCACTTTTTCTCAATCCTGAGTGTGGGTATGCGTAAAATACATCCACATCCACATTCATAGTGAAATAAATATGACAAATAATTAATAATTTCTGTCATAGTCGATAAGAGAAAAGGATACAATATTTTATCTTTATATTTTAATAAATCTTTTTTTCTTTACAGATTTTCTCACAAAAAAATGTCCAACATAACGACAAATAGTACTAGTATTATCGTTGGTGAAGACCAGACTCAATTGATTGCACTCGTTAATCTTCTGAATAAGACCATTTCACAATATGGTCTAGGTCTTATCTGGTTCGTTGGCAATATCGGATCAATTTTGAATTGTATTGTATTTTCTCAACCAACTTATGGCAAAAGCCCGTGTGCCATGCATTTTCTTGCATCAAGTGTTGCACAGTTTTTTACTTTTAATTTTGCTCTTCTCACTCGTCTGCTTCAATATGGTTATGGTATTCAAGGTACTAACATTTATGTTTGGTTTTGTAAAGTCCGCTTTTATTTATTCTACATTTTTGTGGCTGTTCCTCGTTATAACATTGTCATGGCCTCGGTTGATCGTTATTTTGCCAGTTCTCGCAGTGCTCTTCGTCGACAATGGAGTTCGTCAAAGATTGCTACACGTCTAATCATCGGCAATATAATCGTCTGGTGTATCATATATGTTCAGGTTCTGATTTTCTACGATATTACTAATGGCAGCTGTTCATACGGTTCAGGAGCTTATGGAATATTTTTCAGTATTTATATTTCAATTGATAGTGGAATTCTTCCTCTATTATTAATGCTTATCTTTGGATTACTCACTGTCAATAATATTCATAAAACAAGAAAACGAATTGATGTAGCCCCAACAGGTGATCCAAGTCGACCAGCACAAGCGGCTAAAATGTCAAAGAAAGATATTCAACTTCATAGAATGTTAGCAAATCAGATTTGTCTTTTCATTATTTTAAATATGCCAAATCCTTGCTATCTCGTCTATCGGTCATTTACCATAACTCTAGTGAAATCACCATTTCGTCGTGCAACTGAAACATTTCTCAGTAATATGACATATGCTCTTATTCATCTTGGATTTTCCTTAACATTTGCTAACTTTTTTATATCATCCGATATATATCGACGAGAATTTCTTCAAGTCATTCGAATTAAAATACTTCGTCAAACTTCAGCGTCTACAGCAACTGAAGGAGGAACAACAGTGAAAGCTGTTCGTCAAAACGGTGGCAATGGTTAAAATAGACAAAACGGAAAAGAAAAGAACTATAACTTCTAGTGTTTTATCATGCCTTTTAATGTGCTTTCTGTATAATCATGCAATATATTTATTAATAAATGTTTATCATTCTTCAAGAATGTCTTGATATATAGTACAAAATGTAAATTATCACAGTACCTCATTCAATTGCTTTAGAATGAATTCTTAATAAGACTAGACTATTTACAACTTAAATTAAATATTTAGAATCACACCCACACCCTCAAGATCTTTACGTAATCAGATAATACTATCATTATACTCTTGATAACAGATGTTTGTTCTTTATTCTTCCAAAATATGTTTGTGATGTGATTTTCTTTCGTTAATATTTCACGGATAGGACAGAATTGCATCTTCAGAGTTTATGTCTTTTAGTCATAACAAAGAGTAGTAATGATCATAGATTATGGACGAATTTTATCCAGCGAAGAACCTCAAAAGTACATTTTTTTTATTATATCTATATTGATATAGATAATATAACAAAGTTCCATATAAAAATCTAATCTATGGACAATTACTTTGTCTAAAACAATGCTGAAGATAAAATCAATGAATACTTGAAAGACAATATCTACATAGAATAATCTTCATATTGAATTCATAGAAATATTCTAACTGTTTCTTCATTTTATTGACAAAGGTTCATTTCAATAAAATTATAAATCAAGGTAATTCATTATTCCATATCAATAGATGACTTCAAAAGCTAAATTTAATTTGTGAATTAATGACATATAGAAAATAATTGAATAGTTTTTACTTTACTTATTTATATCCGCTCTATAGTTACTAGAGAAAATGTCATGTAATATTTCTGTTAATCACGCAAAAGAAATTCAATGTATCATTCAAGAAACACATGCTACATACAAAAAAAAGACTACATATCATTTCTATGCAAAACTTATTGCTCTATACTCGGTAGTGATACCATATTTTACAAAAATATCGTTTATTGTCAAAAAGAGAAGTTTGTTAAATCATTAATTAAAAATGATAATTACTGTTTAAATTAATTTCATAAATATTGAACGAAAAAGCCAAGTGTTTTATGTTAAAAAATGCACTTCGATATTATGTAAAAAGATTTTAGAGTACTAGCAGTTAGCTAAGCGTTATCTTTTTTCTTCTCTTCATGTTAATTTGTTTCACTTGTGAGCATTCTTTTTCTAGAAATAAATGTTCATAATAATATAAATAATATTCTATTCATGATTTTTCTACCATACTAATTTTTATTGCACACATGAAAAGATTACCGTTGTCATTGAATTTAATAAAAGAATATTTAAAAGCATTTGATGTCATGAAAACTAAATGTAGGTAATGAACGTTAAAAGATCATATTTATATCCATTTTACATAACTAATATTACATTTTCTTTGTTCTAAAGGTTTAAAAGCCAAACATTTTAAATAAATACAATGCACAACTCTATTTTCCTATCTTTTTTTAAAACTATATAACTTCATTTTGATTTATTGTTAAATAAAATAACATTATAGTTTCAAGTCTTTATAGATTATTGAATCCATATCCAAAGTTGAAGAATGGTGTCATTGACATATATTGGTAATCAATTTACAATTTATGGAGGATATCTTATTCTTCTCACAGGTATATTAGGTAATGGAATAAATATTCTTATTTTTCTAAGTAAGAATACTTATCGTACAACTCCTTGTACATTTTATTTTCTTATTGCTTCAATACATAATATAATTTATATAACATTAAGTATTATTACACGTACTATGAGTATAGGCTATGGAATTGATCCAACTCGTACTTCAGTAATTTGGTGTAAAATTCGACAATTTCTTATTGTTACTGTTAGTTTAATAGCTTTGACTTGTTCATGTTTAGCAACAATTGATCAATTTTTAGTAACATCGAGAAGTGTTAATTATCGTCGTTGTAGTAATATAAAATGGGCTCATCAAATTGTGCTCATTGTCATTATAATCTGGTGTCTTCATGGAATTCCTGTTGTTTTGTTCCGTAATATTTCACCTATTACCAATACATGTGTGAACACCAATGCTATATATGGTATCTATACATCGATATACATTCTTGGTCTTCTTTGTGCCATTCCAGTCTTAATAATGCTTATTTTTGGATATCTTACATATCGAAATATTCGTTATACACGCATGCTTGCTGAACAACGTATTGATCGTCAATTTACAAAAATGGTTTTTATTCAAGTAATACTTTTAGTTATTTGTATTGTTCCATATGGCATTAATAATACTTATAATTTGATAACATCAAATGTTTTAAAAGATGCAAATCGATTAGAGAATGAAAATTTTGCTCTAGCAATTTTAAGTTTCATATCTTATTTCTACTATGCTGTATGTTGATTTATTCATCCTTTGATTATTTAATAGATATTCATTTCTGTTTAGGGAAGTTGCTATATGTTTTTGCTTTCATCAAGTCGTTTTCGTCGAGCAATAAGAGAAAAAATATTTTGGTGGCGAAGAACAAATCATATCAACCCATCCGACTTAGTTGTCCAAAACTAGAAGGGCAACGTTAGAAAACAAAACACACACTTAATATGAATGTTCATTATTTCTATAAATCCATGTTTTTTTCATAATGTATACGTTGATATTAATTTTATTTTGTGTAAAACTAGATGTTGAGGATGTGAGCCTGGATTCGATTTTTCTATACCCATAACGACGTTTCCAAAATACCGCCCACATCCAAAAGTACGACCACAATTCACATTTTTGTTTTCAAGGTTGTTTAGTCATAAAAAATTTAAAATATCGAAATTTTCTTATTATTATTTTTTATTATAAATTTATTTATATATATAGTTATTTTTTATTGGTAATAAAAGTTTTTGTATTGAAAATATAAATAAAAAAGATTTGTTTGAGACATCTTATATTTTTTGTAGAGGAACTATTTCGAGATTAATTTCTATTGTATTATTATTTGTTTATATACATATATTTTTAAAATTGAAAATAAAAAATCGATTAGATAATATTTAACAATGACACACAAATATTACTATGTGTTAGAATCAGAAGAAAAATCAATTTAGTTATTTGTGAGCATTTTCTAACTCATAAAAGACAGAAGTATGTTAACGTTTAAATAATTAATAGCGACTGAAAATAGTCAATTCCATTTGAATGTCTTAGACAAGAAAAGGTTAGTAATTATTTTAATACAAAGAACTTTGATGATATTTATAAAAAAATAACATATAGATTTCAAGTAAAATATTTTTAAATAAAGGTAATATATTATTGGAGAGAAAAGAATTTTTTTTTTCTTTGTAGAACGTGAATTTTCATATGACTATTTAAATCTTCAATGTCTTTTTCTTAAACTAATTTACCTATATAATCTTGAACTAATTATTGATAGAATCAATATTTGTGACTTACGTTATTTTTTGAATAAAAAATAAAAAGAATTCCTTATATATTCAATTAGATGCATTAAGAAAAGAACACATACGAGAAATTCATTTTGTATCTCTTCTATAAACATAGTCATTTCACAGTTCAAAAAAATTATATTAATATTGTTTAAATCGTTTTAAATTCACATATAGTTTGTCGATAATTAAAGTTCTTTTTGTGACATTTGATTGAATATAAACAGAAACACTATTTTAGATTATTTCCATATTTATTATTTATAAAAGACAATGTCTTTTCTTTTCTTTCACCTCATTTCCCATTAAACAGTTCTTTCGATAAAAGATAAACTATATATATGTTAGTAGACAATTATTTAATGTATTTTCTTCTCATAAAATTTCATAAGATAGTTAAACTAGTGAGTATCTTTACATTATACTATTTTATTTCTACTGTTCATGATAAATTACATTAAAAAAATAATTTTATCTATTTTAATATATTCAAAACATAGTATTTTTTTGCGTTGTATAGCAGTCATGATAATAGAAACAAAAAATCATACTGAAATCTGTTTGATTGAAAAGTTGGTTTCAGTAAATCAAATGATACACTGAGATTTTTTTTAACGAATTCAAACAATACAATTTTTTTTCTATAGTATATTAGTGAAAATCTTAGTTTGTATGAAAACAAATGGAGCTTTATTTTAAATGTGCTCGAACCCTATAATTCAACGATCTTATTTATTATTACTGTTCAATGTTTAGTAAAATTATGTAATATTTTAGTTACTTAAAATGTTGAAAATACAATAATTCACTTTTATATTTCTTTACCATTTTCATTAATTCTTGATGAATCTGTTTTTGTTAGAAATATTCTAATCTAACAACGAGAACCTAGCCATAATCAGAGTTTATATAATTGTATATCAATAAAAAAAATCGAGTGTCATAGAATTTATGTATCTAAAAGCCTAACAGTTTTTATGGTTCTATCAAAGTAACATTTATTCCATAAAGATTATACTAAGATATGATTTATATTCATAGATTGAATGTCAAATATATCTTCTAACGGAATAAGTATGATATTAGAGCTGGACTAAGATAATCTATTATAGACTAAACATGTGATATTTTATATTCATAGAATTAAATTGATTCGAAGATATACGTTACTAATAGATATATCATACGTGTTGAATCTGTTTTTTAGGTAACTATATGAATATATTTATTGTTATTCGAGTAACTATTTTGTTTTTTTATGGAATTTTATTGATAAAACAGAACTAGACGTTAACAAGTCTTAAAATCAATCATTTCTAATCCATTTTACTTTTTATCCTCGATAATAGAGACTTTCAATATTTCTGTTCTCCGTCTATAATAAGCATTTAATCAGATAAGAAATATCTGATACTTTCATCACTGTCGTTATTCACATATAAAATATTCTCTACATTGTTGTATCTAAAATTATAGCAAACATGGACCTTAGCAAAAATAATTAGCATTATTTTTTCTCATCAATAAAAAAATTAAATACAAGTCATTCTTCGTAATTAAAAATAATTGTAATGCAAGATAATAGTATATAGTTTTGTCATTTCTAATGATATCTTATAAACATAGACGTATGACTTCATATATCTAGATTTACTAAATTTGTCTTTATTACCTATTCAATATGATGCAAATCTATGATGTCAGTAAGCAAGTAATTACTTGCATGGGTATATTAGTGATATGCATTAAAAGTACTTATATCGATTTGTAAGTACCAAGTATTTTAAATTAAACCATAATTCATCTTTTGATATATGCATGCATTATAGTGCTTATCAGGACTTCAACAAAAGAATTATTTCGATAGGACGTCCTCCACAGAAATAAGCAGGACGCTGCAATGCATGTATACGTTAATAAAAAAAATAGAAATATCACATATAGGATGTCAATGTGCATGATTATTATTTTTATTCAAGAGAAATTAATACATACAACTTCAAGAGATAGGTTTTTCAATACTATCGATTCTAATATTTAGCTAATTGTTAAAGAGTTTATTAGGATATATTGATAATTCTTACTATGAGTTTTTTTTTAGATATTGTTTAACCTAACATGAATGACATAGAAGAAATATATCTTCCATCGCATAATCAACATCAACCTGTATCAATATCTAATCATGATTGGGTTTCTGTAACACATAATCGATTGTAAGTATTATATCTCTTTCACTGACAAAAGATTCCAAAGAGAAATTTACTAACTATTTAATTTTAAAGGACTAAGCGCTTCAAAATTTGGATTGGAGTCTGTACAGTGATTGGTATAGCTACGTTCTTCGCCGCATTACTTGTACCGATACTTCTTATCAATGGCAAATCAACATCCTTTAGTACTACAACCACAACTACTCAAGCTACATCAATATCTACAACAACAACCTCGATCACGTCTACAACCTCAACTGCAACGTCTACGACGTCGACTTCAACAACAACTTCTGCAACATCAACATCTACGACATCGACAACCTCAAGAACAACTTCCACGACATCAACATCAACAACCTCAACTTCAACAACAACTTATACGACATCAACATCAACAACCTCAACTTCTACGACAACGTCCACGACATCAACTTCAACAACAGCAACAATCGGTGAGTTACCAAAATAAGTTAAGGGTATGAGTGTGGGTGTCCGTAAATAATGGTCTCAAAACCTCATCGACATCCTCACCCGTATCCTAAAGATGATTTTTTTCTAATTCTCATGTTTGAAATGACTTTGTAGGTCAGTTACCACTCGTCAGTATTAATGGAACGATTATAGGTATATACAAAACAACTGTGGGCACCAACAGCACGACAGCAACACCTGGTAATTATATCGGTCAATATATACCGACTGAATCACCGTATAATGCATGTGATAATAATACAGGAACAAAGTACTTAAGTTTTGGAACATGTGGAGAAACAACAATAGATAGTATATGTGGTTTGAATACTGGTTTGTATCTTGAATTGCAACGTGGTTTGTCATTAATCATTGGACTACAAATGTGTACAGGTAATGATTATCCAGAACGTGATCCATTTATAATATCATTAGAAGGAAGTAATCTATCCGGAACAGTACTCAATCTTGGTACTAGTTGGACTCTAATCTATAATGGTCCTAGTGGTCTTCAAACAGATCCTGGTCGATCTACTTGTGGACGATTTCAATCAATAAATAATACGATTCAATATAAAAGCTATCGATTTCTTGTTTCTGCCAAACGATCAATATCAAACAGCGTGCAATATTCTGAAGTACATCTATATGGGTATTGATTCTTTGCACTTTAGAGTCTCATAGATCAATACGCAAATTACAACAAAAACTATCGGATTCTTTTACTTTTCTCCAAATTTGTACGATACTTTTTTTAATCAAATACTTGTTTTTTTCTCTTGTAATTTCATATTTTTATTCATTAACTTGTAAACTAGCTAATTATTGTGTTTTGTGTTTTGTTTGCATATCAAAATTCACTACTTACTAAATAAAACATCTTGAATAAATAATCAATATTCTACTGCCTATCAGAATTGATACAAACCAATAACTACGATTGCCTCTATTTATACGAGAAAATACGCAGAAAAAACATGAATATATATAATATAGTAGCTAAAAATTATGTTTTATTGCATGAAAATGCAACTAAACAGATGATATATTGATTCTCAAACAATCGTTTTATTTATAATCATTATAGAGAACAGCTCAATTTACGGACAATTATTCAGCATGATATACAAATTTCCTAAAAATATTTAAATTACAAATAGGTTTATTAATTTGTCAACAGGAAAAAACAAGTATATGCGAAGTTGTATCATTTTCAGTCAGCTGAATACGTTTGCATTATGGAAAGCAACCATTTATTAAAACACGCATAGATACAAATGTTCTCATTTAAAAATGAAACGTTTTTAAATCATAATTATATTTAAATGCATTCTCTCATTTAATCATATCTATAAAAGCCTACGTAAGTTTAAATGCATACGAAGAATTAATTTTTAAAAATATTATAGAATTTTCTATAAATCTTTTTATTTTTGTTTGCAATATGTTTACCATTTTGACGTTTTAAACACTAAAAGATAACTTAACAGAATGGGATGTTTTGATTTTTTTTCAAATGTGAATCAAAAAGTTTGTATGCTTTTTTTTTTTTTTGATTATGCGGTATTTATTTCGTTCCGTCCAAGATATTTTTGTCATTTTTGTTAGTACAAGTACAATTTTAGAGGACGCTTACGAAAAGACAATGATGATAACATAGTGAAGAAAGGAGTTACAAAGAGGAGAAAACAAACAAACTGGCGAGGTCGTATAACCATGTCCACGTGATTCTTTGCTTATTCTTCGTACGAACTGTATATTTCTTCTTCCTTCCATTCTTCCATCATCACCATCACCCGACGAGCCAAGGGAAGGTATCGAACCTTCTGATATCTGACTTAACAGTCAGACGCATAGACCACTATGCCATCCTCGACTAAAAAGTTTGTATGCTATTGAAAAAGTTTTTGAGAGACAACGTAGGAAAAAAATAAGAAACTGAACTTCACCAAGGGGAAGAACCAGATAATACTCACATTTTAAATCAAACTAAGTTTTCATTCAATGTATTAAACTGTAATTAGGAGTACTTGAATGGGTATGTTAATCCTAATATTTTGTAAATAAGTTTAAATTATGTTTGCACTGAGTTCTTATTAGAATGCATTTTACGTACATTTCGAAGTTGCGTGACAAAGATAACTCATGTTTTTCTATGCAGACATTTTTTAAGTCTATAAATAATAGTCAAATATAGATAAATTTTAAAGCGAGTTTTAATGTTTAAATAAAAGTATTGTAAATTGATGCTTTTGAAAATTATTCATCGTGGCTTTGATTGTGTAACCAAATAAGACAATAAAAATATATTACTTAAATGATTTCTTATATTATAATAAAACCGGATCTCATGTCAATTATGTCTCTTTTTTTGTTTTTTTATGTAAATTATAATACTATAATTATGAGATAAATATTATAATTCGAGCGAGAAGAAAATCATCGTCATATATAAACGTTAAGGATTTTAGTATGCTTTACATTTATTTTCATCTGCAATAAACAATAATTTTCTGTGTGCGTCACTGATTTTCATATACTACATCAGCAATAATGTCAATATCAAATACTACTTTAACTACTATATCAACAGGTACACCATCTGATGGCATAGCTATACCTTTGATTGCTCGATTCTGGCTTTATCTTATCTCAGATGTTTTATCACTCATCTGTGGTTTTTTCCTTCTTTTTCATCTTACATTTGATTCAACTCTTCGTCGTGCTTTACATAATCATGTCATTATTGCTGCCTTGTGTTTGTGTATTATTCGAGAAGTCACAACTATTCCTTGGACAATGCATGTTTATCTAGTTGGTGTTGTGCCCATAAAATCACCAACATTTTGCATGATTTGGAAATTTATTGAGTCTACTGTTTATACCACACTAGCAAAACTTGTGGGATGGGCATCCATTGAACGACATATTCTTATTTTTCACAACCAATGGGTTGCAACAAAGAGGCAACGTATTCTCATACATTATATACCACTAGCATTAATTATTATGTATGGTATAATACTTTATGGTGTAGTTATTCCAATAAATGACTGCAACAGAAGGTTCAATTATAATGTACAAACATGTGGCTATGTTAGTTGTATATACAACTCTGCAGGATATTCTTTGTATGAATTTATGTCTGGTGGAGTACTGTCTTCTTTATGTATAGGATTTGGTAGTGTTTTTTTAATCATTCGCATTGCTATTCAAAAGCATCGTTTACAGCAACAGGTACACTGGCGAAAATATCGGAGAATGACAATTCAACTATTGTCTGTCGCATCGATTTTCTTTATCTTATTTTTACCTCCTGTACTTTGGGGTATTTGTCAAAAACTTGGTGTTCTATCTACCGTAGGCTCCGTGTCTTATGGTTTATACGCAACATTCTTCAATATTTATGTTATCTTTCTTTTCCCATTTACATGTCTTGGCACATTACCTCAACTTCGCACTCGAATAAATACAATAATTCGGTTGTTTTACCGACAACAACAACAACATAGAGTTGCTCCTCAACAAATAGCTACAAAACAACCAATACGACAATCACGCTTATAAATGAACAGAAAAAAAGACGTCTATTTAAAATTTATTGTATTGTTTGTGTAATTGTGAAAAATAAATTCATTATTGTCTTTATCGAATGAATAAGCTTAGCATCTAGTTATTATTTATCAAAATTATTTTTAACTATAAAAATAAAGAGCACAGAGAGAGGGAGAGAGAAAAGACGTCATCATGATAACTATCTAGCATAAATAATTTTCTGCAACGATTATAGCTAAAGAGATGGAAATGAAAGCAGTCATCCTTCTATTCCCATTATTGTTTTCATTAGTACAATTTTAGAAAAAGAAATGAACTAACTAAAACTATTCATGTATTAATTTTTACGTAAAATGATATGATCAAAAGAGTATACAAGATTTTGAAACTTCATTTTTAAAAGCTAGTTTTCAGAGAGATATGCATGGTATGTATGAGATTGTGATAGGCATTAAGTGAGTTCTTATCAATAATTGACATTATATCTTATATAAGAAAGGTGTACATTTTGATAAGATTTTTATTATTATTGTTAGTGTTGTTGTTGCTGCTAGTAAATGATTTAGATGTGAGTATGGTAGGGATGTTGTTGAGGACGCAAGTGATTTTTTCACCCATACCCACGATTTTTGAAAATTCAATCGAACCGAACTTGAACCAGAAAAGTTCTGCTCGTTTGGGTCTCTAGTCAATTACATAAAAAACAATCTGTTGCAATAAAAAAGCTTTAGAAGAGGTTAAAAAACTGGAGGAAATATTTTTTATGGCGGAAGAGAATCTGATTCGAATTCATGAAAACAATGCATGAGATGATCGACTTGGTTTGTTTAGTTTTTATTTAAATCTTAAAAATAAAACTAATTTTTTTAATACAATTAATTATTCCAAACAACTTCCACTTGCCCGAGGGATTCAATTCGCTTAAAAAACCAATCTGAATTTACTAACCGAGTGTTTTTTATGTTTTGTTTTTGTTTGGCATGATAAAAAAACGATCTTTCCGATTTAATTTTAAATGATGAAAATTTTCTAAATAGAAAATCCTGCAGATTTTGAACATATATTATTCTATTATTGGCCATATTTATTTGCATTCGTTGATCCAATAACAGCAACAACATTATCAAAAGTTTCAATACGTAATTGGTTAATATCATCATCATCAATAAATTCATTCGATTTTGAACTTCAATATTTAATTGATTTAAATAGAGTTTTTTTAAATGAATATCGTGTACCAATTCCATTATGAACAGTAAATGAACAATGCTATGAAAATGGAAGATATTGGTTATATGAATATATTGATGGAAAAGTTTATGCTGATAATGATACAATACATTTATTGGATTAAAAAGACCATATTTCACTAGCCAAATGTATATCGAAATATCATCAATTTTTAATGACACATTCACCATCATTAACAACAAATAAAAGATGTACAACTGGAGAACATCTTCTTGATGAACTTAAACAAGCGGCTGTTAACAAAATATTTTCAAAAGAAAATCATTATTTATTTTTTGTCAAATAGAATTCAATTCCTCAATCATCAACAACAACAAGTGGAATAGGTTTAGCAAGTCAATATTTTGTTGGATGTTATCCATTATTATGTCGATTATTACGTGATTCATTATCACGTCAACAAAAATGCAATATAAGCCGTAGTTATCCTATACATCAAAATCTTTGCCCAAGTTACGTAATCTAGTCACGTGATAATCTTGTTATTGTTTTGTTAAATTTTGAAAATGTAAATTATGATACATTATGGCATGATCTTGTTGTTTATTTATCAACATTTTGTACATTATCATCACTATGAAATATAACTGATGTTGATAGAATGAGAATATTTATTGAAGAATAAATGAAACAAATGTCAGGTAGTACAACAAGAGTTTCATCACAAATTGGACAAGAAGTTTTTCAATTAATTGTTGATGATATTATTTTATGTGCTATTGAAGAATCTACTTTTATTTATTGTCAATATATTCATCAAAGAGATAAATTTCAAGGACTTACAGCAGTGAAGTTTTATTATAAAAGAGCTCTTTGGCATGCTGAACATGTATTAAAAAAGAATTTTTTTTATCTTTTTCTAAATAAAAACTATTTTTTTTGTTTCTTCATTGTTCGTGAATATATTCACCTCGAAAAACTTTCATCTATTATTATTGAATTAAACTGAATTACAAATTCTTTCATTTTTTCCTATCTTGTTAATATCGATTTCGCTTCCTCGATTTCGTATAAGAAACTTTCTTTCTGTATAGGCCGATAAGAAAAAAGAATGGGATATTTTTCTATGCTATTTTGATCATATTTCAACTACATGGGACACTAGAAAAGTTTCTTCGCTCGGCTCTCTTGAAAGACTTGATCACGAACTAACCATACCAGTATAATGCTTAGAAACATTTAGGACTATATAAAACTGCTTTTTTTAATAATTGCATCTTTCGCTATAGTTTGTTTTTATTTAACAGAAAAACATATTAGATGATAATAAGATGAAATAAGAAAAAAAGAGCCTATTCTGTGCAAAATAAATACAGTTGTTCTACGACCAGAATGTGCTTAGTAAGAATTTTGTTCGTTTTGAAAGCAAAACCTGCAACTATAAATCAAAAGTGATCTGATGTAAATTGTAGAGTTTCACACACTGTATCTTATGGTGTAGTTTGTTTTTCTAATACAAATTATCAAAGGATTGAAAATTGCCACACAAAACACGATCATGTAACCTGTCTCACTGATACAAAAGAAATGAAATAGAGAGTTGCGGTTTTCAGCGTTTGAAAGAAGAAATCAGTGGTGTAGCCAGAGAGCTAGAGAGGCTCAGCTCCCACCCCCATCTGATAAAATTTTAGAAAAATGCATTTGTTTATACAAAATGTATTACTGTTTGCAATTTAATGTTTTATGCATCTAGTTTTGTGGAACTCATGTATCTTTTAATAAAAGAATATACAGTAAATGTAAATACAAGTTTCCATGAAATTTTAAAAAGTTATAAGTAGCTTATTTCAGCTGTGTACGAGACTGCATTGATTCGTTTTCATCATGATACAGTAATCTCTGTTGTTGTAAGATCAGAATGAAAACTCAATAGATTTTAGATAGGTTCTATTAATCATTTTAAAAATATCTAGTTCTTTCTTAATTTATGAAATATGTTATATAAATTATAACTTACAATTATCTAGTAATATAATATCATATGTTATAAAAAAAAGTAGCTACAGAATTAATTTT
The DNA here is from genome assembly GCA_905250115.1 of Adineta steineri. Lineage (NCBI taxonomy): Eukaryota > Metazoa > Rotifera > Eurotatoria > Adinetida > Adinetidae > Adineta > Adineta steineri. The sequence goes on from CAJNOI010000140.1 coordinate 140,900, forward strand.
TGGTACTGTATTAGTAAATAACAATATTATATACAATGAATTGTATCTCGATGAATCTTTACAACGATTAGAATTTCTTGAACATTTCATCAATTATTTGGTGATTGGTAGGACAACAACATCTTGAAACCTCTATTGTTGAAAATAACAAAAAACTCATCACTTACAAGAAATTCCAAGAAAAGATGGCATGATACTTGTCCAAACTTAAGAAAATCATATGATTCTTTTTTTTCAAAGAAAAAATACAAACAATCCACAACAGAATATAGAAAATACAAGAAATTATTCTGTTTAACTTGTTTGACGAATATGATTATTCAAATTTCGCAAAAAATTCAACCACTCATCAAAAACAAAAACTAATTAGATCATAAAGAAATTTTGATATGTTATCATTTGATGATAATCATTGACAACTTAGAAATTTGAACAAGAATTACATAATTAAGCACTAAAAAATGATGTTCTTTCATCTTTCCTGAAATTATGAAAAACAAAAGATCTTTTCAATTAATTTAATACAAAAAAACAAAATTCCGAAGTGTCGCTTTATTTATATTTAAACATTTTCACGATTCTTCTACAAACAAACGTTTAAGCACAAAGAAGCCAAGAAATATTTGCAGTTTCATTTTATTATAGCCATACCAGAAGTGTACATCTAGTTTCCGTATTAGGAATTTCCGTTCGAAAAGAACGAGTATTTGAATTCTGTAGAGCACGCAATCTTTCATCATATGATCTACCTTCTTGGAATCCATCGAGGATGAGAAAACTTAATTTTGCGAGACCATTGATAAGTATATGTGCCACTTCAATGATTTCACAAAACCAACCATTTAGTTGTATGACTTGCAAATGAGGTAGTCGTTCGACAATTGAATAAGCAATGTCTAACAAATTTGATTGTTTCCAATCCATAAAAAGATTGAGTTGTCGTAAACCATTTGACGTGAGCATGTCACACAAAGAATTGTCGTTAAGGAGATCGATTAAAGTTTCCTCTTTCAACCTAATTTCAGTATCAAATTCTAATCTATAATGCAGTTCTAGAGTGCGTAGATTCGTCACTTGCGAAAAGAGAAGATGAAGATGATTTCGATTGAATGGTTCGGCAATACTAAGTGTTGTAACTTGATGCCAAGGAACTATGGGTGGTGAAAAAGAAAGAAATTCATCGTTCATTCTATCGTACATTTCACTCATAATAATCACGTCGCAGCGAATCAATTGATTGTTGAAGACAAATCCATTATATGGCCACGGAGTTCGTCTAAATTCAAAAAATGTGTTTAATAATATAAAAGTAATTGTCTATCTATACCCATGAACAACATTTTCACGTAGATAGGAATAGACACATAAAGATTTATCCATTCTTGGTACTGTTAACGCTCGAATAGAATACTGATCTTCTTCTAAAGATAGTTCTAACTCAAGTGGCACTGGTCCTTTCATCTGTTGAAATGTGTCGGATAAAATTTTGCTTGTTTCTAATATTGACGCCACTGTTTTAACAGACCATTTAACATCAAACGAATATATAAACATTGACTGGAAAGCATCAACTGTAAGTTGTGAAGAACGTGGAGACCAGACAACCGTGCCGATAATCTGAACTTTATTAATGAAAATAAAACATCACGTTCAAATAATTCATTAATCGATTCCGGATTCATCATAGAAGTAAACCATGTTATTTTTAGGCAGTACAAATTTGGAGCAAGACGTTTATTAATGGGAATGATTCGACTAAAATGAATTAATAAAATTACATTGTAACAAAAAAAAATGCATTACTTATATTATTTAAATATTTCATAGCACGTACAATTTTCTTTCATTTATCTATTCGATCGTACGTCAGTCTTAATATTATTCCTGTATATTTATTGTGTTCATTCAAAAATAGTCAATTATATTACATCAACTATTTAAAATCGCCTCCTTTCTATTCTTAATATTTGACTCTAAAAATGATTAGATATCGTCTCTCTTATCATTCGTTTTACATTCAGTTTATAAGTTAAAATATACATGACGATTAAAGAAAGACACTTACTTGTAATCACTATGTCTTAGTGGATGATTTATAGGTAGCCAAAGATCAGTCCGTTTATAGTTGAGTTTTTCCAATTGAGGAACATGTTCAAATAAATGTGACAAAAAGCTTGGTGAGCAATAAATTGTAAGTGATCGTAAATTTAAAAGACCAATTTGAACAGGCATAAAAGTTCTGTTAGGTGGTAGAACAAACTCACGGTCTAAAGTAGAGTGTATGTATCGACTGAAAAGTAGCTGACATTCACGTAATGAAGGAAATACGTGAAAAATTCGTTCATAATATACACCTTCAGGCACACCTATAAACGTATCAGAAGCACGATCAACATTTGAAAAGCTTACACAAAATACGATGAGAGAATTAATTGGTGATAATGAGTTAAGAATCAATTCAAAACAACAGCGTTGAATATCGATTAAAGATAAATGACGAAGATTAATAAATGTAGATACATGTTTAGCTAACCAAAAACCATTTGAGATAGCTAATGTATCTGAAGCACATAATGAAATAAGACGACTGGATATGTTCGATTGTGATAAATGTCTATAATAAAATTCAGTCGCTGCTATGCTCATTCCGTTCAAACCCAAGTAAACGGGAATAAGTGATAGATTATCCATAATAGCAGCAAATCGGGAATTAAGATTAGAAAAAACATTAAATACTTCATGAAGCTGGAAATAAATAAATATCTCTAGAAATATTTCGACAGAGAGATTCTCTAATGTTGTTACCATAGTTTGTTTTAATGTCACCTTACTGAATATTATGCATCATTCTTATATAATGACATAATAAACAATAATACAAAGCATTATTGTTTTTTCTTCCAACAGTCAGCGCGCAAGAAGATAATATAATTATTTCTATTCGTTAGCTTAATAGGTCATTGTGTATACAGATTATCTTGTCTTTTTTCTTTTGATTATTTCTTTCAATAGCGTGTTTATTATAAGAGGTTTCAATAAAAAATTTCCGATAGAGGTTAAACAGGTAAAGAAAGATGAATTAACTTATTTAGATTTAAAACACAAATACCCATGTCAAAGACGTACGGTAGGAAACGATCGGATTCCGTGATTTTCCTGAGCATTCCGTAGGAAAACACGGGAAATCCATAGGAAAATGGAAGCAGTATTCCGGTGATCGGATCCGGTGACCAAATCCGCTCAGCTCCATCCGGAACTGATGTCAGGAGCAAATTCCGGGCATTTTCCGGCAGGGTTCCTGCCAGAAACGGTGAGTTTCCTGAGGGTTTTAACCGGAAGTTCTGGGAATACTGCTCCAGGAATCATCGTCCTGGGTAATATCAAGTCTCATGTTGGAGTATAGTCCTATGTGTACTTTCGCTGTTTATATTTCATTAAAACTTGTACATTATTCTATTTAAAAAATATTTTTGTCAGTGAAAGAAATATAACACTTACAATCGATTATGTGTTACAGATACCCAACCATGATTAGATATTGATAGTTTGATGCTGATTATGCGATGGAAGATATATTTCTTCTATGTCATTGATATTAGGTTGAACAATATTCTAGAAAAGCTCATAAATTGGAATTATCTATATATCTTAATAAACTGTTTAACAACTAGTTAAATATTAGAATCAATAGTTTTGATAAAATCTATCTCTTGAACTTGTATGTGTTAATTTCTCTTGATTAAAAATAATAGTCATTCACGTTGACATCCTGTATATGATATTGACAATATTATATTGGTGAAGATGATGAATATGATGATAATTCTCTTTGTTTATTCGTAGAAAAACACACGCTATATATAGGATGGTGAATCATCCTGTTATTACTATGTCCAACAGAGGGTCAAAAGAACACCATGAGGGAAGCTTCCATAACATATACTAGCACATGTAATTGACAGGAAAGGAAAAATCCATGAACGGTATGGACGAGAAGACATAGAAGAAGATGATGAATCACACTACATATGATATATGAATATGTGACAACAGATCGAACGAAACTATATATATATGACGTAAGAAAGAAGTGAAGAAAGATGATGATACTATCTAACATATTTCTACTGTTTTATTAGCATATATCAAGAGATGAATTATGATTTAATTTAAAATACTTGGTACTTACAAATCGATATAAGTACTTTTAATACATACCAATAATATACCCATGCAAGTAATTACTTTTTTTTCCTTTTTGTTTTTTTTTTTTTGCATTCAATTTATTGTACCATGAAGGGTTCACAAATTAAATAGAAAGAGAAATGATAACGACTTTAGATAATTACGAAAACAGGACATTTGTTTTATCATTATACAACAGTTAGGAGATGAAAAGATGTGTATATGTACTTTTGTACTAGTTAAGAATAGAGAGAAAGAGAGAAAATAAAGCGAAGAAAAACATATACGTCGGGAGTATGAAGTAGTATGTATATATATATATAAAAGTTAGTGACATCTTTTAAAGTGATAAATTTTCAGAGGTTAAACATGCATATTAAATTATTTCATTCGTTTCTAGTTTATCCAGTAGTCTGATAAGTGAAGATATATGTATTGAGAGATGTATTTCATCTTATTTTATTTTCTTTTTCTTTTAGTTAGTAATGAATTTGTCGGTATGTATATTATATCGATGAGATATTAAATTTTATACATTTATACATTTAGTTATTAATGATGAACAACAACGAACTTAATTATTTATTATTGTGATTCAAGGTGGTTGAAGAAAGAATTTATATACAAATTTATTAAGGTACAGTGAATTTTCTTTGAAATAGTTGAGTTGTTCCTTTTGAGTGCTTTGAAAAATCCCCCAGTCCTTTAAGGAATGTTGAGCTCTTTTAGCTAATCTGTCAGGGAAGAAACTATGAGAGTAATTACTTACCAACATCATCGACTTTCATCATATTGAATAGTTAATAAAGAAAAAAATGAATAAATCTAGATATATAAAGTCATACATCTATGTTTACAAGATATCGTGAAGACTTTCTTAATATTCATCATTAAAGTAAAAGATTATTTAACTCTTTTTTTGATGAAGAAAAATAATACTAATTATTTCTATTAAGGTACATGTCTGCTACAATTTTAGATACAACAATGTAGAGAATATCTTATGTGTGAATGATAACAATTATTAATTAAAATATTAGATATTTCTTATCTGATTAAATGCTTATTATAAATGGAGAACAGAAGTATTAAAAGTTTTTATTTTCGAGGATAAAAAATAAAATCGATTAGAAATGGTTAATTTTAAGAGTTATTAACGTCTAGTTCTGTTTTTCTAAAATAGAATTCCATAAAAAAAATAAATAGTTAGTCGTAATAACAACAAAAATATTAATGTATTTATCTAAAAAAAATGATTCAATATATATATGATATATTCATTAGTAACACATGTCTTCGGAATAATTAAAAAAAATATTCTATTCGATCGAATCAGTTTAATTCTGTGATTATAAAATATCACATGTTTAATTAATAATAAATTATCTTAGTCCAGCTCTAACATCATACTTATTCTTTGAAAATATATTTGACATTCAATCTATAAATAGAAATCATATTTCAGTGTGAACTTGGTGGAATAAATGTTATTTTGAATAGAGTCATAAAAATATACGTTTTGTTGAGACTTTTAGATATATGAATTCTATCACACTCGATTTTGTCTATTCATATACAACTATATATAAACTCTGATTTCGACTAGGTTCTTGTTATTAGATTAGAATATTTCTAATAAAGACAAATTCATCAAGAAGTAATGAGAATATTAATGAAATATAAAAGTGAATTATTATATTTTCAACGTTTTAATTAATTAAAATATTACATAACTTTACTCAACGTTTAATAGTAATACTAATTTTCTTTTTATTATTTGAATAAAATGACGATAATTAATAGATTAAAAATGTATTTGTTAATAATTATTAAAACATATCATTCAAATATATTTGTTATTTGAACTAATAAAACAATAAACTTTTGTAAACTTTAAAATAAATTTTTTTCTCTATTCATTCATACTTACATATATATATATATATCTTTCGTTTTCTCTCGCTATACCAGACGAATCTATAGAGTGAGCCCGTCATATTCGTCTAGTTAAATTCATTTTTCCATCAGTAAGTTAATAAATTTTTCTTTATTTATATTTAAAAATGGCAACACCAATGGTAATTCTCGTCTTGGGTGGTAATGGAATAACTTTTTTTGATGAGCACTATCATCTGAAGTTATATGTAATTAAAAATGATAATATGAAACTATCAATCAAAACGGAATGCACAGACTATCTACCAAGAGCTATCAAACTAAACCTACCGTGCAAACACATCCCTGAAGACCAAAAAACTGATCGTCTTTTGCTCCATTTATACGTTGAATAAGTGGATTTAGTGTGTGGGTGTGAGTATTTTACTTCACTCTCATCCACACCCACATCCTCAAAAATATCATATTATTATCGTGTTCGATTGAAACTGATCCGAAAAATAATTCGTTATTATGGTGTGTCGTTTCGTCATGTCAAATTTTAAGGTGATGAGATGGTTACCGGTGTTAAATTAGAACAAAGTCGTCGATAATATGAAGACATTTTACCGTTGTATTGTTTCGACAAGAAGAATTACGGACGATTCAGGAAATAAACTTTTTCTCCTCTTTAGCGTCTATTTTCTTCTTTCTTGCAGGGGGAAGGGTGTTACGATATGAAATATCATGACATTTATACCGCAGTTATTTTCTTACGTATTTTTCTTGTTGTTATTCATATATATATGCGTTTAGTTATATAAAGAAAAAGGTTGGTTATGCCTCGCAAGAAGTGAACTCGATGTCTTCTCTTTAATATATATAACGAAGTACAACAATAAACACTACCATCTTAACTTGTATATTATCGATAAAGATAATACCAGAGCATTAATTAAAACAGAAGCCATCAATTACTTGCCTCAGACAATAAAGATTAACTTACCATACAATAATATTAACGATATAGATGACAAAGAAAAGCAGCGCACGTTATTTTATTTATATGGGGAGTTAGTGGAAGCGATGGAAGAAAAGATAAAAATAAAAATAATTGATAAAATTCCATTTAAACCATTGAATTTTAATAGGCTTCTTTCAGTCAATTTTCGAGATGCAAGTCCTGCTGAACAAAATTAATTAAGTACTTAATTTATCGAAGAGTATTTTTTATTTTATTTTAAATAAAATTAATTTTTTATTTTAGACATCAGTTTATTATTTATTATATCTTACTGTTTATTATGACTTAACGGTGTGGGTATTCTATTTCACTCTCATCTACACCCATCCACCCACACCCACACCCTCGTTTATGGACTCCATAACGCTCGATCTAGGTATGTGTTATGTGTGAAAAAAACATGTCGTATTTACCTGAATGTTCTCTTTTTGAAATTAAAGTAATATATTTTTCTTTTGTTTCAGATTTAAAATGAAAAATCAAGTGATCCTTATAGCAGATTTGAGAGGAATGAGTGTAACGAATTTTGATATGAATAAATATATTGTTGTTAAATAAGGATAGAATATTCGTTACTTGCTGCAGACTTTATTTTATTTGTGATCACAAAGAGAAATTGGAAGAGTAGCGTTACCGCTATCCTCGGTATTACACGATGTTCACTACACTACTACATTATTCCAATTCTGTCTTTACAACATAAAACACACGCTTTATATACGCACACAAGATAGAATAGAAAAAGAGATAGAACATACATTCTATTCATTACGTAAGAGTGACTTAATTATGTCTGTCGGCATCGTCACGACACTCGACGGAACATCGCTAATACAGCTGTCACATCAGTCTAATAATGTATGCGTGATAGTATTACCATATTACATAACATCAAGGACGATGTACTATTTCCTTCCACGAGAAGAGGAAAGAAAGAAAATCATAAGAAGAGGAAACGTGAAATGTGAATTAGAAAAAGGATGTCCAGCCAGTATTGGCACAATGAGATTCTTCGAAAAGCACTACCAGTTCAACGTTTGTTTAATCGGTAGTGATAACTCAAAATTATCAGTCAAAAAGCCGATAATATTGGTTGTTTTTTACAAGCAGAAGAAGAAAGTGAAGAAATAAATATTTTTTGTAAAAAAGAAAAATACTCCCCTAATATTCCCACAAATAAATCACTACCAGAATCATTTACTAAATAATTGTTGTACATAAATAACATTAAATCCACTAAAGATAAGCAATCATACGCTGCATATTTAATTAAACGATTGTGATACATGGACGAGTAATTTTTCGTCTAACCCAATTGACCATGAACGACAAGTATCTCGCTTTGATAAATATTTATGTAAAGTATACGCCAGACCGTTCTGTAACCTCCATAATTGATTGTTTGTAATTTTTATACGATTAATTTTCGATGAAGAAAAATATAATTCAAACATTGATGCTGATGCATGAATAACTACTAAATCATCATTATTATTTTTGACATTATCAGCTTCATTTGTTCTATTCAAAATACATCAAACCATTTTGCAAATAACGCTTGAACATCAATTACATGTGAAAATATAGATGATGTAAACAATTGATATCGTTCCAATTTTTGTAATTCAGATTCCACTGGTCCTACGAGTAAAGGTAAGTTTTTTTTACGAAATTAAGTTAAAGCACTGTACTGATGGATTAGGTAAAAAACAAGTTTCTATTAATAACATAGAAGATGATGATGAAGCAGTTGAAGGTAACACTAATAGTTGTATAAGTGCGGGTGTATAACTATGAATATCTGCTTCTGTATCGAGAATAAAATAAATTGCATTTTTAGCAATATTCAATAAATAAATTAACTCATTTTCTAATGTATTATAATTAATAAAATAAAGGTTAAACGATGTTGCTGGAACATATGCAGGAAGTTTTTCTTCATAGAACTTCTCTTTTTCTTCATTTTTCATAAAATAGCAACCATTCTTAAATATCAAAGTAGATAAAATTGTTAATTTTTCCAAATACGTAATATTTTTACATAAGAACCATTAAATAATAACCAGGAAATAATGACCTTATGATATACGGTACAAGAATTTGTATTGATATAATCAAGAATATTATTTTTTTATTCGAATTCAAGGTTTTATTTCTGATCTACCTGCGAAATCTCTATTTTTTGAAAACGATTCATTTTAATGGAAGCCGTGCTTGTACGTGGTGCGTTACTTGTGGTACGTTTATATTTGTTGAGATTTTTTTCTTGTTATTGTCTTTCGTTCCGTATGCGTTATAATATATTAATCTAAGTTTAGGGCGTAGGTATTTTATTTCACCCTCATTCACACCCACCCACAACCACAGCAACATCCACAGCTACAACCCACAACCACACCCACAGCTTTATTATTTGGATATTTTCCTACTGACAAAATGATGATACTCAATTATCAATTACAATTGAAAGTACGGATTGTTTTTGCCACGCACAATAAAATTCAACTTGCCATGCAAATACAATGCTGAAGATCAAAAAAATGATCGAACTTTGTTTCATTTATACATTGAGTTAGCTAATTCAGTCGACGAGCAAAAAATTTCCATTCAGGTCATCAAGTTTGAATAGATTGTTTGTAATGAATATGCATAACACAAATCGTGATCCAGCATCATCGTCTGCTGAAACAAATGTTAACAATAAAACTATGCAGAATGAAAGTTAATCACATCATTTATCTACATCAAGCAATCAACATAATCAAGTACTTAGTTAATAAAACAATATTTTCTATTGTATTCTTAGTAAAATTAATTTTTTATTTTAGGCCCAACTTTATCTACCCACGTATAAACAAAAACACTTATCTCTATTATAGATGCCTTTCTTTATTGTTCTATGTACTACTTTCAGTACTATTGTTTTTGTTATATTCTAGCAGCCAGTGTGACTTTGATAAAAAAAGAAAATAAAAAGAAAAAAACAATTCTATAGCATTAATTCATTCTTTAAATTAAAGACCAAACTCTTACTATTATTTTTCTAAGTTTGCAAACGACTATTGACGAAATATTTAATGTATCATAAATTACTTCAGTATTCTATTACCATTTTACAGTCATGAAAAACCATCTTGAGGGTGTGGGTGTGGATACTGTATTCATCTGGCATCCGCAACCTCAACCAGGTCATAATAATGAATAACATGTTCCATAAAATCGAAAAAGTGACAGAAGTGTAACAAAAATGTTGCATGTACAAGTCTCGATTGTGATATTATTAAGTTTATCTTTTTCTATAATGATATTTTATTTTGCATGGGCATTCTGTGAACAAAAATCTGCTATTCAACAAATTACCGAAGGATTCTTATTTAATATCTTTCTTTTCATGGTATTTGTATTAAATTGTCTTTCATTTTTTTCTCTGTACACTTAATGGAATTGTTTTTCGGCAAACGTTTCTTAATATCGAAAAGGAGATAATGCGAAAATTACTTTGATGCCACTAGCGAACTGTGCAAATTGAATTAATCTAACATTCATATGCGTTATAAAGTTTTACTTGCACAAATAAACACAAAAGTGACCTAATTTTCTTTACTTCAAAAATACAAATATCAGTACTAAGAATTGTCTAATATCTCAATACACGCGATCGATTTGTCTTTCTCTTTCTAATCTATTTTTAATTCCACACAATCCCTAATAATCTGCAATCCATAGGAATACGCCTACTCGAATGATGTTATTCAATTAAATAAATAATTCACCTTCATATCTTCATAACATCTACTTTTTTTTTTCAGAGAAAATATTTTTATTTATTTTTTTAAGTTTTGAATCGAATCGAATAAAAAGGTAAAAAAATAGTTCGTCGTTTTGTTCAGCTGAAGGAAATTTACTTGTCGAGTTTCTGTGAGTTAAAAATAATACTACCAACGTGAGACGTTATAGGTATAAATGAATTGTTTCGATTTTCTAGCAATTGCTTTACAAATATCAAAGGATTCAATGTGAATTGAGTATCGTCGAGATTTAAACGAATACGGTGTATCTGATTACTAACAAATCCATCAATAGCAATCCAACCTTTTTCAAAAGCTTTATTTTCTGTTTTCGTCCGAGGTCTAGGACATAAACTTAAACATTGACAGTAGGCTCTTTGCTCATCATTTGTTTCAAAATAAAGAGTACCATTAAAGACAAACAATGATGCTAACCGTTGATTTGGTATAGAATATATAGAAGGCGAAGATTCATTAGAATGCGTAATCGATGGAGGAATTGTTAGCGTTGGAATGTTAACAAAAATGGATTGAGTGCGTTTTGTACGAGGTAATAATAAACGTAAAGTAGTATTAGTCATATTGCTCGATCGTAAGTAATCAATTAACCAATTGGCTTCGAAAGGACTTATAAAAATAATGTGTTTATTTCGATAGACAATAATCCATCGTGGTGGTCGTAAAAATGAATCATATTTGTCTCCTTTACTAGAAATAACTCGTTGAAATTCAGTAGTAACCCAAAGATTCTTTTGCCATGTATCTAATTGACAATTATTGAATAATGTTGTATTATAAAAAGCATATGCTATTGGTTGAAATACTTTCGTCAATTGTTGTAATTTTAATTCATCATCATGTACATCACCTAATCGTTTAATTTCTTCATGAAGGATAGGTTCAACTGGTGTTACAGATGACGGACGTTCTGATTGTCGTTCTTCTTCTAATTCTTGTTCTAATTCTCGTTGTTGTTCTTCATCTAATAACTGTGATAAACGTGTTTTCGATCCACCATACTCTTGCAATCGTTTTAGAACAGCATTATGAATATCAGATGATAAAAAAGAAACAGAATGTTGACATCGAGCAGAATAAATCACATCTAATTTATATAACTCTTTTGATGTACCATACATTTGTTGTAATTCAATTATTTCTGGTTCTAAACATTGTTCAGCAAATTCTTTCATGACTTGATTAGGCATTGTTTGTCGTGCAACGGCTCCTTGCATTTGTTGCGATGCACTTAATTTTCGTTGAAAACTTAAACTTTGTTCTGCCCAATGATGTAAACCTTCCCATGTCGAATGAATTGTATTTTGATATACCCAACGAAGAATATTAATAACATAATTTTGTTCACTTGAACATAATTGTTTAGTTAAGGATGTTATCTGTTGATGAACTTCATTTGAACTCCAAAATGTTAATGAATGACCATGTCCTAATTGTCTCATTCTCATACATGCTTGAACAAATCGATCTTTTGTTAAACCATTACCTAATGTAACTGCTGCACGAAATCCTTGAGGAAATTTAAAATCTGTTCCACGAGTATGAATTTCATCAAGATAGAATACACAATGATCTAATCGTTCACTAGCCGGAGATGTTTCAAATCGTTGATGATGATATTGTCGATCACAGACAACAATAGAATCGAAATCAAAGTAAACAGCATAATCAATTTGATGTTTATCTGATAAATTTAACCAATGAACAGCAATATCACGATTAGTTTTATCAATAAACAATGCACCAACATCTAAAATAACATTTATATTTTCTTTATATTCACAAATTTGTTTTAAAATATCATTTGAAATTGCATTGATAGGTAATGATTGATAATTTTGATTTTCATTTTGTAATAAATTATTAATAACAATCGCATCAGTTTTTTGTAATTCAGGTAATTCATGTTGATGAATATGTACGAGCAGTCATCCTATTCCGGAAAGTTACACATTCCGGAATCGCTTGGCTCACCCAACTTAACATGATTCAATTCCGGAATTCCTTGCATTCGATTCCTGCCTATTCCGGAATGCCTTGCCTTCGATTCCTGCCTATACCGGAATTCCCGACATTCGATTCCTACCTATTCCGGAATTCCTGCACATTCCTACCAATTCCGGAATGGCTCGATCTATTGATATTTACGTAAAACTTAACATAGAGACCTTTCGTCGGTATGCAAGCACAATAGTGTGGGTGCGCGGGGAGCTCGGTCCATGGGCAAACACAATAATGTGGGTGTGCGGGAGGCTCGGTCCGTGAAGAAGTACGCAATAGGCAGGAATTCCTGCCTATTCCGGGCGATTCCGGAAAAGCCGGATTGTGCACGAATTCCGGAATTCCGCTAC
>CAJNOI010000140.1:154150-186719 GCA_905250115.1 Adineta steineri
AATTCCGCTACGGAATCGATTCGATTATTGAAGAAGATCATTTCTACATCAAGCATATCTTTCGTAATTCCGGAATCGGCAGGAATAGTATTAATCAGATAGAAGGAATTCCGGAATTGGCAGGAATCGAATTCGATCTGTTCCGGAAAAGGCAGGAATCGTATGCAAGGATTTCCGGAATTGAATGATGTGAAATTGGGTGGGTGCAGCGATTCCGGAATGTGTAACTTTTGGGAATAGGAAGCATTCTCATATGTACAGGTAATAATAATTGTGTATCATTTGTACCACTAAATCCTGTAATAATCTTTGATCGTACTGATGATGAAAGATCCCATGCTGATGCAACAATTTTATAAGGAAATTGTTTTGCTTCGCGTTGAAAAACAAAACGATTGAGAAAATAATTGATAACTAACATATGATATCGAAATGTAGGGAAGATTTGTTCGGTTCGTTGATGATAATCTTCTAAATTCACTCCATTCCAATATTTAATATGTTCAGGAACATTGCCCATTCCTTCATATAAAATCCATTGTTCATAAATAGTTGCTGGATCACTTTCTCGTTCATTTAAATGATCAAAACATTGCATCAATTGAGAATCTGTTAAACCAGAATAATAATATGAAAGTTGTGTTAAAACTAAAGCAACATCAGGATGACCAAATTCGGTCCGATCGGCAGCAACATCTTTAGCACGAAATGGTACTGCCATTAAACGATGAAATGATGGATTTGGATTAATACCATAATTAACTCGATGTCGTTTTTTCAACGCAATTAATAAAACTTCAGATGATAATAAACCACGAATAATGAGAAATAATTGAATTTCAAGAAAAGGAAACTTGTTGATTAGAGGATCAACGGATAGTTTTGATTGTAGAAGAAATGAAAGAACAATCTGTTTATCAGCTTGTCGATAATTTCTACTATCAATCCAATCATTCGCTATCTTTTCACATAATAATGGATACGGTAGATCTGATTGTAAACGAAATTGTGGAAATACACTTTTTTGTTCGGAAATTTTAAAACAAGTTTCTTCAGAGAAACGTTCGGAAATGTCCGCACTATTTTTTTTAACCAATTCAAGGATTGATTGAATTGTTTTCCATCGTTCTGTTCTTCCATCAACTTGTTTTTGACCACCGATCGTATAAATTAATTGATATTTAACATGTAAAATTTCATCCGATTCATCTAAAATATCACGTGCATATGTTTTAATCCATTGTTGAACAGTTAACATAGATTGTGCAGTATCGAATATATTTTGTCGACATTTATCAATGGTAAGAAGATCGAAAGAAAGAAGATCTTCTGGTGAAGTTAATATCACATCACAATGATTTAATGCTTGATGAAATCGAATATGAATTCGTTGAATTTGTTCATATGTTAAATTCATATCACGACGACAAGTGAATGGTAAAATACGTCGATTCAATAAGCCACCTAATTTATATCGTAATGATTGATAATTTGTTGGAAATAATGATTTTAAAACTACGATACGAACTAGAGTTGAATTAATAGAAGATAAACTAACAGCTAACATTGGTAAAATCACTGATGTTTTTCCTTCACCCATATTCATTTGCATGACGATATTGTTTGCAGTAGGCACATTTGTTTGCATCATATGATGTGCTACTTTTATTTGAATATCACGAATAATAATATTCATTTCAAGTTCTAAAATTAACCAATAGATATGTTCAGATGGTATCCAATTCAAATGTGGAATATTGGATATTTCTTTTTTAAAATCTTCAGTTTTATTATAAGCAAGGAAATGTAAAGCTCGCTCTAATTGTTGTTCTAATGTCCAATTAACAAGAATACCACCTAACAATGTACATTGATCCATAGTTAAATCGAATGGCAGAGAGTTTTCAGCATGTATATTTCTTTCTAGTAAAACTCGTATAAGTACTGAAGGTACCAGTCGTGGTAAAACACCACTATTAAACAATAATTCATTTGGTGCTAATATCGATTGAATTAGTGCAATACTGAATGTTACAGTTTCGTCTTGAATGGAATTGAGTAATCGTTTTATTTCGTCCTCAGATGGATATGTTTCTTCGGATTGTTCATTTAAAAGAAATTTATTCCAACTCTCATTTAATTGATCTCTAAAATAATTGTCAATTTTCCATAGAGGATTTTGTTCATTATTAATAAACGGAAAAATTTCATTGGGAAATTGACGTTGTTGTTTAGCAATTGATGTTGAATTCTTTTCTGTAGGAAAATGATTTATATAATGATGATGATGAAATTTCTGTGCAGCTTTTAATAGAAGATCTTGATTTAATAATTTCTTCGAAGATTTGACTTTTATTTGATAATGATTTAGAAACAGTTCACGTGTAAATTTTTGAGTATTATAAACTACTTTACTTTGAAATTGTTCAATTCGAACAGAATGAATCAACTTTTGCACAGATTGGAGAAAAGTTCGAAGAGCGCTATTCAATCGCCATGAACGAAGCAGTAAATTGATTTGAGTGACATTTATAAATGATATTACATCATCAGGACACTGGTAGGTAGAATTTGATCTCAAACAACGTTCAATTTCAGCTAGAATTTCATTTCGTGCTTGTTCAGTTGGAATCTTCGAAATCGAAATGCGTTTTTTTATAAAAGATATTTCTTCAATATTTTGATAGTCAATAAATGGAGGAAACTTGATTGAATTGAACGAAATCGCTGGCGAGTTCAATGCTGTTTTTAACATTTGTATATAGAATGGTTTAATGTTACGTTTATTTGAAATGTAATGAAAAAAATCGAACAATCGATGAAGACGTTGAATACCTTCTGTACGATAATCGGTTAATGGATTTTTACAATCGTCAACCAATTTTAATAAACTAATCCAGATATTTTCGAGTCGATTTTCATCATTCAACCATTGAGATAAAGGTAACCAATGAAAACATGAGGAATCTTTAAGTGTCACATTTCCTTTCTTATATAAATCATCCACGAGTTGAATAACTGGATAATTGGTTGTCTGCGAGGTATTTCCTAAAATTGAATGATATTCTGCTGATGTAAAAGTATTTAATATATCCCGTTCTATTTCTAAGGGTAATCTTGCTAATGGATTGTATGAATCTCGATAGTTCCAATAGAGTTTCTTTAATAATGCTTCATTATTGTATTTTTCTTTAAAAAGTTTGGCAATTTCAATGGAAACATCTGACGAATTTATGAAATTCAATTGTTGACTCGCATGAATGAGGGATTTTACAATCAAATAATAGCCAAAATTTTGTAACGAAGCTGATAAACCATTGTTATTCCAGTCGATTTTTTCCATACAAGTCATATGTCGTGGATAATAATCAACTTTTGGTGAAATTGAAGCGATTTGAGTGAGTATATTTAATGACAAAGTATCATATGGTTGATCAGATGAACAACCAGCTGAATTTAACAATTGAAAAGCTCGTTCCATTCCTGTCATTGATGTATATTGATCGTATAATGGATGAGAAGTCATAGCATGTAATAGTGCTAAATAGAGCCATCCAGTTGGACTATCCGTTGATTGAAGAATACATAATCGATCATTTAAAATGAAAACAAAATAATGTGAAAGAAACTCATCTGAAGATAATGACGTTCGTTGTATTGTAACAGTTTGATGTGTAGCATTTTGAATTGTACTTTGAACTTCTCCAAATGGCACAATTAATTTTCGATATGGATAATTGTTTGATTGATTATTATGCACTGATAATGGCGAAAGTAGAAGTCCGGATGTGAGTCCTGTAAGTGTTCCTAACCATTGATCTTCATCAACACGCATATCTGAATATTCGCGAGACGTAATTATTTGAGTCGATGTATTATAATGAAAAGCAATTCGTAAATGAGATAAATGGATGGTGATAATAAGATTATTTTGCGGAAAAAGATTGTCTCCCATCATATAGACATATGGTTTATCATCGAGACGAATGAAATATTGTAAAAATAGTTTTTGAAAAATACCTGCTGATTGGTTAATTAGAATTTGTTTTCTTTTAATTTCATTCATTGTAATCAATCCAGTATTTCGATTGAGAATATAAAATTTATTCTTTAAAAAATTCGAATCTTTAAAATAAACCGACCGAAATTCGACTATGTCGGTTACTGCATTCCACCAATGACTGTAATTTGAAATAAACATATTTGGTAATTCATCATCGAAACATGTATGAGGAATTAATTCATAGATTTCATTTGTTCGTACATGTCGTTCCCTAATAATCAGATCTTTTGTTTGATCATTGAAATAAAATTCATATAGAACTCGACCATCGTCATGGTATGCGTGTTTTGTTATATAAGTATTTGTCGATTCAGCTGCTTGAACTTCAAAAACATGTTGACCAAATACACGTACAAATAATTGATGAGAAATAATGTTTTTAGGTAAAAAACCTATTGTTAATCCATCGACTAAGAACGTTCCTTTGATGCAATCAATTGATATAAATCTCGATTCATATCGACAATCGTACCAACCATCAAATGCATATTTTGTTCGTTTTTTCCATTCGCCTTTCATTTGACCTTTACTTCGCATAACTGCCCAATAGATTGTAACAAAGTCATTTAAACTTTCATGTGATGTTTTTCGAAGAAATTTTGCTACGAATGGTTGTACTACGACTAAAACATGTTCAGCATATCGAATTAAATTTGACATTAATGGACTGATATTTGATTCGTTTCGATTTAAAATAATATTATCATGAATAGTAGCAGCTGCTTTTAATAAAGATATAATATCTTGATTAGATGATATGAGCTGTTTAATACGATCGTCATGAGTTGAAAATGTTAAAACACAGGCAATAGCAATACTGATCATTTTAATACGAAGTCTTTCGACTTCATCAAATGCTGTTGGTGAAATTGTCTGAATTGTTTTTGTTATAGAATCAATCCAGTTTTCACTAATTCGACGAGTTTTTTTTGCTAAATTAACAATTTTATCGACTTTCGATGAATTACATATTGTCAATATTCTCATTGTTATTATCGAAATAATTAATAAGACTAATTCATTTTGCCAATTTAATTTGCATTCATCTAAACGACGATCTAATCTTAATATGAATTCATCAACAAAATGATCTTCTAATAACTCTCGATGCGATTCCGGACACCAACTATTCGAGAATGAGGAAGGATGTGTTGCTACAGGACCATATTGAAGTAATGAATGCATGATTAATATTACCACACTTTCTTCAGCAAGTAAAAGAGAATCCATTTCAAACATAATCAAAAGATTCCACCATTGTAATCGATGTCCGGATCGAAATGAACCAAATTCTACAAATTGTGTTGGTTTCATTCGTATTGAACAATCAGCTAATTGGGCGATGACATGATTTTGTAAAAATTCTGTGTTAAGTATTGTAAATTGTAATTTTTTGTAATCAGGATGATTAATTTTAGGCGTTAAAATAACACATTCATCGTCAAAAGGCATTGGTTTGTTTGGTGAAATTTGAACTTTTAGACTATTTTCAAATAAAAAATCAGTGACTGGTGTAGAGCCAATGGATGGTGGACAGGAATAGTGAGTCTGTGTTATAGATTTTGTTGATGATACCAATTTAACCTTCGATTGTATTGAATTATTGTTATAAGATTTTAATTTACTGTCATGTGGAGGAACTTTTAACCATTCGTGAATATTATTTTTCGTTTCTGTTTGAAGCCGACTAATAAACTGCCAGAGAACATCTCGATAGCATCGAATTTCAATTGGCATTTGTAATTCGAAGATCATTGCCAATGCACTTTCGAGTTTCGATGGTATTGGACATTCGAAAACTTGCACTCGGATTTTATTTGCTTCTGACAATGTTTTACATCGAGCACACTTTTTCTTATGCTTCCTTGTACAAGGATCACATACAGTCTGATTGACTACGTCCATCAGTTGTGCGTATTTTTCCTTTGCTTCATTGACCTCCACAATTTTATCATGTTTATCTCTGTCAGCTTGTGATTGAATTCTTTGAATACTATAAAGCATTGTTGTTGATTGACCAGCATAGTAAACACCGAAAGCATTTTTCGAATCGATATTGCTCAAAATATCAGGATATTGTTTTTTCTTAAAGTTTTCGAAATATTTGTAGAGATTATATGCTCGAACCATATCATCACGGGTTGGTAAAGTTAACAATTCAAACAGGTCGAATAAATTTGGAATATCTATAGAATGTTCTTTTAATCGTATAAAGCTTCCCTTCTGACATAATTTTTGATGCATACAATAAAGAATTGTTAGTGATGTTAGAATAAATCGACTGTAACCAATGGAATCGTTCGAACCTTTTTCGGAATAATAATGATTTAATGCAGCAGATTGATATGTTTCGAAAAATTCAAATAAAATTTTGAAACGATTTTTTCCATGTATTGTGGATGAATTGTGATTGATCCATTGCTCCAAGCATAGCTCAACCCAAATTTCCATGTAAGTCAAAGCAACACTAGTCGTACATTCTATTTTTTTTGTTAATACATCGTATGAAGGAATATAGTCATTCAGATCTTTTGTACTTGGATCATCATAGGCATAAGTGGGTTTAAATCGAACAGATGCTTTATCTGAATTAATACAATCATACAAATAGTTCTGCAGTTTTTCACATGAATGTTTATAAATATTCCGGTTGTTATTTAATTTCGAATACTTTTCGCAAAAATCAACACGAAGTTTTTCATTCATTCGAATTACATTTTGCCAATTTGGATCAGGCATTTTACTTTTAATGTCAAATTCAATTTGTTGCTTTGTATTATTGATCCATATTTGAATATTCTTGTCATCGTATTTAATAGAAACTAATAAATCTTTGATTTTATTTAATCTTCGTGCAATTTTTCTGATACAATGAACCAATAAATCTACGGGCATTGGTATATTTTTAATAACATAAGTAAAAAAATGGGTAATTAGTAATTTATAGACAATAGTACCGAGAGTTTGTAAACGTTTAATTAAAATTGTATGTAATACGACTTTGATAGTCATCCATAATCCTGATCGTCGAAAGGGAAGTGCTGCACTATTCCATCGAATTTGATCACGATGTTTTTTCTTGAATTGAACAGAATTACCGGGAGTTTTGTCAACCATTACACCTTCAAATTGTTCTATCCACCAACAACATACATAATGTGATTGTGGAACTTCACGTGTTTCATCAACTACATTCGATGCTTTATAAGATTTTGAATACTCAATCGTATCGATCATAAAATTCATTAATAATTCACACTGAACTTGAGCAGCTAATTCCGATCGATCACGTAATCGGTATGTTGCCACTGGAAAACAGGAAAAGTGTGGCATTAATGAAGACGTAATTACATCAGTCGGTAGTAGAACTTGCCAAGCTGATATCAATGGTTGATTATTATTTGAATCGATTTCAATTAAAATCGCAGCATTTTGAGCATGAAAATAAAGAGGAAGAAAATGATCCGATGGTATTTGTTCGAGAGTTGATTGAATATTTGTTATAGAATAATTATGTCGATTTTGTAAATGAGACCAACGGTTAATACACTCCATTAGTATGCTCATCACCGGTAATTTGTTCACTATATCAGTGGATGCAATTGTATAAAAATACTCGTTCATGTATTCTAATAATTCATGTTCATGTTGATGATTTTGTCCGATTAGATAATCGGCATCAGCAGACGATGGTAAATGTTGTGGGAGAAAAAGATGATTTAAAATTGATGCGTCCATTTCCTAGAATTATAAAAAAATTTTATTACAAATTTACTCTGAATCAAGAACTTCAGATACTCGCATGCTCATCATTAGTCTACATAAAAAAAATATACTAAATTTCCTGTGTATGTTTTTTTACGACGATATTCATGTTCATGAAAATCTATACGCGACGTTTCAATTATATACGTTAAAAATAGAGACAGTGTAAAACTCGTAAATATTTGCAAATCTGACGTGTCAATACATATAATTTATTAATGAAAGTTAACGAAGAAATAATACATGACAGAATCATGCATTTAGCCTGGAGAAGATAAAAAGACAGATGTCGCTAGTTACAATGATAGAGATATAAAAATAAATTATTGGATCTTGTTTAGACAGGAGAAAAACAAGACGATTTTAACTAACTATACGTTTCTATTCTGTATTTTTTGAGATTTGTTTTTCATAAAAATCTGTACAAATTTACTCAAGACACATCGATTAAAGATACGATAAACAAAAAACATTAACTGAATTAGATCTGTAACAAATCTATAATACCTATAGAAGTTTACCTTGGAAGTTATTTAATGTTAATATCGAATAATAATATGCCAATATATTTTCAACCTGTCATATTATTCGTTCTCTAAATAAATGTTTTTTTTATGTTTCTGATGAGTATGCAAAAGCATAAAAATATTTTTTATCTTGTAATATTTGTTTTGTAAATAACAAAGAATGCAAAATATAACTTTTTTTCTCGTTCTCTACCACATCAACGAGATTGTATTAATCATAAAGGAAAAGTAGAACGCATTTTGATTCGTGAACGTCACTTCAAGCAAACTTTTAAGTATTATTAGATACATTTCACTAGTATGCATTTTTTCTACGAAATCAATGTAAATAAACTCAAATCAACCATGTTTTATTTTACTTTTCGTCTATTAATTAAGATTGAAAACGAATCGATCGAATCTACATCATAAAATTTAAAATTGTAATATAATGATCAACACCGTCTGTGAGACTTGCAAAGTTAAGAAACATTTATTTGAATCACCATTCAAACAAATGTTTTCATCTGATTCTATTTTTGTTCATTATGCAAGTAACAAATAAAACACCAATAGTGAGTAAATTTTCACAGCAGATATTGTAAAGAAACTGGAAGCGAGTAATGCATGGATTCGACAGATTACATATCTGTTGATCATTTGATGTGCTATATATTATAATATTCAAAAATCTGAAGAAGTAATTTGGTAGA
Source organism: Adineta steineri (assembly GCA_905250115.1). Classification (NCBI taxonomy): domain Eukaryota; kingdom Metazoa; phylum Rotifera; class Eurotatoria; order Adinetida; family Adinetidae; genus Adineta; species Adineta steineri. The sequence continues at coordinate 163,198 of CAJNOI010000140.1, forward strand.
GTTGGATATATGAAAATGATTTTGTTGGCTAAAGCAAAAGTTTTATATGTATAGTTAAAATTGATAGCAGTGAAGCGATCGTTTTTATTTACATCTTGAGGGCGTGGGTGTGTTTGAGGAGACTTCTCTATAACCACCCACACCCACTTCCTCATCCTCAATCCTCAATTTAATTCAAAGTATAGATGACGCACATTTCAATTAGTCATTTGTGTCTTTTTTCCTTGTTGGAAACCTCCAAATTTGTCTTCCTACTTGTATGAATCATCATTCAATGCAAAACATACAAAATTTTCTTTTTCGTTTCGTATGTCACATTTGTAATCGAAGCAACTGAAAGTAGGGGATACATGATAAGAAAAAAAGCAAATGACATTTTTCTTCTTTTTATTGTATAAGTGTTGATATACTTTAGAATTTCTATACACATTCGATAGGATTTCAAATGGAACAAATAAAACGACAACTATGTTATAATTTCGAAGAAAATAAAAGAAAAAAGTTCATAACAAAATCAGATTGGTGAGTAAAGAAAATAAGTTATTGATAAGAATATTATTATATTGATTTATCAAATAGTAATGTTACACAAATTGAGGATCTTGCTAATGAACTTCTTTATGACATATTTGAATATCTCAATTCCTATAATATTTATCAAAGTTTTTTTCATCTTAATCATCGATTTCGCTCTCTTCTTGTCGAATCATTACTTCCACTCAAAATTCGTATTCCTCTTATATCTTCATCATCCTTTGATTCCTACAATCAAGATATGATTATGCCTAATAAACAACGTATTCATTCAATTCAAATCTTCAATACTTTTATGTATGATGATGAAGCACTTTCATTATCAAACAAAATATCTCTTCGCACACTTATTCTCGAAAATATCGAGTCAGATCGTCTGAGAAACCTTCTTAATCAATTAACTTCGTTATCTTATTTATCTTCATTGAGCATTGTCACCGTTGATCCGGTTCCATATAAAAATTATATTTATCGAGAAGTATTTCATTTACCTTTGTTACAATTTTGCAAATTATCATTAGGAAATCATTATAGTTTACACTTATCAACATCTCCTGTCAACGAACAAAGTTCAATCGAACATCTTATTATTGATTATGAAATAAGAGATTCCGAGCTAAATAATTTCCTTTCATGTGTTCCTCAATTACGTCGTTTCTCTTTAAAATTATCAAAAGATTATAGATCTACATCAACAAATATACCTTGCTATGTTTTGAACAATTTGATACATCTTTCTCTCAAACTTAGTTACAATATACCATTCGCTACATTGGAATATATTTTTATCAATCACTTTCCTTTTATTGAAATTTTATGTATATATGGAAATTTAACATCTATAGATGCAAACAAATGGCGACAATTAATATCGATGCATTTGCTAAAGTTACGTATATTTGATGTTATGTTTGAAATAGTTCTATATAATGATAATCAAAAAGCGGAATATGAAGAGCAAGTTAAACTATTTCAATCTTCATTCTGGATTGAACGACAATGGTTTTTTCATTCCCGGTTGGATCAAAAACTACATTCAAATCGGAGAATTTTGTTTACAATAAATCCATATAGGTAAAGGTTATTCTCTTTCATGTCGAGAAGAGTTCTGTAAAAACAAATTGTTTGCATGTCCGCATTTCATTCATTAGCCGTAAAATGAATAATTAAACTAAAAAACATTCCTTCGTATAAAGTTCGATCTAAGGTTAATCGGAGTCGAAGATAACGAATCTTGTGTTAGTTTTTGCAAATTATATAAATGAAAAGATTAGTATGAGAAAGTATTGAGCGAGTTTTACTTGATGATATTTTCAATGAAAATAAATTATTATATTCTACTTATTAGGAGAAAAGAATATGAACTACACGGTGAGACAACTGCCGAAGATGAAAATCAAATAATTTTTAAATCAGTTGACCTTGTTCAAATTCAAAATGAAATGGCAATAAATCAATGTATGGATTATTTTCCAAATGTTACTACACTGACTTTATCAGATGGCTTTTCGATATCGACATATAGATCAATTGCAAGCGGTCTCAATCGTATTTTACCTTTACAACAAATAAAAACTTTAGTAATACAATGTCACCATTTTAGTTTTTTGAAAATGATCAAATTATTATCTTATATACCTAATCTTCATAGATTAACATTTCAAACAATGCCTCTTTTTAAAGAGAATAAAATATCCATTGAACAAAATGAACAATTTCAATCGTTATGTAAGACAAATTCTGTTGCAACTGTGACTTTTCGACAGATATGTACACTGGACAAAGTTCAAATACTTATTATATTATTTCCTCATTTACAACATCTGGTTATGAATATCCAAATGAAAGATATGGAATTGATATTACGATTTCTTCTGAACAAAAATAACCATAATCTAGTTTTATTAAGTTTTAAACCTGCCAGTGGAGTGTATTTTGCACATTTGAATCATCTAATCAGGTCTGGAGCATTAGCTTCGGATCATAGAAGATTGCATGCCTATAGGGAATTACATTTGTGGTGGTAATATTTAATATATTTATTTTTGAGTATTTGCTTCCAAATAAAATATGAAGCGAAAGTTATGAGAAAGTATATTGATGATATTTTATTCATTAATATAGAACACATACATCCAAGATTTGTTCTGAAATAATTTTAAGAAAATAAATCGGTGTCTCTGATTGAAAGTGTGTCGAACATTTAATGATATTTTCGATCTATTATTTTGTTTCTATCTTGTTGTAAGTTTAACTTATTTTCTCTTTTTCTATTTCATATTATTTTTATCAATCTTATTTTACTACGTGATAAACAATCAATATAATACATCTTTTTTTTACGTATCATTAAATTCGAACGACAAGAAAAAATACTTATCAATGGTAACTGATTGGTAAGTACATATTTTTTCATAAGAACTTTCTTATTAGTCTTCTTTATAGTGTTTCAAAATTTGAGGATCTTGCTAATGAACTTATCTATGAAATATTTGAATATCTCGATTATTATCATAGTTATCAAGGATTTTTCAATCTGCAGTGTCGATTTCGTACACTTTTTACGCAATCAACTGTTCCATTTAAAACTAATATTGATTTTATTTCTCAATCAAATTTTAATAGTTTCAATCAAGATATAATTATACCTAATAAACAACGAATTCATTCTCTTCGAATATTAAATTATTTCATGTTTGATTCTAATCCTTTTGTTTTATCTGACAAAAAGTTTCTTCAAACACTTGTTATCGAAAATCTTGAACCGTTGGATTTGTCGTGTATTCTTCATCAATTAAAATTATTACCAAATCTTTCTTCATTAACTTTTACCACTATTGACTTTGTTAAAGATCGAAATTATATTTATCAACTGATATTTCAGTTACCTTCATTACGATATTGCAAATTATCATTAGGTGGTAGAAGTGACATAGATATCTTACGTGTAACAACTGATAAATACAGTTCAATTGAGTTGTTTATTATCATATGTTCCACAACTTCGTTATTTATCAGTACATTTATTACGTAGGTACGGTCCTACACAACCGACTTTACTTAATATCAGTTCGATTCATTTGACGTATGCATCTTTCAAATTCAAATCCAACGCATTTGATATTTTTGAACAATTCTTTATCAATCATTTTCCTTCTATTGAAATTTTATGTATTACATCAGATATTGTTTGTATGAATGCAAACAAATGGCAACAAATAATATTATCGCATTTACTAAATTTACGTGTTTTTGATGTTTGATTCGAAGGAATTCTAGATAGAAACATTCAAAGCGCAGCATTTCATGAACAAATTCATTTATTTCAATCTTCGTTTTGGACAGAACGAAAATGGGTTTTTCGCTCTCGATGGGAAGAAACAGTATATGGAGAATATAGAATCTTCTATTCAATAAATTCATATAGGTAAATATTGATGATATTCTTTACTTATTAGGAGAAATGATTATGAACTACACAATGAAATAACTACCGAAAATGAAAATCGAATAATTTGTAAATCAGTCCATCATATGGAAATTAAAAATGAAAAAATAATGAATCAATGTATAGATTATTTTCCAAATATTACTAAACTTACTTTAAAATATTAGTTTTTTGTAAATGGTCTTAGTCGTATTTTTCTTTTACAACAATTAAAGACTTTAGTAATCCAATTTCATGATTTTTCTTTTTCCAATATTATTGAATTACTATCTTTCATGCCTCTTTCTGCAGAGAACAAATTATCCATTGAATAAAATAAACAATTTCAATCCTTGTTCGAGACAAATTGCATTACAAATATCACCATTGGACGGACATGTACATTAGAAAAACTTGAATTACTTGTTATGTTATATCCTCGTTTACAACACATTGAAATGGGTATCGCAATCAAAGATATTGGACCATTACTAAGATTTATAGTCGATGATGATAATTTAAATACTCGTCATTTAATATCATTTTGTTTTATCGATAGTAATAGCTGTTCTTTTCAACATTTGACAGTTTTACTTAGTTCTAAAATATTATTTGGAAAATGGAAAGTATTTTATGTGGATAAAAAATCAAAACTATTTTTATGGACATAATGTTTATTGTATATCAGAAGGAGACAAAGTAATTAATTGATGTGAAAATCTTTAATAAATAAAATTGTTCTTGCTCTACACGATTTTATTCTATTCAATACAAATCGACATAAGTGTAGTCAGCGCAATTGTCCGTATCGCATAATCATTGATCAAAGTTTTTTGTTGAGTTTAATAAGTTATCACATTGAGATACAAATTCATTTTCTTTTATAGTGTCATAACAAGACTCACAAATATTTCAAAAAGAAAAAGAATTCTATTACTTTACGTCTATTTTTTACAGTGGTGTATGTTTAGTGATAATATAGAAAAAAACGACAACAAAGAAAAGAAAAGAAATATTTAGATTAAATCATAACATCACACGTGTCGTTCTTCTCGTTATAAAACATTGTATGTGTGTAAATACTATACACAACTTCTTTTCTTTGATTTCGAAAGACTCAACTCTTTCATCTGATGAATCATTGTATCATAGTTGAAAATGAAGAAGTTGTGTTTAGTTCAATGTGCGACAATGCTACGATACGATATGGTATTTTCTTGTTTATTTATCTATGTATTCTTCTTTTGTTTTTTTTATTAGATTCATGTATTTATATACAAGATCTATGATAATGAAATGAACAAAATATTTACGAAATGATATAGTTGCTTTGTTTAGTAATTGATAAATCGAAGACAGGAGTTGTTCATATTACATCATTTACATTTCTTTCCATATCGAATATTCAATGATATTTTCGATCTATTATTTTATTTCTCTTCTAAATTATTCCCGTAAGTAATTTATTATATAATTTCTTTTTCTATTTCATATTATTTTTATCAATCGTATTTTACTACGTGGTACACAATCAATATAATACAAATGATTTCACAATTTGAAGATCTTTCTAACGAACTAATCTATGAAATATTTGAATATCTCGATTATTATCATAGTTATCAAGGATTTTTTTATCTAAATTCTCGATTTCGTTCCCATTTTACTCAATCAACTCTTCCACTTAAAATCAATATCGATCTAACCATTCAATCAAATTTTAATTGTTTCAAACAAGATATAATCATTCCGAATAAACAACGAATTCATTCTCTTCGATTATCAAATTGTTGCATGTTTCATACTAATGTTTTTATCTTATTCGATAAAATATCTCTTCGAACACTTGTTCTCGAAAATATTCAACCGCAATATTTTGTGAATATTCTTCATCAATTAAAATCATTACGATATCTATCTTCATTAACTATTACTATTATTAATTATATCAAAAATAGAAATTCTGCATATCAACTAATATTTCATTTATATTCACTTCGATATTGCAAATTATCATTAGGAAGTTCCCGTACCCTAAACTTAGCATCTAACACAACGTCTGAATATAGTCCAATTGAATATTTAATTATCGATGATGGAATAGACGCGAATGATTTGAGTAATTTATTGTCATATGTTCCACATCTTCGTTATTTCTCAGCGAATTTATCATGTGAACACGGTGTTATACCAACGAAATTATCCTATCTGAATTTAAAAAATTTGACGCACGCCTCTTTCAGATTATGCGGTGTTATCATATTCGATGATTTAGAACAAATTTTCGTTAATCTTTTCCATTCTATTGAAGTTTTACACTTTACATCGGAGACAAACTATATAAACGCAAACAAATGGAAACAATTAATATCATCGTATTTACCAAGACTACGTGTTTTTGATGTTCTTTTCAAAGACGATGCCAGTAATGTTCAAAAAGAAGCGTTTGAAGAGCAAGTCAAACTGTTTCAATCTTCATTTTGGACTGAACGACAATGGTTTTTTGAATATGGAATATATCATTCAGGTAGCAGAAATCAAAGAATTTTGTACTCAACAAATCCATATAGGTAAATATTGATGAGATTTCTAATAAGTTTTCAGCAATATATTCTACTTTTAGGAGAAAGTATTGTATAGTTCACGAACGACCACATGACATAACTGTTAGAAACGAAGATAGAGTACTTTACAAGTCGGTTAATCATGTTTTTGTTGGAAATGAAAATGATATGAATCAATACATGTATTTTTTTCCAAGTGCTATTGAACTTACATTAGATAATGGATTTTCAATTGCTGCTCATGCATCGATTTCAATCGGTCTTAGTAGAATATTACCTTTACAACAGTTGAAAACTCTAATTATTAATCTTGAGTGTTTTTCTGTTTTGAACTTCATTGAACTATTATCTTCTATGCCCAATCTTCGGACATTAACACTTAAAACTATGGCTTTTTTCAAACAAAACAAAATAACCCTTCAACGAAATGAAAAATTACAATTGGTATCAAAGACAAACAACATTACAAATTTCACTTTTTTGGACGCATGTGCTCTTAATAGAGTCGAAATATTTGTTATGTTATTTCCTCATTTGCAACACTTCAAAATCAGTAACTCAATGGGAGATACAAAATCAATGTTACAATTTCTATTTCATAAAACTAATGAAAATACACGTAATTTAAAGTTATTATGTATTCACGGTACATATTATCTCCACCGATTGAATCTATTGATCAGTTCTGGAACATTATCTTCTGATTTTAAAAGAGCAGAAATCGGTAGTAAATCATTTATAGACAATATTTAATTCTAATAAACAAGCATATCTTGAGGGTGAGGGTGTGGGGTGTATGATAAATGAAGACAATACTTACATCCATCCTCAAGACATGTTTTATTTTACAAATTTTTTCTATTTAAACGTAGAGATTTTTTACGTCTGATCTCTTGTACTGGAGTAGTTTCAAACATTGTATTAATAAAAAAATTTCCATCACCTGCTTTTCGTTTGACACATTGATTAAAACTGACACGTTCACATTGTTGTCTATAAAACCTAATCCATGATCCATCCAACCATTATAAGGACATTCTTCACTTAAATCAATGAATGATACTTGTCGAGAATATACTATAAAATAAAATGACATTGTTGGCGATGCACGCAATCCCCAAAGATCATAATAAACATCTATTTGAGAAGCTGTCATTATCGCCCATGATGATAATAGATAAATGAAATTTGAGGGAAAATTACTGACTGTAAATTTTGGCAATGAAGCCCTATCAACATCGACTACTCCATAATAATCAAACCATCCAAAATTAGCACGAGCACGTTGAAGAAGATAATTTCGACAATGGGCAATACGTCGAGTATCTTAACATATAATTTCCATTGTTGATTTCCTGCAGTCTAACTATCAACATGTTTAGGATCATTCAATGGCCATTGTTGACGAAATTTTAATGTACCATCTTGAGAATCTGATTCTCTGAAATAAATTTCTAATAGGAATACTATGCTTTTGAAAATTAACAAGATGTTTTTCAACATTTCGACAGCATGCTATTATAATTAATGTCAGGCTTGTTAATGAGATGTTTGAAGAAGTCGATTATATCTACTAATTATCATTGATATTATACAACAAATCATTGCAATCTTCATTCGATAATTTCGTTGAGAAAATTTCATTTTATTATAAATTTGTATTTCATTCTCTTACTTGACCAATATAAATATCTACAATCTCAAAATGTGCAATGAACATATTTTTTTACCTTAACATCGAATATAAAAACCGTGACCGTCCACATTAGATCTTTATGTTACACTTCGACGATTCTTTCCTTCTCTTTTTTTGATTTCACAAAGTAAATTGTTTTGTCAATTAACCAACACCTATTATAATCACCAAACATCTTACGAATAATATTCATTCATCGAGTATTCTTTACAAGTAAAGTAAATCTTAAACAATCGTGTGATACATTCATAACTGACATGAAAATAATACTAATTAGGTAAAAAAATCAGTTTAGTTATGATCATACGCCATTTATTTCGATTCTATGCTGACAATTGAATGAAAGTTACTTCTCATGTAGATCGACTTATAAAAAGAATTCATCTAAAATAAACAAACACTCTATCTAGACAGACAAGTACGTACCCACATCTTGAGTGTGGGTGCCATTAAAACAAAGAAGACACATTTACACCCTTACCCACTCATACCTATCCTCAAGAAAGTAATCGTAAATCATTGGGTTTCAAACTGACTCGTGATCGAGAATAGATGATGAGGTTATAGGCTACAGATAGATGTATCATAATTCCGGTTTTATCAATCAATCTATTTACCATTGAAATTATTGATAAATTTCAAATAAGTATAAGTTAGTGTTAAATTTTTATTAAAACATAATAAATTACCAATAAAACCAAATAACAGAAGAAAACGCTTAATACAATAAAAAAGTACAGGTCGTCGAAAGTAAATTCGTTTGTTCAATATCGATCACAAAATATCGTTCGCACATGTGCTTGAAGTTCTATTGAATCTTACTATGTGTCCAACAGACCACATTTGAACATACAAATTTCCGAATCTGTCAAATACCATTACTCCAGCACTCATATTTTGTACTATAGTAGACCGGTTATCTTGATATTTTTTCATAGCTATGCCTTTAAATTTACCATCGGATGACCATATGGTTATTCTATCTTTTTCACCTAAGATAATATAACCAGTTTTATCAACAGCGATTGCTAACGGGTCGATATCTACCCCCATTCTACTTGCGAACATTTGAACAGGTGATCCATCAACAATAGTAATTCCAATTTCTGATCCATTAGTATATTTGAAAATACGTTTATAAGGAGTATCTAATAAATATATGATATTATTAGTTTCATCTACTGCAAAATTCGTTGGATATGATACTGGATTAACAACTAAGTCAGTTTTATTTCCATCTGCCACAACAATTGGAGAAGAACTGTTAACTGACCATTTGCGCAATACACGTGTGAACGTATCTAGCACGAATATATCATCAGCTGAATTGACATATAATTCATTACAACTGAGTAGAATCTTACCATTCATTAAAGGTTCGGGATTAATATTCTCTATAACATTTATCGGCATCAGATTTTCTTTTGTTATTTTGAAAACACCCAATGTTCCGTTCCGTATATAACAAAAATATAGATAATGAGATGGTGAATGAAAGAACAATGCAGTGCGGATCTTAAATTCTCCAGCATATAGTCTCTTTATTAGTATACCATGAGGTGACCATTTATCTAAACTTTTATAATAAAAACTACCAGTGTACACATTTAGATCATCATCAACAGCGAACGCAGTAGTACTACTTTCATTTTTTATTAAATCGCCTTTATAATTCCATCCAACAGGAACACAATCTATCCCTACTGATTAAAAAAAACGATACGTTTGTCATACAAATATTAATTATATATCCGAAGTAAGAAAAGAAAGATACATACGTGTTGATACTGTTGTATTCGTTGTGCCGTAGTCAAGCGTTGTCGAAGCAGTCTTTATTAAATTCGTTACTGCTGATGATTTGATGTTTATCGGTGCTAATAATATTAAAATTAAAAGAAGCCATGAAAATAATTATACCATTATTAATAAATAGGGAATGGAACGATGAGCACACACGCGTTTAACGCATGGATAACGATGCAGTTCAAGAAAAGACAAAATCGATGGATTCCGTATTCTTACCGATTCGTCTGTCTTGTTTTTTTTGCTTTCATCGATATTATAGATCTAAACACTAGTGTGCTTATCGTTTACTGACTCCACAGCAACATCCTCATATGTACATTACCTGTTGTTATTACTGTTGTTGTTGTTGTTGTTGCACTAAATGTCGTACAATTTGAACCAACACAGTTGTTTAACTTTAAGGTGTGATCTTTTAGTTTAATATTAATACCAAAAATTATACCTAACGCCATTACCATAATAAGAAAGATGATAGCAAATGCTTTAATAATATATTGCTTATGACAATATTGATTTATACAACAAAAGAAATGGTTCTCTTCTCCTTGAATTATTTCAATTTTAATCTGTTCAGCAATATTTATCGCATCTTCATCTACTGCACTCATTATAATTTTTGACAATTGATTTTCATCATCATTTGTAATACCATCAATTCTGAATATAGAACAAAGACTAAATAAAAATTCTTTTTCATCCTCCATGGCTGAAAGTTGCGTAATATCAGCAAATACAACATTTTTCAAATTATAATTAGTTCGAATTTCATATATGACTGATTTATCTTCAGTCAACAGAGAACCTGCAAATATGACTGCCACATTGTAATCTATTGTAGCTGATAGAAATCCATTGAATGATATTAAAGCACCAATATTCTCTTTGAGTTTTTCAAATTGATCCATAGTCATATTCCCATGTCCACGAAATATTGTCAGTGGTATATCTGATTGATTTTGTTTATGTAACTCTTCTAGTTGTTTACATAAATCTTTAATATAAGGTCGAAATATATTAATCTGTTCCATGTCCAAAGATCTCAATGCTTTATTCACCAGTCGATAAATAAAACTGTCTCTAGTATACCACTGAATCGCTGTTTCAGCTGTATAGCTATATTTAAATTCTTCAATTCTTCTTCTCTGAGCGCTATCCTTCCGATAATGTTTTTTGCATTCATTAAGCATCTTTTTTCTATTCTCTGATGACCATGGATAATATTTTAAGACTTCGATATATTTTTTATATAAATTAAATTCCTGACAATTGTCCGTTAGACTAAATAGAGGTTTTAAATTTTGATCCATAACGAGAAAATCTGTTGATGGATGTAATTCATCTTCAATTGCTTCTTTTAATGACTGCTCATCAGTACAAATATCCATTATTTTTCGACATTTTTTCTGTAAATATTGATATTTAGTAGAATCTTTGCAAAATATAAATATTGATGACAGTTCTCGTAATAATGATAAGGATAGTTTAGGAAGTAGATTCTCTGCAAAGCATCCCGATGTAATAACTATAAGTTTCGATATTTTAGCTATACTCTGAATCGCTGCAAGGAACATTTCTACACTGTTGTATAATTTGTAATCAGTACCTGCTATACTTTTAAACATTTCGATTGTAAGTTGAGTGTTAGGTGATGTTAAATTCAATGCGTCTTCATCTAACCATATTAAAGTATTATTGGTATTGCTATGGCAGGATGTAGGAATTGGTGCATCGAGTTCTTCATTTTCTAGTGGATAGTATTGATAATTATTGTTATTCGTCATTTAAATTAAAAACCAATAATAATCTAGAAAAAATAAAGTATAAACCGTTAGAAACTTCAGAAATAAATACAATACTACCTTTGCTTGTTATCAAAGTGTTAAGTAATATTTTAAATTATTGAAAATATGTTAGGATCCTTTGGACCATAGAAAACTATTTATTATCTAAGAGTGAAACAGCAATTTCTTCATTATATTAATTTTTTCTCAGGCAAAATATTATTTATCTTATGTATTCTGTATCTAATTTACGTTATTTGATGTACATACAAAAAATACTCTTACTTATCGAGGAGGAAGAAGAAAACCAAAGCGGCAATGTGTTATTGCAATACGCATACAGGTTTTTCACGATGTGGGTTTTACATTAGTATTTTTCTATCATGAGTGAACACGTGTTAATATCAACAAATATTGTATGATGACAAAAATATGCATATATATATATATTAATATTGCTTATATCGAAAGAAAAAGAAAAAAAAAATATGCGACAAACGATATGTAATTTTAGATTTCAATGGATAGACGGTATTTCATGGATTCGTAGTTACATTCACACTCATCCATTCTTATTACTGATATCTTTCGGTTTAATTAAGGATACTTATTCTTAATTACATCCTATTCGTCAGATTGAGTATGATAGGAAATCTCCACTATTATTTATGTTATAGAAATTAGATCTTGCTTAAGCAATACTAGTGTCTAACGAATGTGATTTATAGAATAGATAAAAGAAGTTTAACAATACCAAAGGAAAAAAATAACGTTTTATGTTCTTTAAATTATCTTCAATAGAGTGTTGAGAAGAACTGATTTACATTGGTTTATTGAGTCCATGTGAATATCTGAGTAAATACATTTTACTTCTATCTATCGATGCTATATAATTGATAGTGCTTGTGAGAATGTTTGCGTTTTAGAAATGATACGAAGAGCTAGATTACATAATTTTCTTTCAAAAATACACAATTGACATATGATGATTTTTCAAAAGATTTCATTGTATTATATAATATGATATTCGTATATTAAAAAGGAACAATAAGGTGTGAGTGCTAGGTGACTACAGTATCCACCCACATCCTCAAGATGTTTATTGTTTCGTACTTTGTTCGAGCAATCTGGCGTACTCGCGTAGAGTACGCTCGTTATTTATATACCACTCTTCAGCCAGTCGATCAAGTTCTTGTCGTCTCATGAACAGTGCCTTTCTGAATGCAACGTCTGATGGATAACTGGTGATTATTCGTAAAACAGCACCAAGATCGGTTTCGTTATCTTGTTTGAACCATACAGCTTCTTTAGGAATATATTTGTGTGTTTTCAGCAATCGCTGTGATGCTAGTAATGGAGTTCGCGTGAGAACCGACGTCCTGATAGATGAAGATTGCTTGCTTTTGTAATAGGTATCTCCTCTAAAAAGTGGAATAATGCCGACCGCTTGATGAATTAGACCAAAGAAAAGGTTTGCAGGCATGTATTGAGGCCCGATAAAAACGCGAATTTGTGGTGATCGAACATAACGGAAGTTTTTACAGTCACTCGAACGTCCTACAATGCTAAAAGTTATTCTATGTCGATCAAGTGCCTTGGATTGTCGTTGAACCTGGGTAAAGAAACCTGAATAATTGCGTCTTTGAGTGTCTACTTGACCTTGAATGACAAAGTCGAAGTATTTGTGATGTTCGTCATTTTCATCATGAACAGGTAAGTCAAGTGGAAAGATCGGCACCCAAACATCAACACGTAAAGGTAATTTCTGATACCGTTCCGCATATTCTTTTACATGAAAGGCCAATGCTAAGAGACGAACTTCGATGCGTCTCCGGCTTAATTGTGATGAAAATTTGTTGACGACCTTTTCGATACTACGTAACGCAGTAGCAGCGTCATGCATTTGTACGAGAACAATATAGGCTGTACGTCGATCACAGTCCTTGACTAATACGTTGAGAATCCGTCGCAACTCCAACAGTCCCAGGGTACCAATAGCTATGATTTGATACGAACAAATCGTTGAAGTAGAATTGAAAAGTTCATTGACGTGGCGCTGTTGTTTGTAGAGTGGAAGACGAGACCATGAACGCGTAGCGTACGAGAGGCCGTTTTCTTCTTGAATATTACGTCGCAAGGTAGCAGTAAAGAGTGAGACATGCCATTGGCATCGTATCACTGCCGCGTACAGATACGAATGCCAGACTTCACCATGATGGGAGACACTGCTAATGATAGCCATGCGAACCACAGGACGTTTAAATAGAGCATAATCTCGGAAATAGTTTTTGCTAAAGAGCCATGATTGATTATATATGTTGAGGATTATAATTAGTAACCAGATTAGTATGAAACTACACACAATACATCTGAAATTTCTTGGCCTGCGCATCAACTTTGCAGAGACCTTAAATCTGTTTATGTGTTTATTCGAGATATCGTTAACAATGATTAGTATATGATAAAGCATTATGCTTTTAATTAATCAGTCTGTGTACTGTGCAATGTATATAAAATTCGATTCCTCGTCAAAAAGTACGTAATAATGTTTAGTTTTCAACAGACGAATTATCATATTATATTTTGTGTAGTAAATGATTATTTATATGATTACTAATGGCAATGTAATGAGGTGTGAAAAAACTAAATTAGAAATATCGGCTTAGAATAACTATTAAGATTAATTAATACTAATTATATAAATGCCACACCCGGGAAGAGCAAAATGTTCAGATAAAAAAAGAATAGGTTTGTTTATGTTAATATTCCTGGGCATGCCGTTTATATAATTAGCATTAATAAAAGTCGATACCTCGAATTAAAATTATCTAAAACAGTTTAATTTCAGTTAGCCAATCAAATTTCGTAGAGTACTAACATATTTTAATCTAGAAAAAAAACAAAATTGTTGTATACAGCAGAAAAATTCGAGAATCATTAAAACTAAACTCAATTATAGAATATATCATTATTGACATCTTATTTTCTCTTGACAAACCTCATATCTGCTCTTATCAATTGTAATAGTTTGGATCAATGATGAAAATATTAAAAGACGAAGTATTGATTGTGAAACATAATTTTATTTGAATGTAATGAAATATGTTTGATAAAAACAAATATCGGAAAATAGTTTATTTATTTTTTTCTTGCTCATTAATAAGATGAACTGATTCAAGGAATTGTCGATAAGGATATTGTTCAGTTATATTCATAAAACATTGGATATCTTTTGGTAAACAAGCACCAGAATATGGATATCCAGGTTTTATTCCATATTTATTATTATAAAATGATTCTGCTGTTTCACTTACAACTGATAATACTCGTGATGCATCAATTTCTTTATCTAATTTCGATGAAAGTAAAGATGCTAAATGAGCACAACAATTTGAAAATGATATTCTCATTGCATTACTAAAATTATGTACTAATTTCAAAAATTCAGCTTCTTCACTTGATGACATCATTGTTATTGACGATCGAAAGGATCCAATTGGAGAAAAAATTTCTTCAAGAATATTTTCATAATATGATAAATCCATTTTCGGTTTTCCATCAGTCAAACCAAAGATTTGTTTAATAGGATGTAAAGCATCATATTGAGATTTTTCAGCACGAAGAAATTCTGGATGATAAAATAAATGATAATTACAATTATCATCTGTATTAAATAATTTTAAACCATTAAATAATTTTCTACTTGTACCCACTGATACAGTCGATTGAAGAATGATCATTACTGGATTATCATCTTTTTTTTTCTTTATTAAATATGAAATTAATCCAATTGATAACATTATAGATTCATCTGAAAGTGTATTTGTCAATGAACAAAATGGTGTTGGAAGTGCAATAAGTATAACATCAACCAATATATCATTCATTTTTTCTTCAAACATAACTTCATCAGGAGAAAAACAAGAAAAATTCATATTAATCATTCGATTTCGAGCAATCATACATGTATCAATTCCAACCATTGAATGACCTAATGATGATAAGGATAAACACGTTGCATAACCAACTATTCCACAACCAATACAAATAATATTCTTCATTATACTTTTAAATCTAAATTATGTACATTTGTTGATTCACACAACTTCTGGACAATGTACGTATTGAAAAGAACGGATACAATTGAGCTCGTTCAGTAAAAAGAATATTTCGATGAAAAAAACCGTTTTTTTGTTTTGCTATAAATAGAAGAGTTATTGTATTATATTATTTTATGAAACTTATTCTGATTTTTTTGTATAATAACTAAGAACGAATCTAAAGCTCTCAAGATGAGAAAGGTTTTTTGTACACTGAAGTGATTTTCATCCAATATTATACCCTTTTTGGAGTAATATAAAGAATGAAAAATAATCTTTATAACGTCACCTTCTCTTTCATTAATCGTCAGATCAAATTTAAACGTAATAAGAAAAAAAAACTAAAATGATTTTAAGAAGGAATTTTTTTTTAAAATAGTCAAATCTACATATTTTATCACGTTTATGATAAAATGTTATATTTAAATAATAAACACATTAAAATATTAAATTAATTATCAAACAAAAACAAAAAAATTTAAACATTCTGTATTCAATCGTTATAATGAATATATTAATTTTAAATTCAAAGTCACATTTTTAAAAAAACATTAAATTTTTCTTACTTTGTATGAATGTAATTGTATTATACGATATTTTATCGTTCTATGTATTTCGACTAATAATGACATCGTTCGAATACAAATATTAAAATTTTTTTCCACTTGAATGATTTCGTTTTTTTATCGTACAATTATATTGTCAAAATATATTGTGACAAATACGTTTAGTAAGAGTAATAACCAATAACGCTATAGCGGTGTTATTTTTATTAATAATGTTGCTAGTGAAGATACTTAAATTTAACTCATATATCGGTACATGTGTAGTTTTAGTATATTAATAGAGCAGATAAAGTATAATGAATTATGTGAACCAATATTAAAATGCACAATGTGTGGCGCCCTCTAAAAAATTAATAGATCGAAGATACCAATGATCTTAGTCTATGGGGTAAATTTTTCGTTATCGAGCTGCATTTTTTTTAGTTGTTCCTCGAAAACTGGCTGTAACGAGAAATCATGATATAAAATGACGACACTTATACTTAGTAATGATTTATTCTAAATGATAAAATACTTTGAAGTACCACAGCAATTGAGAAATGATAAAAAAAAAGAGAGAAAGCTATTATGATTTCGAGTTTTTAATGAAAAATATGTTCGTGTACTAAAAACAAATTAAAAGAAACTAAGTTACCGACAGTTACAAACATATGCATACAATCATCTGACAAAGTTTAAAAATTACTCTAGATTATTTTTCATTATTGCATCACTGTAAAAACAAAAGCAGGTTAATAAACTCTACATCAAATATGTACAAAGTAGAAAATATAAGTATGTGCATGTGAAAATATCTGCATACTTTTTGAAGAAGTATTTCAGTGAACTTAGAAATTATGTCTTATATGTTAACTTTTACATATACTCGATGTATCAAGAAATAATACTTTCTATAAATACCTGAAGAATGTGACGAAAGAGCTCGATAATGCTAACTTATAATCTTATTGAGCTTGAAGAAATCTCTGCCAATTCATAAATGTGCGTGAACAATTTTCATAGAGTTAGTTGAGAAGTTGATAGTATGGGTGTATTCTATTCGCAACCACATCTACACCCTTAATAATATCAAACTTGACAGATCCGTTAAATAGTCTTCATCAATTGGAATAAATAACGTATTATAAGATCAAGGTTAACTCGACCAATTTTTTTACAACTCTGATTGTTAGTTTTTTCTCGGCTCGACATACGTTGACATTGGAGTTCGAACTTTACGACTGATGTTTTTTATTTCCCTGGTTTTCCTAAACTAATATAAGTATCTTCTAATTCGAGTTATTTTAATTTATAATTCAGGACAACTTTTTTTTACTAAACTAATATAAGTGTCTCTTAATTCAAATTATAATTTATATTATGCAACTGAATTAAGATTTTATTTATATTCGAACTCGAGTTAATCATCTCATGAATGAAAAATATTCTCAATCAAGGTTTCATCACAAGATTTAGAACATGTTTAACAAGTAACAATTTATCGAGATAAAATTCCAGAAAAAAAACTTCTATTCTAATTTAATGCTCAAGCAGTATATAAACACAAACAAAAAGAAATTTCTTTTTTTTACAACTAAAAGAAAGTCAGTTAAAACAAATAGAGTCATATTATAGTTTCTAATAATAAAATAAACACAAAAAAAAATATTTGATGTGCGAAATAAGAAAGAAAAACAACGATAGTATCCATCATTTAGTCATTATTTTTGCTTCATTGGAAGTGACATTCATTTTATTAACATTAAAATACAGTCGAGAATGTTTTTAATAAGAAGCTCTCTGTTAGTTGTATTAATGTTGATTGTACAATCAATTGAAGAAAATATACAATCAGTTCAAATGTCTGTAATGACGGGCTACCGATTTTCATGTACTAATACAACGTGTTTACCTTTCACCAATACATTTGCGTCTTATATTCTTAAATGTCAAATAGCTTGTTTAGCTGAAACTCAATGTCAAGCAGCCAGTTTTAATCCATCAACTTCTAACTGTCAATTGTTTGTTAATATATCGAACCAAATTGGGAACATAGTGCCCGATATAAATACTATTACTATGATTACTATTGCTGGAACACGAGTACCATCTGGTTAGTAATATAAATTGAAACTATACTTAACACAGATAATAGCGAGAGAACATCTATGATGTATTAAAAAAAGTAATTACTCCAGGAAACCAAAGAAATACAGATTTTGTAAAGACTGATACTAGAATTGATACATGCACATCTACCGTCATCTTAGAGTGATGATCGTCCAACAGTTTGTTATTCTTTTTAGTTCTATGTAGGAACATATTTCCATATCAATAATTTTATCCTTAGTAATAATTTAGTAGAGTTTCAAAAGTTCTCCAAGGCCTTAGATTTCAGAAAACTGAAATTTATCTCATTTTAATATGACTTTTTTAAATAGAACCGACTACAACAACAACGGCAACAAACACAACAACAACTGGTTAGTTTCATCCTAATTGGTAGACTAACACTATAGCCATTCAGAGGAGAATAGATTTGATGACAGCTTTGAAAAATATGTTTGAAATTCGAAATTCTCGTATAGGGATGTGGTAGAGGTCACAGTAGTTCGATGATAAGAAAGATGACGTAAAACGAAGAAGGAAACTTGTTATCTAGATATCAGCTAGCCCTGGATGAGAGAGTGACGCCCATTCCTGTCCGCATCCACCTTATCATTCTTTAAAATTGAAAATTTGGTTTTATCCTGTTGATTATTCTCGTACTTATCAATCAGAGTTGAGATCAGGTCTACAAGAATCCATAGTTCTCTAGTCACTTTAATTCTGATGTATTATTTGAGATGACAATAGTTTTCTAAGAAAATCCGTCGAAGTAATTGAAAAAGTTTTACGTCCAAAGACATAACCTAAATTTGCACTGGAATCACTTAAAAATGATTAGAATAAATAGTTTGAAAGAATTTGTCTTTATAATACTTTCTTAATAATTTCTATTGAAAGAATATTCAATTTCAAAAATTTATTGTAGTTCCCAAATATACAGCTTTACTTATTAGTGATTCTGGAGCAGCTGTACACAGTTTGATCAATCTTTTACAATCAGCTGGAATCAATTCTACTTATAGTTCTAATAATGTTGTATATTATAATGGTACACCTGATGCAGCTACTTTTGGAGTTGTCATCATTGTTACTGGTACTTCGAGTGGCTATGACATGACTACTAATGGACAACAATCGATTTTAAATGCACAACAAAACAATGCTACCGGCGTGGTTCTGACTGAATGGGCAGCTTTTCAGTTCAATAACAGCTTGTGGACAATTTTACGTCCGTTGCAACTTTTTACACGATCTAATTCTGATAGTTCGAATATAACAATGAATTTAACTATTCCAAATCATCCCATTTGGAATAATCTTTCTACTTCATTTACAAGCACATCGATAGTCACTTACAATAGGGGTGGATCACTTATTAATAATGGTACAATCCTTGCCAGCTGTTTGCAGTGCAGTGGAGGACCTGGAGTTGCTATTCGGTCTAGTTCCATTCCAGCAACAATAGGTCGTATTGTTCAAATTGCACACGCTGGTCACTACACTAGTGGTGTTGCAAACTTTAATTGGGCAAACGATATTAATTTGAGCACGATGATGATTAATGCAGTTAAATGGGCTGCTAATCTTATTTGAAATATTGATATTTTCTTGACAAACTGAGTATATTGAGAAATAAAATCAGTACTCAGATACTAATATGCACGCTTACGTCTGTCTACCTCGCATTCGCATAATATGTATATTTTCATTTTAGTCCACATATATAAATTCTATCGCTTACTATCAAACAAATAAATTTTTAAAACAAAAATGATTTTTAAGTTTTGTTTAGATTTATTATAATCAATGAAAGTTTACATAATAGTGAAGTTACATTCAAGGCTATACCATTGACTAGTAACACTTACATCCTTCTATTCTACCTCTATTTCAAATATCGAAGGCAGAATACTGAACTGAGATTACATTTTGACTTGATCAGTAAAATCTCATCTTAAATGCAATGTAAAAGATTATTCAAACTTTTTTATAATAAAAAACATTCAGTAGCAATTTCTTTCTCTATATATGTGACGCTGATGTGAAGACAATACAACTACGATATTTATTCTATAACTATTCACACCGCCGTGAATACATATATAAAGAAAAGAAGATGAGAAATTCATCTTCTCATATATGACAGGAAGGTAAGACCTGAACGAACAATACGATTGACATTTGAAAAATAGAAGAAAGAGAAAACAAAACAATATTAATAATAATAATGTTGCTCAAGTGCACTCAAACACTTCTCATCTACCGTGAATAACCAATTGTGTATATATAAATAAAGCTTATGTTTAGTTTTTTTACCTAGCTTGTTTTAAATTAAAAACATTCTGTAAAATAGTAATTACTATTCATGACACTTTTACCGAGATTACATTAAATAAAAGAACAAAAAAAACAACAGTGTACTCATGAAGAATACTTACAACTCATATAATGGTGTCATTCTAAGAGGTTTTCTAACAATCACTTCCATCATTTCTGAATGTTTGCATCTACTACGCATCTTTATTCGAATAAAACTGAATCTTTGACAATTGTTTTTCCAATAAACAAACAACTAAAGGCGATTATTTTTATTGTGATACATATTAATACAATTTTAGATAAAATATTTTCATTTATTCGTCGTTAAATTCACTATCTTCATGCCAAAACTGAGTATGTGATAAAAGAATGATAATGTATTTCTATAACATATCAAAACTTTGATTTACTTTTTAGTGAAATATATAGTATATGTTCTAGTAGTTTGTAGCTGTTTTATTATCAACACTTGCAGTGCTAACGCATTCGTTAATATAATGGGTCGTATATACAACCAAATGGGTTACAATTCAAGTGTTTCTTTACTCGCTCATTTAAATATCACGACAAAACTTCTTTGTGCTGTTCAATGTGCAAATAAGTTTCCCACTTGTTACATTGCTGTATTTGATGGATCAGCTAACTATCGATGTTCACTTTCAGTGAATCACTGATGCCACAGAAACTCGTGGTCTCTTCTAATGCAATTGTCTACGACTTTCAGCTAAGTCAGTCTCAAGGTATGACACATACTAAAGATCAGCATCGAAGTCCTTACACTTCTCATATGTTTATAAAATTAGATTTCTTTTCATAATTCAACTTTATTACGATCACCTCTAGTAGTAAGCAGGACTTAAAACGGGCTGCCTGGCCCGTTAAATTACATTGAAACATTAAAAAATAGACTGTATTCTGTAGTAGACTAATTCTATTAATCAATAAGAGACTATAATTGATAGAAGAAATATATTAAAAACAACCGTTCTTGATACTTGCTGTTATGAATGACAGTTTATTCAATCTTTAAACGTGGACTGCTATTAACTTAATAGGAAATTTAATGCTTTTTCTAGTTCGAACATATAATAAAGTAAGATTTATATAAGTCGAAAATGGTTTATATGGAAAGTAGAAAATATTGACAGATAGTTTTCAGAAATAAACTATATTTTAAATATTACTGCAGATAGTTATAATTGTTGTTCTCACAGTAGTTTTAAATGTGAACCATCATATCGAATGGTTCTCATCACACACAGCAAAGATTACTGTCAGATCTTGGGGAACTTCAATAAAGATAAAAAGAAGTAGATTAACTTCTATCAAATGTAGTTCTTGAGTAATTTTTGATGACTACAAAATTTTTCTTACTTACTGTAGCAACAACTACTACGACAATTCGCCCACCTCAATACATGAAAATCACTAGTTCAAATGACACTAATGTTGGTATTTTTAACACATCGGCTGGTTCATCGAGCGGTGTCAATGTAGGCAATTGGGTGTCATATGAAAGCCCCTCAAATGCTTTTGATGGTGATACAAATACGAAGTATTTAAATGTTGCTATTGGTGATACTTCGACTACAGGTGGTCTCCAAAGTGGTTTTTACATTACTCCTCTTATTGGTCGTTCAGTTGCAACAGGAATTCAATTTGCCACAGCAAATGACAGTCCTGAAAGAGATCCTTTAACAGTAACGCTTGAGGGTAGTAATAATGCAAGTGCACAATTACCTTTTGGAGCGAGTTGGAAACTAATTTATTCAGGTTCCACTGGTATTAATGCTTCTGTGGATCCGGGCAGAATGACTTATGTAGCAATGCAAAATTTTAATAACACAGTTGCTTATACCAGCTATCGATTATTAGCCACATCCAAGCGAGCAAGTTCATATGGCGTTCAGTATAGTGAAGTTCGTATTTATGGTTTCGTTTAATAAAGAATACAGATCAATTTAATGCATAAAAGATTTTGCTTATATATCCGTTTGTTTATCATGATTTTTTGTATTCTAATCTCGCATATATAATATTGAGATCCCACAATAAATATTATTTTAATCACAAGATTAATATCTGCATAAATGATTCTTTATCTCATTAAGAAAGATATAGAGTTTGATTTTGGGTGAAAGTATGGGTGAGGATAAAGGAAAGATGACTCCACACTCACATTCACACCCTCAGGGCGCTTTGATTTGCAGTTATAGGTATTTTCTCGTTAGTACTCGATTGAGTCTCAAATGAATAATCTAAATATATTCAGTTATTATTATTTTGAATAGGAAAAAAGGAAATTCATTGTCTCTAGTGATGTTTTTTTACTGATGATAATGGTATTTATAAAATTTGTAAATATTATTATATGCCAAGTAAAATGACGGTGCTATTGTTTCTTACATTTTTAAATCTAAAGTTAGTCATGATATATAAAGAAAAAATGAAATTTTGTTCGGTTATTACGCATTCTGTTCCATAAGTGATACTCTTTCCATTGTATTTAGACTTTGCTTCAAAATATCACGTTTTTGTTGTTGATCAAATGATTCACGTATACATTGAAACAAATTGCTGATGTAAATGCTAGGGGGGATGTGGGTGCATGGGTGTGAGTGTCGATGTCGGTGGGTGTGTG